>OY796891.1:27667641-28072056 GCA_963680785.1 Diplosoma virens
AACAGAAAGAAGAACTGTGATTATGACGCAAAGTTCAACAGTTGACTTGAGAAATAGTTTTATTGCTGTTATGATACAAAAACTTGGTGAACTAGACAACACTGTGGTTTAAATGAAACTTTTCATGACGATCTGTGTATTTTTCAAGGTTTGTGCATGAACTTTTGTTTTCAAAAGCAATAAAAACACTATTCTTTTATAAAATTTTTCCAAATTGTAACTTTTATCTAATATCTTACCATCAAACGAACTTATAAATCATGATAAAAAAATTTTTTTAACAAATTGTGATAATTTTTATAGCTAAAGACACCATTACGTAAAACCAAGAGAATTTTTTAAAATAAAAATGTAACAAACCAGTTGAAAACATAAAAGTTTATGTGCTCTACAAGTTACGTGCATAATAGTTTAAAAAGAGTAGGTTTGTAAAACAAAATACACAAGTTGTGGCTTCAAATTGAAAACTAAAAAAATTTCTTGGTCTAACTTTTGAAACAACAAACTTAGCTATTGAAACGCGAACAAAGTAAAATGTAGGTTTGTTTCACTACAATCGAAAAGTTTGCTTTTAAAAATGTAAAATTAAATCATGCTGAAACGTAATGTTTCTGATTTTTTGAGGCACAAACGGTTTTCAACTAGTTAAAATTTGTAAGGTTGACTGATTTTTTTATCAAAAAATTAATTTAAAGCATCACATTTAGGTTACATAATGAATAAACAGTTGCTAAAAACAGATATTGATTTGCAAATCGAACAACTTTTAACGCCAAATTTGCTGTTTTTCAGTCAAGACGATTTCAACTTGAGAAAATCTCGTGAAATTTTGTGATGCTAAACACCTTTTTTTAATGCAAAGTAGATTGAAAACGTTTAGGTTACGAGGTGAAAAACTCAGTGGGATGAGTCTAATAAACTTGAATAGTCAACTTTTTGTTAGTTTACTTTGAAATATTTGTACTGTTGCTTAGTATTTAAAACAAACAAATCGATATTTAGTTAAAACCTTTAATGCGACTCTTTTCACTTTGGAAAGAAAAAACTAAGTAAAATGAGAACCGTGTAAAAGTCGAAATATTTGCTTCTGTGCAACAATTATCCAAAGAGTTTGACAAAATTACAACATTTGAACAATTAAGAAAGCAATATTGTGACAAAAATTTTGAGATTGAATTATTGCTATGCGTTAAAAATATCAAAAATCTAAAATAAAGCACAATTTTTTAGGTTTTGTTTTAAAAACTAACAAATTTCTGCAACAAAGAAATGTACAGTTTTCAGGAAAAATTTTTTAGATTTTTTAAGCAAGCTAGTGTTTTTGTAACTTTAAAATGTAAGACTCTTGGAAAAAAGGTCGGCCTTTCAAAAAGTTAAATTTTTTCACGTAAAAGGAATCTAGTGTTTCCACACAAAAAACTTTATAATGTGCGATTTTTGAGAGAATTTTTAAATGGTGACAATTAGACTCAAAGTTTTACAATTTTTAACATCTAACCGCGAAACCTCCGTGTGAAAACTGTATGAAATTATAGTCATGGATCATGTTGTTAATATCAATTAATGAAGTTTTTTGGTTAATATGTTTATTTGGAAAAACGAAAAAAAAGAGAATATTTTGGTTTAACTATGTCAAGCGGTCTTTTTCTAAAAAATTGATGTTTCAAAGATTTATTAAGCTAGTAAAAATTAAAAATTTGGTTTAACTTGAATCATTTTTACTCGGTTTGTCCTAATGATTACCGTTAAGTTTGGGATATGATGACTGATCGTAATTGGTTGTTAACAACACCCCGTGTCTAATTCAATGATTTTAAAAATTTTTCTTGGAATTAACCAATGAGTTTCTGCATAGCATTTCTTTTTAAGAAGTCGAACAATGTTACGTTGGAATAAATTAAATAAAAAGTTAGAAGAATGAATTAAAAATATTAAAAGCGAGTTGAATTTTGTTTAAAATGTAAAAACGTTGCTGTTACGCCTGACTGAAATCGAGTCAAAATTATGTGTGAAAGAAGTCTTACGCTTTATTGGATATTTTACATTTTCGATTTTTAAGAAAATTGTTAAAAAGTTTTCTACAGTACTTTAAAACGTTGTTGCGGAAAATAAAGTTAAAAAGTCTAATTTTTAATATCCATAGGTGTTTTCTTTTACAAGGTCACTGTCCAAACCTTTTTCTTAGAGGTTAGCAACGTTCAAGATAAAAGAGTGAATTTATTGGTTTTTTTATTTGGGTTTCTTACCCCAAGCAAAACCGTATCCTGAAAACAAAGTTTTAGGTATTTTTTAAAAATCCTGCTTTTTGAAGAGATTATTTTTAGATTTCGAGCTGGTCAATAAGTTAATTAAATAATTTCAAATTGGTTTGTTTTCATTTAGACATAAGAACTAACTGCGATTTCAGTTTGGTTTGTTTTCATTTAGACATAAGAACTATCTATGATAGGACTTATTATATTTTCAAAAAACAACCGATTTTTCTTGGAATTGATCTTACTTATACAAAACTTTTTAAACTTACGTTGGTCTTATTTGATTTCAAATTTTATGTTAATTTTAGAAAATTTAGTTGGTAAAATGAATTAAAATGTTCAGTTTTATGATGAATTTTTTTAGTAAAAGTGAAAAAATGTAAAACTTTTTAACATAAACAGTTGCAATTGACTGGGGATCAAACTAAGCTTTAGTCGGTGTTTTGAAATCAAAATATTTTTGGTCAAGCTTGTAATAAATTTTCCTTTTTACTGAAAATTGTTAAAAACTATAAAAATCAAAGTGTATTATAAAAATTTTCGCTTACTCTATTTTCACTCTGGAAATTAAGGTAACCAGATTTTCAAACTCCGATCATGAATATGTCACAGTTTTAACAGGAAACGAAATACACTATGAACAGGATACGGCCAGCTTCTGTGTAAGAGGAGACTTTGACACACGTTGTCACGTTTACAGAGATTACGGGTAGCTTTCTTATTATTAAAAGTTTATAAAACAACGAAAAGATGAAACGTAGTTGGAACTGAATTCGTTTTGAAACAATTAAAATGTTAACACTAGAAAGCGAATTCATACTCCATAAAAATAATAACTATGTTTGAATTCGGTTTACTAAATAATAAAGAAAAAAGACGACTTTTTTATTATGAAACATCTGCTTATTGAACACGAATAACCTATCAATAAAAATTTTTGTTTAAAACTTTTAAGAATTACTTTGACTGCGAATAAAAATCAAGGTTGTCAAGAAAAAAATTCAACAAGAGTGTAACAAAAAACCAAGCTTGTTTAGAAAAAAGTTAAACATAGGTATAATAAAAATCAAGGTTGCTTAAAGAAAAATTGAGATTGGTTATAACAAAAATCAAGACTGTTTAGACAAAAACTTGAATAAAGGTACCTAAAAATCAAGCTTTTTTAGGGAAAAATTAAATGTAGGTATCTAAAAAATGCCAAGAAAAAATTGAGGTTAAATATAACAAAAATCAAGGTTACCAAGAAAAAAGTTAAGCATAGATATAACAAAATCGAGAAAAAAATTGAGATTAGGTATGACAAAAATCAAGGTTACCAAGGAAAAATTAAGCATAGATATAACAAAATCAAGTTTGTCTAGAAAAAAAATTGAAGGTAGATGCAACAAAACCAAGATTGTTAAGAAAAATTAAACAAAGGTATGACAAAAAGCAAGGTTGTTTAGAAAAAAATTGAAGGTAGGTGCAACAAAATCAAGATTGTTAAGAAAAATTAAATAAAGGTATGACAAAAATCAAGGTTGCCAAGAAAAAATTAAATAAAGGTATAAGGAAAATTGGGAATGTCAAGAAAAAAATTGAAATTAATTATAACAAAAACAAGGCAGTTTAGAAAAAAAAAATGGAAGATAAGTATAGTAAAAATCAAGGTTATCAAGAAAAAATTAAGCAAAGGTATAATAAAATCAAATTTGTCTAGAAGAAATTGAGGTTAGGTATGACAAAAATCAAGATTACCAAGAAAAATTAAACAAAGTTATGACAAAAATCGAGGTTGCCAAGAAAAAATTGAAGATATTTATAACAAAATCAAGGTTATTTAGAAAGAAATTGAGTTTAGGTATGACAAATAATTAAGATTGTTAAGAAAAATTAAAGATAGCTGTGACAAAAATCGAGGTTGCCAAGAAAAAATTAAACAAAGTTATGAAAAAAATCAAGGTTACCAAGTAAAAATTAAACGTAGATATAGCAAAATCAAGATTGCCGAGGAAAAATTGAAGATAGTTATAAAAAAATTAAGTTTTTCAAGAAAAAGTTAAACAAAGGTGTGACAAAAATCAAGGTTGTTTAGAAAAATTAAAGATAAGATAATAAAAATCAAGGTTGGCAAGAAAAAAACTAAATAAAGGTACAGTATAACAAAAATCGAGGTTGGTTAGAAAAAATCAAACAAAAGTATGACAAAAATCAAGGTTGTTAGAGAAAAATTTGAGGTTAGGTATAACAAAAATCAAGGTTGCTAAGAGAAAAAGTTTTAAAATTAAATAAAGCTGCCTAAAAGTCAAGCTTCTTAGGAAAATGTTTGAGAAAGTGAACATAAGTATAACAAAAATCAAAGTTGTCTTAAGAAAAACTTTTTAAATTGAGCGTAGTAATAAAAAAAATTAAGGTTGCTTAGAGAAAAATTAAGGTTAGGTATAACGAAAATCGAGGTTGTCAAGAAAAAATTGAAGATAGATATATAAAAATCACGGTTGACTAAGAAAATGTTTGAAGAATTTAAAAAATGTGTAACAAAAAATCAAAGTTGTCTAAAGAAAATCTTTTAAAATTTCAACAAAAATATAATAAAAATCATGGTTGACAAAGAAAAATTTTGAAAAAATTCAACAAGGGTGTAACAAAAATCAAGCTTATATAGGAGAAAATTGAAGATAGGTATGACAAAAATCAAGATAAACTTTTAAAAATTCAAGAAAAGTACTGTATAATAAAAATCATGGTTGACAAAGAAAAGTTTGGAAAAATTCAATAAGGGAATAGCAAAAACAAACTTGTTTAGAAAAAAAAAAATTAAATATAGGTATCTAAAAAATCAAGATTCTTAGAAAAATTTTTGAAAAAGTGAACATAAGTATAACAAAAATCAAAGTTGTCTAAAGAAAAACTTTTAAAATTTCAACAAAGATATAATAAAAATCGAAAAATTGAAGATAGGTGTAACAAAAACCAAGGTTGTGTAAGAAAAATTTTTGAAAAATTGAACATAAGTATAACAAAAATCAAGCTCGCCTAGAAAAAATTTGAAGATAGTTATAGAAAATTAAGGTTGATTAGAAAAAATAAAACAAAGTTATAATAAAAATCAAGGTTTTTTAGATAAAAAAATTTTAAAATTGAATAAAAGTATCTAAAAACCAGACTTTTTTTGGGAAAAATTGAGAAATTGAACATAAATATAGCAAAAATCAAGACAAAGTTTTGCAATGCACAAAGAAACCTATACAAACAATCCCGGTAAAAACCTAGGGAAATCCCTACGGGAAAACCGAGTATTGACTTGATGTGTTCTGACTTACCCTTTGTAGAAAATGGAGTGCTTAAAATCAGGAAAAGATTAGGTAGGTTCGTTTTACAAGTGCTTAAAATAAAAAAGCGGTTTGACTTTATTGCTTTAAAATCTTGCAGAATGTCTTGAAATAATCTTATGTTATGTTTTAAAGTCTTGGTTCTGGCTTGGACAAGAAACGAACTCAGGACTACTGCTGTTTTTAAGGTTAGAGTTTATACTGTCTTGGGTGGGAATCTAACTCAGGACTTCTGCCTTTCTTAGGGTTTGGTTTTATATTATCTTGGGTGGGAATCAAACTCAGGACTATATCTTTCTTAGGTTTAGGATTTATATTGTCTTGATAAGATTTGAACTTAGGACCTTTCTTAGAGTTAGGGTTTATACTGTCTTGGGTGGGAGTCAAACTCAAGACCTTTCTTAGGATTAGGATTTACAGCTTCGCTGTCTTGGTTGGGAGTCAAACTCAGGACCACTGTTTTTCTTAGGGTTAGGATTTCTACTATCTTGGGTGGGAGTCAAACTCAGGACTACTGTCTGTCTTAGGTTTAGGTTTTATATTGTCTTGGCTAAGAATTGAACTCAGGATCATCGTCTTTCTTAGGAATAGGAATAAGAATAGAAATAGGATTAGAAATAGGAATAGGATTAGGAATAACAATAAGATTAGGAAAGGATTAGGAATAGGATTAGGAGAAGGATAAGAAATAGGATTAGAAATAGGATTAGGATTAGGACAGAAGTAGGATTAGGATCAGAAATAGGATTAGGATTAGGATTAGAAATAGGAGTAGGATTCAAAATAGGATTCGGATCCGCCACTGCTCTCTAGCGCCACCCTCCGCCACCGCGCCTGCGATGACGTCAGTGCGCCTGCGCCTGCTCTCTAGCGCCCTCTAACGGAAGGTCACCAAAAAATCATTTCTTACTACCAAAAAGTAATGCTGTACAAAAGAATCAGACCAAGAGCAGAAAGATAAATTCTGCTGTTCTAATTCAACTGTAAATGCAGCTGTAGATCGAAAGAACCAACATGGGTTTTTGAATTTTAACTGCTGCTGTTAAAGCGTGGTCGCGTGATTAAGAGCGCCGCCACCGTGTCATTATCGTTTGGAAAGGCATCCACTCCGGGTCATTTATAAACAGGACTCGTCCGAGGGTTTATCCTTTTACTATCCCAGGCTGCTGAACTGCCGGATCAAATGCTGGCAGCCATGGTGTTGTTTCGGCATCGGTTTTTGTCATACAGAACTGGCCTGGTGCTTCGTATGGTGGCAGATGTATGAGGCACGCTATTAGGATGTGGCCTGCGGTTTGCTCTGGAGCGCCGCACTTGCAGTTTGGTGAAGGAGCAAGACCCCATTTTTGCATGAACGAATGGACTCGCTGTTGGAGGTAAGCTCATTCCAACAAGGCTGGTATTGGTCATAGGTATAAAACACGGGCCTCGAGGCATTTTTGCAGTACTCTGTGTTCCATCTATAATTCGTCCACTGAGAAGTGTGAATGCCTAGTCTAGCAAGGTTGTTTCATAGATTTCGCGCAGCTCGCACATACGAGTGTCTAGATCTTAGTTTCATTGGCGAGCATCTGAGGAGAAGGATGTGATCAAGATCCAAAGATCCGTGGGTACGTGAAGGGAGTGTCGCTCTTAGTCGGAAAAGCTCAGATGTATGGAAGCCTGAAAGTATGGGTAGGTGGTCTGTTGGAGTGGAAAGCAAGCATCTAGTGACTATGCGCAAGGCATCATTAAGAACATTGTCTATGGGGCAAGTGTGAGCGCTGCGACACCAGACTATTAGTGTGCAGTACTCAGCTGTTGAGTAGACCAGAGATAGGGAAGCTGTACGTAGTGTTTTGGCACCAGAACCTCATCCTGAGCCTAGAAGTGTGGTGGATTGGTAAATCTCCGTGATTGTGATTAACTGCATCTCGGTCCAAAATCTACTCCCACCATTCTGTTGTGTCCTTGGGAAAACATTTAACGACACTTTCCTTGGTTTGACGGTCTTGGCAAGCAGTTCTAAATTTCATTTTATCACACTTTATTCATAACATAAATCTTAACCGTATAAGGACGGTCACCAAAAAAATCATTTCTTACTACTCTTTTTCCGTTTTTTGTAGGAGTTTTTATTAAACTGAAAAAATAAACAATAAAAATACCAATCTAATTAATTTATTTTGCGTTTTGACCAACAAATTCGTGGTGCAAGTGTGTAAACGGGTGAAAGTGTGAGCGCAAACTTTTTGAAACGTCAAAGAAACATTAAACTCGATTTGTAATCGGATTGGCGTGTTACTGATGGCCTAGTGAAATAGACGAAGAAAGCTGCAATAACAAGAGATTAAAAAATTTAGGGGTGGTATGCAGGAATTCGACTTAAAATCGGATTAGCTTAATCCTAGTTTAAGTTGTTTGACTTCTGTGTTGCGGAAACTCGACTTTTGTAAGATTTTAACTAATCCTAGCTCAAATAGCGATAAGAATGGCTCGGAAATTTAAACCTGCTTTCGAAGTGGCTTAAGTTTTGAAAATGTAGTCTAATCAAAGTTTGAAATAGTGTAAAACTAGATTAATATATAATTTTAGTTTTCTTAACTTTATTGGAATGTTGATTGTAGTTTTTTAAACGAAATGTAATCGTTTAAAAAACTACAATCAACATTTGTGAAATGTAATAAATCATCTTCGTCCAGGTTTATTTCAAAATCAATTGAATTTTTCTTTCCTTTATTTCGACGTTTACCTCTGACGAGTGTCGGACGAAAAGCTTCAAGATGAGTTTTTTGTTAGCTATCTTCAAATTTTGTACGACTAATCACATGTTCAAGCACTATTAAATACCAATGGGATATTGGTCGAAAACCATTAAATGTTCACGTAGCCTCAATCTTAGTTGAAGTTACATTCAAGGGCACCAGAGCTTTTTTCCGGGGAGGGGACAAAATTAAAAAAAGGGCTTTTTTTTGAAAGCGCAGTCCCAACAAAAGGCAAATTTGGAATCACTGATTTTTTAAAAAGGCACCTTTTACAAAATTACCGTTTTATAATCGTGACCGTTTTAAGCGCAAAAATCTATTGATCTATAAAAAAAGACCATCACTTTCAATCAGCTTCCAAAATCTGGATTTTCCTCATAAATTCATAGTGACCTCTAAAAAAAAGGTCATCACTTTCAATCGGTGTTCAAACAAATGGATTTTTGTAGTAAATTTAAAATGTGGACAAGAACCAGAACAAAAGCCTTTATCTTCACTCGATCTGATATTTTCATCAAATTTCTAAGATTTTAGAGACAAAGCTCAATGCCTACCTGTTCACTCCCTTTTTCAAAATGACAGATTTGAAAACAATTGCGCTCCTGTCCCCTACTTTTAGCGCTCATTGAGGGCAAAGAGCCATTTTCCCGTCCGTTTCCGGTGCCTCTGGTTATATTTTTAACAAAAATTGTTTTTTTCCGCTAAGGTTTTGTGGATCAGAAGTATTTAGCTGCAGTGGTGTATATTCAAATTCAGGGGCCCAAGGCAAGGATTTCCAAAAATTGATGTTCTCTAGAAAAGAAAAAGAGTTTTAATCTGGTCTTTCACGTTTTTCTCCCAAAATCATGGTAATCTCTAAAAAAAGGTCTTTACTTCGATTTCGCGTCCGATTTTGCTATTTTTCTCCTAAAATCATGGTGATCTCTAAAAAAAGGTCTTCACCTCGAATCGATCTTGTATTTCGCGCTTTTCGTCCCAACTTCATGATGATCTCTAAAAAACATCTGCAGGTCACTGAAACAACATGTGCTATTTTCAAGGGGTCCCTAAAATAGAGGAGGGCCCCCAAAAAAAGGGGGGCCCCGAGGCAATCGCCTCATTTGCCTCACCCAATATCCACCACTGGCTAATATTAATCTAATAGTACGTCCGCTACTTACTGGAATTTTCGACTGGAATCTAAAGTGAAATGAAATGAAAACAAAGCGCACGCTTATTTAAGATCACGCCACATGGCGCTAAATTATAATAGAACCAGTGACGTACCAAGGATTTTGGAAAAGAGGGAAGCCATACAATCACAATCAAATATGCTTAGCAAAAAATTTTTTAAATGGTAAAAAAAGGTCTTCACTTTGAATCTACTTTGGTTTTGTCAACTTTTCGTCCCCATAACATAGTGATCTAAACTAAAAACGGTCTTTTCTTTGATTCTGTCTCTGATTTTCTCCAAGAGGGGTGCAATGCACAATGGCTCCTCCTCCTAAATACGCTAATGAATAGAACATACGCATGTGTAAACGACTTCCCCAAATAAGGATTAAAATAGAGTTTCCCGTCGGTCAAGCTGTAACGCCCCTGCAATACAAGCCAATTAGAAAATCGTCACTGGCCGATTTCAATTGTTGCATTGCAGTGAGTCGTTCGTGTTTATGTGCCTGTGTGAACGGATTTGTTCTACAGACAGATAGAATACTTAGGCTTTTGTATCAGACGAAGTATTAAGTTTAATATTAACCATCTGGGCGCTAATTCATTCTTATAGCTTGCTAGCACAAAGTTGTTTGCACTCGTGGCTGTGGAATCGTTTTAAAGTTTGGAAGCCAAGTTTTTTGTAAATTGATTAAGTTATAAAATATAACATTCAACGCAGGTATTCGGGTCACATAGTTCAATTTAGTACAAGCCGAAAAATTGGTCCTTTTGGATTCCTTTGTAAAGTTTGTGACGTAAATACACATACATATAATGTAAAAATTCTTTTAAAGTTTTTTCCTGTTTACTATTGATATAGCTTTGACGTATCCAGAAGCCAAGCCATGGGGGAAACATTTTAGTACTGCCCAAAATTGAAAATAAACAGCTTTAGAAGCACTTAAATATAAAAAGCTTGTAAAGATACTTTTGTAGCCTACTTGATGATAATAAAAATATTAGTAAAAATTTGTAGCTGCCAAACTTGTAGTAGTTAAATTAGTTTTACTCTTTAACCCTAATTTTTGGCGGTTTATTTGTTGTATTTTCAGCGCTTTAATCATTTCGTCAACCGTTCTTGTCAACAAAATCGCTTATACACGCTAATGAGGCAGCTTCAAGATTGCCTCCCTTCAGATAAAAAAAAAAAAACAAAAGCAAAACAATATGGCACTTTTTTGTTTTTTTGGTGAAAATATCTGTTGAAATGAGACAGATTTATGGCATGCCACAATTGTGACGTCGTAGACTAGAAAGAACTTTCTTTTACTCCCGACATTTGCTAGAACAAAATAAATCGTTTTTTTTTCTCAGTAAGTCGGAAAACACGCATTAATTCAATGTTTGAACCTCAATTTTTGGCAGCATTTTTATATTTATAACATACATTTCTAACTTACACTAATTATAAACTAACTTTACCTTAACTTGTAAAAACTGATTGCAAAATTTTTTACCTTCATTATAAAGACGTTTGAAACTAATGGAACCATTGCCATTTTAAGCGACAATAGTCCATCCAACTTTTAGTTTGAAAATGTAGAATGTCCGGCTATATCTTTAGACAATTATCAAGGACTAAGTTTCAAGTTAGTTTAAGCCGGCAATTCTTAATTAAAGACACGCCGGTGTCGGTTTATTATGGGATCTATCTAAAAAATGCCATAATGAGGGAGTACGTGATAAAATAATGATTAGCCACGATGAGAGAGTGCGTGATAAAATAATGGGTGCCGGCTTAGTATGTGATCTACCTACATATTTCTAGTTTAGTTTGTGATCTACTAAAAAATGCCACGATGAGAGAGTACGTGATAAAATAATGATTAGAGAGATTAACTGAAAATTCCTGTACAGATTACAGGGAAATTCGACCAGTTTATTATGTTATGTATGTTCTATGTATGACTAGTTAATTATTCTTGTTAACTATCCTAAACTAATCCTAATCCTAAACTATCCTGAACTAATCCTAATCCTAAATATCCTAAACTTAAAAACTAATCCGACCTAGTTAAATATTCTTATGTATGATTGTATTAAATAAATTATATTTTTATACTTTTTGAACGTACTATGTATATCATATTTCTTGGTACAACATCTAGATCAGCGATTCTCAATTCATTTTGAAGCTTGCACCCCTTCGGAACAGAAAAATCATTTTCGCACCCCTTACACAATTTGAATTAAATTTTTTTGTAATTATTATCGCTGATATCAATAGGTGCAAAAGTCCCAGAAGAACTTAACAAAGAATTCAATAAATGAAAATAAACAAAACGTATGTAAAAATTTAAACAAAAGACAATCAAGTACAAAAAAGTTTATTTATTTGATTTTTCTTGCCTTTTCATGTCTACAAGTTTTTCGTATCGTGGTTGTCTGTTACTCAAAGCGATGCGTAAATCATTTTCCACGGTTTTCAATCGATTTCGATACTTATTCTTTAAATAAACTAGGGAAGAAAACCCAGCTTTGCACAGATAAGTAGTCGAAAAAGGAAGAAGAACTGCCAGAGCTTTTTCAGCCAACTTTGGATATGTTTCCAGTTGTATACTCCAAAAATTATCTAAAACCATCAATTCAAACTCCATTTTTATATTTCAACTTTCTTTCAAATTGATAAGATCCTCTTTGTAACTCTCGTCATCAGGAAGTGTATCTACATTAAACTTAAAGGGATCGATTATCCAAGTTTCCATTACGTTTAATTCACCTGGAGAGAAGTAATTGTTAAAGGATGCGCTGAGAGTTTTTATATGTGCGACAATTTCCAACTGCACATTTTCCAGCAAGCTAGCACCATCTTCTACAAGTATTTCATCAAGAAAAGGGAAGTGAGCCAGGTTGCCACTCTGAACCCGGAGACTCGAGAGAGGCAGTTTGGCGATGAAAGATTTCAACTTCTCGGACGCTTTTACCATATTCATTTCTTTTTCTTGTAGTGATAAGTTCAGCTCATTAAGGTAATTAAAAATATCAGCAAGATATGCTGTCATTTGAATAAATTCAACAGATTCAAAACAAACAGCCAAGTCACTGTTACGATCTTCCAAAAAGCGTTTAATCTCTTTTCGTAGTTGTAGAAACCTCTTCAGTACCTGACCCCTCGACAACCATCTTACTTCAGTGTGGTAGAGAAGAACATGTTTGTCGTTTTGATTGACATCTTGGCAGAGCAATAGAAACAAACGATGATTCAAAGCACGACCTCTGATGTAATTCACAATTTTCACACAGGAGTTAAGGGTATCCTTTAGACATGTAGATAGTTTTTGAAAGCAAGAGCCTGTCGGTGAAGTAGGCAATGAGTTATTTTTAACTCGGATATCTCCTCTTTCAGCATAGCGGCAAAACCAGAACGGTTGCCCAGCATGGCTGGAGCACCATCACTGCAAACAGAACCAATCACTTTTATATCAAGATTATGCTTGATAAAAAATTCTTTGACTAGTTTAAATATATCCTTCGCGGTTGTTGTTCTCGGTAGTGGTTGACAAAACAAAAACTCTTCTTCGACTTTCTTTTCCTTGATATAACAAACAAAGCAAATTAATTGACTGCAGTTGGATACATCTGTTGACTCATCCAGTTGAATTGAGATTTTTAGTGGAGAAGCCTTTAAGTCCGAAATTCGTTGATCGCGAATATCGATACCGAGATCCTTGATTCTTCTAGCAATAGTATCGTTTGACAACGCAACTTGTTTCAACTTTCTGGCAGCACCATCTCCCAAAATTATGTCAGCCATGTCAATGACACAAGGTTTAACAAATTCTTCGGCAAGCGTGTGAGGTTTTATTTCTTTCGCAATGCGATAATCTACTTTGTATGAAGCGAGAAGATGAGGCTTTTCGACACTAGTAAATCCCATTTTCGGAAGCGTCCCACTTTTTTCGTAACGAGCTCGTTTTGTTTTTAAAGTTTCAGCATCATATCCAGCTTCAACTCCTCCATGTTTAAAATAAATGTTATTAATAGTTCGCAAGATAACCCTTTAAAATACAATATCCTTTACTCTTTTAACCTTAATAATGCTTCTATCAACACTTTCAATTATAACCCAAATTCTTTTGCACAAAACAATCAAACAGCCGAAAGTATCCCAACTACTCGATTACTAAATATCACAAAAAATAGGAGAATATTAATGCAGGGATACGCTCTCCACGTGGTACAGGCAGACAATGAGTTTTTATGACTGAGAAATTTTCTTCTATTTATCTATTACATCACAGTCAATCGTTTATAAAACTTGAATGAAACGAATACTCGTATTGGTAAAATCTGCGTTATGGTTCGATGTAACATAAATTAAACTACAGTTTGGAAAAAAAGTTAGCACCCCAAGAAGGGACAAACAGGACTGGGGACTTCAGTTTATCCTTTTACTACCTCAAACTGCTACACTGCCTGAATCAGATGCTGGCAGTGGTGTTATTAAGCCAGCATCGAGTTTCGTCATCCAAAACCGTCAGACCTCGTGCTCCATGTGGTGCCCGATGTATAGGGCACGCTGTTAGAACATGGTCTACGGTTTGCTCAGAGGCGCCACACTCGCAATTCGGTGAAGGAGCGAGACCCCATTTGTACATGAACGAATGGAATCGCCCAACACCAGTCCGCGCCCAAGCTGCTTGGGGTAACCCCATCCCAACAGGCCTGGCATTGATCCCGGGCACAAAAGCACAGAACCTGGAAGCATTTTCACAATACTCCGTTTTCCATTTGTGATTTGTCCATTCAGAAGCGCGGATGCCAAGTCTGGCAAGATTGTCCAAAAGATTCCGCGTAGCTGGCACAAACGGGCATCTGGATCTTAGTCTCACTTGGCGAGTATCTGAGGACCCACTTAAAAGATCATAGAAGATATGATCAGGGTCCAGAGATCCACGGTGAGCCAAAGACAGTGTCGCTCGCTCCCATTTGGCAAAGCTCAGCTGGCTGGATGCCTGAGAGTACAGGTAGGTGGTCCGTTGGAGTGGGACGCAGGCATCCAGTAACTATGCGCAAGCTGTCGTTCAAGACACTGTCAATGAGACGAGTGTGAGCACTGCAACACCAGACTGACGCACAATACTCAGCTGTTGAGTAGACTAGAGATAAGGTGGCTATGTGTAGTGTTTTAGCACCAGCACCCCATCCCGAGCCCACGAGTCGCCTCAGCAGTGTGACGCGCAAGGATAGTTTTTTGCGCAATGCCACTAAGTGGTGACGAAACGTGAGCAATCTGTCCAGTTTTACCCCACGATAAGTAAAGTTGGACAGAACGGTAAAAGTCTACCATTGTTGTAGATCTTTAGCTCACGTTTGGCCTCTCGGTTATTTAGGGGAAAGGCTGCCGTCACCGTCTTAGTGTGGCTGAGGTTCAACCTTCAAGTCTGGAGATACGTTGAAAGTGTAGACATGTCTAGGGTTAAAGTCCCCTCCAAGTCCTTCCAGTTTCCAGAAGAGTGCAACAATGCTAAATCATCAGCATAAGCAAACTTTCTGGAAATCATGGAAGGAAGATCGTACGTATAGATGTTAAATAAAAGGGGAGCCAAGACCGATCCCTGAGGAACGCCGTTTTTAAGACGGCGTAGCTGCTTTGCTTGCTGTCACTGGTGGTAAAGATGAAACTTTGATTTCAGACAAGCTCCATAATGATTCTGACCATGTGCTTATCCGGCAGAAGCCTCAGCAGCTTGCAGGCAAAGCCACGGTGTCAGACAGTGTCATAAGCAGCTGTCAGATCGACAAATACGGTACCGGCCTTCTTTTTAGCCTCAAAAGAATCCTCGATGTTCTGGGTTAGTAGAACAACTTGATATACGGTTGACTTCCCGCGTCGGAACCCAGCCTACTCTTTAGGAGCAGTGGATCAATTAATGGTTCAACGCGGGCGTAGATAAGCCTCTCGAGGATCTTGTGGGGGACACAGAGCAGAGATATCGGTTGATAACTCTTTGGGTCCCCCACGGGTTTTGGAATTGCGACCACAAGCGCTCTTCTCCAGATCTTGAGAATTTTGAGTCGGCGCAAACAGGAAGAGAGGAAGTCACGTAACGAGGACTTCAAAGCAGCTCCAGCAATGCTGAAGGCACACTAATCACGAAAATGGTTGAAGCATGGGTGACCGGTAAATTCCACCCCGGTATAGTGAAATTCTAACACAGAATACATCATTGTTAAATTCTAATATAGTATATTGTGCCACGGAAATTTGTTAGGTTTAGAGGGTTAGGGTTAGAGTTAGGGTTAGGTGTTAGAGTTACAGTTAAAATTAGGGGTTAGGGTTAGTAGAGTTAGGGAAATAAATGTGCTTGTCAACTACTGTACTCTGTCTTGGCAGCTTATAGCGTGATAAATCAACAACAATCTACAAATAAAATGAACAATCAACATGGTGTGATATCGTGGTGGATTATACAGTGATGAAATGTAAACCACAGCGGTGAAATTTGCCGCGGTGAACTGTGTCGTGGTGGAACTTACCGCAATAAAATACACCTAGAACCAAAACTTCATTCAAATATTTGATTAGCTTGGTTATTTGTGTTGGTGCGTTGTATTTGTTGGATTTGCTGGCTATGTTTGATTTACATAGTATAGAATTAGTCTAATTAATATCCTAAAAAAGATTAGAAATAAGGACAAATTATTTAAACCAGTAAAAGCTGCCTAATAATTTGCTAGTTTTTTTTGTATTACCCCTATTTATTTTGTCCATCTTTGGGTAGGTTAATCAAAGTAATTTTTAGTTATTTTTCTTCTTTTCTACTTCGTCTTATTAGCAATTTGGTAATTTGTTTTAAGCAATTAGATTCATACAATGGCGTTTGCAGAAATTTGTTATGGGAACGGTTGAGAGCCGAAAACACCATCACTATAATTCGTAATGTTTTTTACAAAAGGAAACATTGAAGCAACAAAAAAAAAGGAGCCACTTTCAATATTCACTTAAAAAAACAATTAAAATTACTTATTTATTCTTGATATTATTATGTATCTTTATTTTTATCCTCCTGACTCCCTGACTCACAGAAATAAGATGTTAAACGGGAAGGTATTTGGCCCAAAACGCCTCAAGGTCCAGCACTTTAATTTGTCCTTGGCGGCTGAGTTAATTTTAACTCGAGAAACTTTTCTTGTGCTTCATCAAAAATGTTGCCTATTTCGCACTGTAATATATTTCTTGCTTCTCATCTATAAGAGAATTTTATTTGATTAAAAATTTTTTTAAAATCAGATAAATGAATTTTTATTTGTGCTTTAATTAGGACTCAAAGTTACCGTTTGCGAGAGCAAAATCCAATTAAAAAAAGCTTGCTAGATTTCGTTGCTCAATTTGATTCTTGCTGAGGTCAAGTTTCCTGTCATTTTGATTATTATCAAACTTAATAAAAAATTTGTTGTAAAACATGTTAACAATCGCGCCTCCTTGAAAATTTACGTACGCACACCAGGGGAGGCGTGCCTCCCCGGTAAAAAATCAATGAACTAAACCATTTGTTGACTATGTTTATTCAAAAATTTTACAAGGCAATAAAAGGCTTTCAGTTTCATTTTGCAAGGGGAATTGTTTATGGTGAAGAAAGCAGTAAATTATCAAAACCACATCAAATAACAAAAATATCAAAAAATGTCCGGTCTCGAGACCAATTTAAAAAGTACGAGACCGAGACCAGGTTATTATGAGACCAAGACCGAGACCGCCAGCAAAAGTCCGAGACCGAAACCAAGACCGGTCTCGAGACCTTCATCACTGGTAAGCATATCATATTTCCAAAGTGGTGAATCAGGACATTCGTTAAAAGAAAAAAAATCTTCCTAAAAAGCAGTGATCTCTAAAAAAAAGGAAAAACTCTTTACTACGATTTTGGGACGAAAATCGAGAAATTGAAGACAGAATCAAAATAAAGAGCTTTTTCTTTTTATTTGTTCTTTTCTCTAAGTTCCAAACAAATTTTCTTCTTCTATTCGTAAAGTTGTAGAAAATCAAAATTTGGGCGAACGTCACCAAATTCGGACAAAACTTCATTGTCCCCCAAATTTTTCGGCTTGTACGCCTATGCCCACATCGCTACAATGTCGCGAGTTGGATTCCAGACTGAGACAAGACTTGAGGTTACGAGACTGAGACTTCGAAAAACTTGTCTCGAGACATCCACCTCTGATTCTAGTCTGTCCACCCACCGGACAACACAGTCAAGTAATCATTTCAGCTCAAAAACACAACAATGTATGTCAGTGTGAACAATAAATGCCATTGTCTTATTATTGTGCACATAAAATTAAAAAACATTTAAACATTTCTAATGAAAATAATGACTGCACAATAGTAAGTTAGTCTTTCTATTTTCAAACAACTGGCTAAATTTTTTCACAAAAATCAATAAAGAAATCTCTTTGTTTTAATGATAGTTAAAGATTTGTGACCAAATATAGAAAAGAAAAGTCTGGTTAAACAATCAATATACACTTTATCATTAAACGGCTTCATGGCTTGTCATTGATTTATCACGAAGGTTCAGTAAATTTTATTAAGGTCAGTGTTTGTTTCAATGTCAGATAAAGATTTGAAACCTTTTTATAAACATTAACATAAGTGTGTGAGAAAGTAAATATTTTGGCATGTGGTCTACTTTAAAGTCAATAGCAATGAAGTCTTTATAACCTCAAATTTTCGGGCTTCAGCATATATCATTCAATAAAAAAGAATTTCAAAAACTCTTTTTATTATTGACTTGCCATGATAAAATACACAGCATAGTTGTTTTTTTAACCGGGCTAAATTAGTGCAATTATTGTCTGCAGCGTGGTCGAGTGGTTAAAGCGCCGGGTCCGTGATCGACACGATCACGGATCGAAACCTACTCTGGTCATTCTGTTGTGTGCTTGGGAAAGATACTTTACGACACTTTCCCCTGCTCGGTGGTCTTGGCAAGCAGTTCTAAATTAAAGTCATATCTCTATTAAATTTCAAGCGGACAGCGCAATGTCTTGGCATCTCCGGAAGCAGGTCGGGGTAGTTGCTTGCCTTATGTATAGCGCTTTCTTGCGAGTCAGGAGGATAAACGTAAAAATAAAAAATAAATATTGGCAATACTGGTCAACTTCGGTATCTACCGTTCATAATATTAGCATTTTACAGCTATATAAGAAATTAAATCTTGTATCAGTTTATAAATTACAATAGTTTATTTTGATGCTCTACAGTATATGATTTAAAAGTGTTTTGTCAATTTGAATGAAATAAAATTGCTTTAAATTAAAATTTGTTGTTTTTTCATACTTCGTGCCCCAGTTGAAATTTACTACATTATATATGAGAGTTCTTTTGAAAAAAATTTTTTTAGTATGAACATGTTTGTTTATATAAATTTTAAGCTTCCCTCTAACGATAGGCTCTTAAACGTTTGTGAACATTCGAATTGCTTATTAGTCAATAATGCTAACTTAACGCTTTTATTCCAATCTTTGCATAAACTAATTAACTGATGATTTTAGACGCCACTTCATTGCCTCTGTATTCTGTTTCTTATTTCTTTTTTGCAAACTTCTATTGGATCATCTTTAAATACACAACCAGGGTAAAAAAAATTAATAGAATAATTTTTTTATGTTTACCAGCCGAAAATTTAGTCATTTCGAATTTTACATCATAATTAAAAAGTAATTTTTTTGCAAATTTAAAAAGCTCAAAAAATATATTAATTTTGAATTTATCTTTTTTTTTTGTTTACGCTATTGTTTATTGTCATTATTTTTGTTTCTGTTTGAATCTTTAACCAACATATAAGCTTAATTTCTTCAAATTAATTTTGTTACATTTAATGAACTAGATTAAACAAAGTATTTTAAAATTGTTGGTGTTTAGTTTTCAAAACACATATTATTGCTTGTAAAGAAATAAACCCAGTTTTTGTTTATTTTTCAGCTGCCACGTATCAGTAAATCCTCACAGAGTTAAAGAACGGAGCTCGTTTTTGTCGTGGTCAGTGGTATCTGTCGTTTGCAATTTCACCAGAAACCCAATTCGAGAAGTTCAATGTGACGGTTTTTGTACAGACCCTAGGGGAACCAGATTGAACGGTTTTGCTGTCCAAGAAATTTTTTATCAAGTCCCGTTGCCGATGATAGGCGGTGGTACTGGTTTTTACGACATTGCCGTCGCCTGTAAATGTGTGAGCTTGTCACAACCGGGGGATGATTTGAGATATTTAACGCAAAAGCAATGTAGTATCCAAACAGGTCGAGCAGTATTTAGTGTCCTTGGTAGTAATACATCACAGTGTTCTTGTCCTAACCAAAGCAATTAATTAATGTGTCGTTCAGTCAATTTTAAACTATTAATGTTTTTTATCAAATTTAATTTTATAAAAACTGATCGAAGCTAGTTTTTAACTACATTTTTTGTCAAAGAACCACTTTAATCTTTATATTAAATGTATTTGGATTTACAATTTTTATAAATGGATATTGTTTTATAAAGAATATTCCTTGCTGTTTGTTTTTAATCAGAAATTTTATGTTGTATGTTTGTATCTTGATTTTCGCCATCTAATTTTAACTGTTTTTAAGTAATAAAAAGAAAGTCTGTTCTAGGTTGACATTCTTGAAGTAAACTGCAATAAATTTGATAAATATTCACAACTTTTTTAATACTGTAGCCCAGTATTTTCCAGCCTTTTTTTGTTTATGTCCCACCTAATCACTTTTAAAATTCTGATGTCCCCCATGTGGTGGTGCCTAGCTGTAGTCTCAAAAGAAAAGTTAAAACTAAAAAAATCATCACTTTGAAACTTTGTGGGACCGAGGGACCCGTTTGAGGAACCCCGAAAAAAGTGAACGAGCTCGGTATATCTATCCAATCAATTTGATTGCAAACAACTGCATTTTCATTTGATATTTTCCCACTAAAATTGATTTGTAATGTGTTAAATCTCCATGCCCCAAATTTCGCCAGACCCCACGTTGAAAACCACTGGTAAGCCCTGATAAAAACCACAACTTCCAAGATATTTTTTATTGTGCTGGCAACTTTCTTCACCACACAAACTGTCTCGTATCAAAATAACTGTTCTAAAAAATGCTGTTAAAAATATTTGTTTAAAGTTATTACGGACTCTAGAGTTAAGGTCCTAAAACAAGGCTACTCAACTATAATCAGGATCGGTCCTGTTAGACAACTTCAATATTTGCAAAGGTCCAGAAAAAAATTTTACATATGGTTTGATTCCAGCATTTATGTTTTTTTCAATTTTTATGCACTTTTTGAGTTTTAGAATGTGGGTGTGATGACTTGGTTCAATCCTAACTAAATTGCATAAGCCGCGTTGCGACGAGAGTTTTATTTGTGGAGACGACACACATGCAAAAGAATTAAAAAATTGAATAAGTCAGAACACTCGCATTATTTTTATTTGTTTTTTTACTGCAGTTATTGATACAATAACAAAGTTTAAAAAAACAACAAAAATTTTAATTAAAAAGCAATAATCACAAGGTTTAGTGAGAAACATTGCACTTTTTCTTTTTTACTAACTCTCAAAATCTTGGTATCAATGGAGTAATAGCGAGTCGAAGACAGTGGTGAAGATGTTCGTTGGTCATACTAATGCGGAACTTGTTCTTAACAAAGTTCATAGTTGAGAAAGCAGACTCACAGCTGTAAGTGGAGCCAAAAATTGTTAGAATTTGAACTGCTAATCGAAAGAGAGCAGGAAAATTAACATTAGATACTCTGCTTGCCCAAACGTTTTCTGGTGTACAATCACAGAATGCTTGCTTCAACGAAACATTCTCTTGAAAATCAATTATTTCTATTTTTTTGAGACCATTCAAGTGAATGGATGTTGCAAAAATACCATTAAAAATTTTTGCAACATCTATCCACTTGAATGTGAGTTTTGCTTTCATCGAAAATTCATCAATATTTGTTAGATTAAAAGGGCTTTGAATGAATAGCAGAAGCTGTTCTCTGAGAACAAAACCATTAAAGCGTTCTTTAAAGTTATCGATTAGCTTCTCAATAAATTGTACGTATTTTATATCACTATCGCCTTTACGCTGCTCCAAAAGTTTGGGAAAGTGGATAAATTGACACCGAATATCATTAACAAACAGTTCCAATTTTTTTGAAATCACGAAGCGTTGAGATTAAGTTGAAGACTGAGTGATTTTTTCCTTGCAGTTTAACATTAAGATCGTTCAGATGTAACATTATGTCTGCCAAAAATCCCGTAGTTTCCGTTTTCACGTCATCTTCCAAAAAATCCTAAAACAACTCTATTTTCACACTATTTTGACCCTTCAGGAAAGTGTGTAACTCCTTCTTAACGGCCCAAAACCTCTGCAAAACTCGTCCTTTGCTTAGCCATCTTACATTGTTGTGCAGAAGCAAATCGTCATAACTTGTATCAATCTCAGCAAAAAAGCTTCAAAGCAAACGATGTTGTAGGGCTGACGTTGACCGAAGGAAGTTTACAATCTTCATAATAGTCTCCATAACATTGTAAAACTCATCTCCCATACTAGCACACAACACGGATTGGTGAACTATGCAGTGATAATTTATCATGTCGAGATTGTCTTCCTTTAACTGCTGTGTCCATTCTTTCTTAAAAGATCGATTTTCCTCATTAAATTTTCTTTTCTTTAAAAACGCCATGTCTTACTTGTTTAAGTTAGTTTAGTAAATTCTTTATTAGACCGTAATAACTTTATTCTCACTTAAAACATGCAAGAAAAGTAATTATTTTTAACTCTCAAAACAACGTAAAACTAAAAAGTATATGAGGATTTGAACGCTAAAACTAGCAATCTTACTAACTTAAAACTGAAATTTAAGAATCAATTTGTACATGAGTTTTTGTCCAGTACCGCACTATATAAATGAGTACCGGTATATGAATAAGTTAATGGTGGAAATAAAATGGAAATGATTTTATAAGTTTGAGTTCTTAAATACTTCTGTTCCACGCTAAATAAGTTTACAACTAACTTGTAGGTTAATTGCAAATACAAGATGCCGTTGATTAGCAGGAGTGCATTTTACAAAACTCTGGCAGGTGAGAGCAACAAATTTAACCTAGAATTGCAAAAAGTAAGTTGATGATCCTGCAATACCATTACGTAAGAATGAAAAGAACAGTGCAATAAACAAAACCGACAGAACAGAATGTTCACGCCTGTAAACAAAAATGTATAACGAAAATCACATTTTTAATTTTGCTAATTACAGAAATCGTGTTATTCAAATTATGGCATATTGCACTTACTTTGTTTTGTCTAAATATGCCGATACCAACATTTATTACAAAAAATGTAACGTACATGCAAACTAAAATTCTCACAATCTCACTAAACACTGATGCTAGTCCATTACATTTATCCTCATCTTTTTACATACTATCTTCCATTGCGATGCATTATTTCTTTAAATACTACCACCAAATTAAAAGTGCATACAATCTCAGTTAGTTTCGACGCGCTATAAAGTGAAGTTTTGATTAAAATTAAATGTTAATTATTGTGTAATAACACTACTTTGATCACACCACGTAAAAGGTTACAATAGCACATAAAAGACTCGCGTAAGTAGTTTACAATGGGTCATTTGATCGCAATTGAGGCGGTTCTTGAGGTGGTCCTTGAGGTGGTCCTGAGATGATTCTGTCGTACCACCTCAGAGCGGTGATGCTCTAGCACCATCTGGCGGATCAAATTTGATTTCCGGAAACTTAAGAAATATTAATGTGCTTCTCAGAAGCAATTCTCAATTAATTATATCAAGTTAGGTTTCCAGTCCAAGAACGTAATGAATGTTGAGATATAAGTAATCTTCATTTAATTATATAACTAGTTACATAGTGTATTCAACCTTTCAAGATGTTTAAAAACCGTGTAATGAACCGTAAATTCTAACCAATCAAAACAAAGTTAGCCAATGAAGATCAAGTTAAATATTCAATCTTTCAAGATTTTAATTCAATAAACCATAAAATCTAACCAATCTAATTGAAGTTGGTCATGCAGCAAATCTAGCTAAATATTCAATCCTTAACCTTTCAGGATTTTAATTCAATAAATCTTAAGATGTAACGAATCTAAACAAAGTTGGATTCTTGATCAATGAAAATCTAGCAAAATATCCTATCCTTAACCTTTCCAGAGTTTTTTAATCATTCAAAAGAAGTCACCCTAAGATCTGAGGAATCAATGTAAAACAAGACCTTATTGATGACCAACCTTAACCAAAAGAGATTAAATCTAAAACATTTTTAACTTTTCAAAAGCTCGTTTTAAAATTAGTTATAAATTTTGTTGCAACCTTCAAAGGTAGGTTAGTAAAAACAATGAGCTTTCTAACCGACAATTGCAACAAAGACAAACGAAGTCTTGTGAAAAACAAGTACAACCATGTATTTTTAAACAACAATTAACTTTCTAACCAATGATTTTTTAACAAGTTTAGAAGTATAAACAGGGGTGGATTAGCAAATTCAACTGGCCTGGGAACTTTGAAATAAAACCGGCCCAATTTTAACAACTAATTGCAAATCTTACTAAAACGTTACACGGTTCATCTTACAAACTACATTATATTTAGCCCAATTCAAAAAAGAATATTTAGAATTAACAAACCAACATTATCAAACACTATTTATAGAGCAACAGTCTTCACATTTCTGCGTTTCTTTTTGGTAGTTCGTCGATGATCGTATGATTCGAAATGCGTAACAAAACGTCTCGTTCGACGCACATCAAAAGAAGGGAATCCAAGCAATCTTCGCTTAGCTGATTTCTTAAACAGTTCTTGCATATCTCAGCTTGCTAAAAATTCTTTCACAACCAACTTGTATAACTGAAAGAGTACGGATTACTTTGTGTGCCTGACATGGAAGAGGATAACTTCTGCAGTACATTCCATATCTCCGAATTGCAGTATAACAGCATAGAAAACAATTTTGGCATCGACAATTCGAATGTTGTGGCTTTCGTCCGATCTCACATCTTCGTCATCTGTTTTTTAATAGCAAATTAAAATTTAAGTTGTATGAAACAAAAATTTATTAGTATCAGCAATTAAGCTGACCTGCGAAAAGTGCTGGATGATAATATCAGAACAAAATTTTGATCAAATAATAACATTTCCATCGTTATGGAAAATAGGCATCAAGTAATTATAGGCTCGGATTGTATCATACAGTGAGATAAAAGGTCAAAACATTAACCTGTAAAAAGTTTATCAATAATAAAATCAAAAAAATGATCACCTGCTTCATCCAATGCCGTGCAGTGCTCAGGTAAAATCTTTTTTAAATCCATTTTGAGGCGAAATCCAAGAGCTCTTGCCGAAGATCTTGCTGAACAGGAGAATCTAAACTTTTATTTGGCAAAAGGTTGCATATCATATTCACAGCTGAGATAGGAATCCCACGAAGAACTGTTTCGGAAAAGTGTTTGGAATCGAAGTAGCATAAGTCAGCATATAACTTTTTATGCGTAGCAAATCTTCTATGCAAACTTTGAACCACTTGATTCAGAATTCTGTTATGTACATTGACCTTAAATTTTATTGAGTCTGAAAGACATTCATCCAAGGATCATCACTTTTTCAAACCCGTTTAGCAGGAAAGCTGCTTTCAATCAAGACATCACATCCACACGTTCTTTCAAAACTTTATTGGCATGTTAAACAAAATGGTCAGTTTTGGTTACAACCATTGCGAAATCGCGATGAATCTGTTGAATATCCTTTTTCATAGCTTCCACCATATTAAAAGCATTAATGAAATCCAGTCCAGAAGTCTGCCAGTACTTTGAAAGTGCAGAGGTTATCTCCATGATGCGTAGATAAATAATGACTGTCAAAATACGTTGGTATCAAATCATATTATCTAATATGACACTGGCATCAAACCGCGCTTTAACACTTAACTCTTCAGAAATAGAAACAAAATACAGAACTTCAATTACATCGCAGAACATACCGCTGGAACCATCTTTAAATGTGCCGAAAATTTTTCGAAGACATTCTTGCTTAGACCACCATCTAGTTGCTCCAATCAAGTTTAACCACTCTGAATACCAAGACCATGTCTTTGGCTTATCTGCTTTTTCCACATGTCTATTCGCAAATATAATTCCCGAAAGAACACTCCAACCTTTTGAACTAATCCAAATAGAGATATGGATGCATGATTAGTCGTAGTAACATTACAAAGAACCAAGTTGAGAACATGGGCATAGCACCATGTGTGAATGTGACCAGGAGGTTCTTTTTCAAAAAAAGCTGTAATTCCATTATACTGCCTTGACATGTTTGATGCTCCATCTGTACTGTCGGAAATGCATTTGGAACGTCTATGTTTTGTTTCTGTAAAACTTCTTTCAGTAAATTGCACAGGTCTACTCTAGTTGCCGAATGACTGTCAACAAGGGCAAGAAATCGTTCTTTGACGTTTTCCCTAACAAAGCGTAAAATAACTGAACATTTGTCGGTTGAAGTTATATCTTGAGTTGAATCGATTATGCCTGCTTCTCGACCGAGTTTAAAATTTCTTTTTTGATTAGCTTAGATATAATAGCAATGATAGAGTTAACAGTAGTTTTGGAGATAAATGTATTTCTGTTTGCATGGTTATGCTTGTGCTGGTCAGGTTTATTTTGCAAACATTTTTTAATAGCATTTTTCAAATGACACTTTAGAATGTTATTGTACTTCGCAGAAAGAAGTACAGTCTCTAAAAATGTTCCGTGATCAAGTTTTTCATCACATAAAGTAGACACCACTTCCGAAATCCCTGTTCTCCTATAGCTCGTTCCTCGTTTTTCAATCATTTTCACAATGGAGACGACTCTGTCGAGAATTTACCTTCTTTGCATAACCTGTTTGTTGTGTAATGATGTTTGACTGACAGTAAGTAGGTCTACCAATGTCTTATTATTGCTGAATTGTATGCGAGCTTCAACACATGCCTTCTGTTTTTGAGAACTTTTGTGTTTATTAATTCGTTGGTAAATGTGTTTCCACAAATTGAAACCCGTTAGAAATTTGCTGGGGTTCTGATTGCTACTAGAGTTGTACCATATTTAATGAAAAGATTACAAAATAAAGCTTTTTTTTTCTTCACAATACGAGATCCATAATCGCTCGAAACAACCTCCAAAGTTATCAGGTCGGAAGTACACATTTGTAGCGTTGAATTTGGTTGTTTATGGGTGAAACTCGAAATATTCGATTAGTTTATCTCGTTTTGCTTTTACAAAACACGAGTGGTACTCTGTCACAAAAGGAATTACAGACTGATCTCGTTTAACTTTTGAAACTTGTGTTAGGAAAGCAGAACATACTTCAGGATTATCTTGGCTGAGGCTGTCTAGTTTTGGTTTATCAGTATATACAGTCTAGATTTCGCTTTCTGATACTGGCGGAATAGATATGTCAGAGCAAATTTGATTTACTAAATTTGATGCTGGTACATCATGACAATTTACAGACTGATGCTGATCTTGATGTTGTAATAGCAAAGCGGGATTAACTGTTGTTTGGCTTTCCGTTGAGGTGCTTGCTCTTGCAAATACTTCCTGAATGTTCATACATTTAGCAGCAATTTCTTTCCATTTCTTTTTTATTCTTTCACGCTCTTTTTCAGCTCCACCTTTCCGCTTTTTCGTTTCTTTTTCTACTTAAAATTTAGAAAGGCCTGGAGAATGGATGATAAACAACTATATGGCATACGCGATATCGGTTCTCCTGCGACTTAGTACTGCAAATTAGGGAAAGAAGTTACCACTGACGCTTTATTTATTAATTTACGTCAAGTCACGACAGTCACAAATCACAATAAGAAAATTATAGATGCCGTAGGCAATACAGAAATGCTGTCACTGAAAAACAATAGCAAAATCATTATGTATGGAACTGGTTCATATTCTTGATCATTTGTTAGCTTCCTAAATTTAGTTTTGAGGCAGCCCAGTGAATTGCTGGGCCGGCCCACAGTTGAGCGGCCCACCGGGAAACTCCCGATTCCCGCCGGGCTGATCCGCCCCTGAGTATAAACAATTATCTTAAAAGACACGTCGTTAAAAAACAACAATTAGCTTTTTAACCAATAATTTTAACAAAGACAAACGATTTTAAATTCTTGATTTTAATTTAAAACCTAAGATTTATTTGTTCAATTTTTTAAGATTTTATTTTAAAACCATTGTTATTCAAATAAATTAACCCTAAGATCTGGATAATCCAAGCTAAGTTTGATTCTTGGTCAACGAAGTTGTTTTTATGTGTCAGTTTGATTTCTACTCAGAACAACAAAGTTGCGCTTACCTATTATTTTGATTTTTTAAATGCTAGACATTGCAGTTACCTTATCTAAAATACAATTGCAGTAGGTTTATTTCTTCATTGAATTAATTTCTTTAAAAAGTTTTTCAAAAATCTTAAACCGAATTTTGTCTTTTAATTAAGAAGTTTGTTTTCATTTTTTTCCTAGAACAATGTTTATACAGTAGGGAACACTTTTGTCACAGATTAAAATGATCGCTTAATGCATTGTTGTACATATGTCATTTGAAGGCCGCACACCAAATTTTAGGCTAATAGACGTAGGTTTTTCTTATCGACTTTTGGATTGAAAATTGACACTTGACCCAATTTTATGTGAATATACTAAAGCAATAATACTGTATCTGCCACGTTCTTGGCTCAGTGCCAATCAGCACGCCGCTTGTTCACTGTGTAGCTCAATTTTTCAGCACTGTTCTGCTAATATTTAATAATATTTTTGAGTTATCTCTTTCCATTTATCTGTTTCCCGTTTTTTTATGACATGGCCTACAGTTGTTGGCTGTTGTCAAAACATCGTTGCTTTGTGTTGCACTTTTTTGTAATGCAGTGCTGTCAGTTGTCACGCATACTTTTACAAGTTTTAATAAAATGTAAAATAGTTTTGACATTTCTAAAGTAAAACAATGTATTAATATTTCCTAGTTGAACTAATTTGTAAAGAATATAGCAGTAATGACTAAGAGAAAGAGAATAACCAGGAAAGGCACAGATCATACTGTGTTTGGGCAGGCAGATCCTCTTCCTGCACACAAACTTCCACTTTATGGTGAAGTGTTAAAAAATTTTTTTCTTCTAATTGCAGACAATCTGGTGTATTTTTTTTCCAGAACAATGTTTATACAGTATATTATTAACTTTTTATCAAAAAAAAAAAAAATTATAAGTCATGTAGTAGAGGTCTTGTTTTAACTTAAAGAGTTCAACAGTGGACTATATGTTCAGAAGTTTTTAAAAACAGACATAGTCATAACAGTACAAAGACACGTCAGTGAAATGCCTCAGGTCTTATTATAACAATGCAATGAAGTTCAGGTATCTTTTTATGTTAACAAAACAACGTGTTGGAAGAATCCTTAAAAACCTTTTATTGTCTTTAAAATAAATCAGAATTTTTAAGAAAACGAAGTAATTTGGAAGCCGTAACAAAAACCTTCAATCTATAAAAATATTACGTCTTCTCTGATATGCAGTTCAAATCGAATGTAAGGACAAGTTTACTATTTCATTAATTTCTTTAAAAAGGCTTTGCAGTTTTTCTAATTAATTCGATATTTATAATGTACAACCTTAAGACTAAAAATTTTTATTCAAATTTTGATTTTTTTGTGAACATGAGATTTGAAGATACTGTGTTCAATTCTTGATCCATCTATTAACCGGGAAATCTTGCGCTTAGTAATCTGTTGCAAAGGTTTATCGTATTGACATTTTAAACATATCTAAAAATAGGTTATATGAGTTTTTGGAAATGCTTGCATAATGTTAATAACAAACGATTTTGTTTTTAAAAAAAAATTTAGTAATTCAAAGTTTAAATTTTACCTTTTATCTAATACGAGCTGGAAGTTTTTAAACTTTCTGTCATACTATATTTTTATTTTGTTTCATTTTATCTCTATATTTATCCTCCTGAACCACAGGACTAAATTTCTTAAAATTAATTCTAACTTTTTAAATATCTTAGTTAATGGCTTGCAATCTGACAACAAACAAAAAAGAAGAAAAGCAGCTTTGACTTCATGCAGATAAACAAAGTAATAATCAAATTTTCTAAAAAAGTCACTTTCAAAGACATGTTTTTCGAGTGAGAAACGCAAAATGTAGTACACAAATGAAATGTATCTCGAACGCTATGCTTCTAATAAAACGGAATAATTTAAAGTGTTATGGTGGCCTTTTTTTCAAAAATGTTTGACAGTGATCCTATAAAAGAAAGTATATACATGAAAATAAGTTTGTACATTTTTTCACACTGACATTTGTGGTTAAGTTCTTAAAACTACTCTGTAAAAAATTTAAATCGTTCAACTATTTGACAACCAAAGACTCGCACTCTGCAGCTTTTAATCGAGGCTTTAAAACATTCAAGTAAAAAACACCGTGAAAACATTTCTGAATAATAAAAATAAAAATGAATAGTTGAAACGTCAACTGTGGATAGTGTTTGCAAGTAAACGATAAAATTAAAAAAGTTTTTCTTGCTTATAATTCAAAAAAGTTTACAATTGTAAACTTATCGTTTAATATTTTGAAAATTTTAGAATATACACTAGTTTTAGAATCTTCAAACACAAAAATCGTCAGAAACCTAAAAATTTTGTTTTATTCTAGATTTTTTTGCTGTTTTACGTATCTGCATAGCAACAACAGAACGTCGTCAGCTGCAGAATTTTGAGAAAAAGCAGTACAGTTTTTTTTAATATCGGTTAATCTGTTTTTAAACTTTTTCTTCGCCAAACAAAGTAAAGGCGTTTTTTTATTCCAAGATTATTTTTGAAAAATGCCGCCAGAAAAATAACAAACCATGACTGTTTAGGCTCGTTTGATAAAAACTACTGCATCTGTCACAATTTTTAAACCACCTAACCTGTCAATACAAAAAAGTTGCATTTTTTTTGTTGCAGAATGATTGACACAAATTCTTCAAGTTTTTCTAACCTCAAAGCGATTTGATTGTGTTTTTTTTCAAGTAAAAATTTTGTTCAAGTCAAGAAGTTACTCTTTAACAAAGCGTAAAACTTTTATAATTTTTGCGACTTTGAAAACAAGAAAATAGTGGTTACAACTTTTAATAAAAGAACTATTTGTTAAGAAAATCTTTTAATTATTTCAAAACCTATTTTGAAAAGTTAAATTATGTCTAAGATTGCACTGGTTCAACACGCGATTTTACATCTAATTTTACGTTTCGCTGCAAAAGAAAAACAGTAAACATTACGAACGTTGCAAAGATTTTTTAAAGTTGAAACCTTCTTCATAGAAAAATAACGAAAATTCAGTCAATTTGCAAAACAATATCGCTTTTCCAACAACTTTTTTCAGCTTATGAACTATTGAATTAATTTCATGATAAAGAATTAGCATCGTAAATCTTATAATAGAACATTATACCTCAAAAATCAGCAAAACAATACGTTTTTCAAACAATTTTCAACATCTAGTTTATATCAGGCAAACTTCTCGATATCATGTCTGATAAAAAAAATATATGATGTCACCCACTTTATTTTTTCACAGCACATACTTTCATCTTTAACTTAGATATTGTTTTGAAAAAAACCTATGCTTCGTTATTCTAGAAATTATGATTCTAATTTTCAAGAGGCGTAGACGTATTAAAGTAGAGGTGTGATTCCAACTACACCGCACATTTCAACAAATTATTCTCTTTTCTTACCTATCGGTATCTTTTCTTTAAAAAAAGCTTAACACATAAAATTTTCTTTTATCAAGATTTCTAGGTAAAATTTTGTCTTTAGGTAAAATATTAGATAAAAGTTGTAATTTAAAAAAAAACACAAATTTCTAAACTACAGTATATTTGTAGAATTTTACTGTTTTTATAACATAGTTGGTTTATACAAAATCTTTGAAAAGTTTTCTCCTGACTACAATTCGGAAAATATTTATGTAAAAAGACTACATAGTCTTTTACCAGTTCCAAATTTGTATAATCATAATACATTATTTGTCAAGACATCAAAAGTAAAATTTTTATTCAACACATGCGATATGGCGCACCCCAGTGACAGTTGAAAAACCGTTACTTGCCTCACCACACTTCTTGAGTTTATCGAATTATTATGTTTGTTTTTTAGTTCTAATTCACTGTTTTGGTTAAAAATGCCAACAGAAAACTTGTGGTCAACTTTGTTTTTACATTTTATCAACTTGTTCAAACCAAATTAAAATTTAACACAAAACAAACAAATTTGCCCAGCGTTGCCAACATTTTTGCAAACTTTAATTAAAAATTTGTAAATTATAATATTTAACACGAAAATGTAACCATTTTGTTATAACGTTTCTAAAACTAATAGGCCTACAGATAATATTATAGATTATAGAGTATTTAATATTTACTTTTATTTTTTGTTAAAGGGTCATTCACTTCTTTTGCTTTTTCTTTAATATAACAATGTTAATTGTTTTTACATAGTTTTAAAAAGCACTAACACATTTTCTCAAAGATTGGTCAAAAATTATTTTTCTCAATAAATCGTTGCAAAACAAGTCGAGACATTAGCTGTGAATTAAATCTATAAAGCAAGTTTTTACAAATAACTTTCAAAATTTGAATCATGTTTTCAAAAGACTTAAAGCATTTTTTCAAATTTTTAAATCATACTTTTTATTATTTCAACAAAAACACTCGAGTAACTAAATAATATTTCTAAACGTAGAGTGTATCCGTTTTTTGAAGAAATAATTGGAAACAAAGTAAAACATACTATTTATATTAGTCATAAAAAACACTTGTTTGTAAAAAACATTTTACAAATTTTTGACAGCTGTGGGCGTGTCCAGGCTTGTCAAAACATTTAAAGTGCACAGCTACTAATTGAAGAAAAAAGTTAGAGTTGCTATTGAGCAATCGTTGTGCAAGAAAAAATTCCTTATAATTATTTGTCAGAGTCGAAATAGTCAGTTTTGCACCTTTCAGCACACTTGATGTCTGCGAATGGTGAACCAAAGTCAAAGAGGGTCAAGTTATCGCTTTCTTCTCCAACAAACGATGAAACTTCAGTTCGAAACGTGTTTTGTGCAATAAAGTTCAACCGAAAATACAAAAAAACCTCAAACAGAAAGTGAATTGGGAAAAATTTCTTTCTTTGTTGAAGTGGAAAACCCACAACAATATTTCGATCATACGCAGTTACGCGAAGTGTTATTGAAATTACTATCTTATTAAACGTGCCTACTACTATTCGAAAAGCAAAAGAGCAAAGGAATTCGTAAAATTCACATAATTTTTCTTGCTAAAACCGACTTTAACGAGTGTTCGGTTCGTGTTATGTTTGAAAAAACCCAAAAGGAAGTATTGGCTGAAGGAATAAAGATATATTACAAATATATCAACTTATATTCTCCTCTTACCTATGTGAAAACAATGAAGAGATCTCTTGTCACATGTGAATGTATTCGACTTAAAAATGCAAGTGATACCGAAAAAAAGAGACTTTGTGAAATCATTCAATTTCTTGTCTCTTTTTGTGGTAACAGCAACAACTCTTTAATGCACGACTTGAATGATTACTCTTTGTTTAGTAAAAAATGAATCGGTTGTATTTTTCTGACTTCTACAGTAAATAAAACCTTCAATCTTGAAAGTTTTTTGTGCTTTATTGTATACACCGAGTTGAATGCAAGTGATACCGAAAAAAAGAGACTTTGTGAAATCATTCAATTTCTTGTCTCTTTTTGTGGTAACAGCAACAACTCTTTAATGCACGACTTGAATGATTACTCTTTGTTTAGTAAAAAATGAATCGGTTGTATTTTTCTGACTTCTAAATAAAACCTTCAATCTTGAAAGTTTTTTGTGCTTTATTGTATACACCGAGTTGAAGTATTGAGTAAAAGTTTTCAATTAAGGTTTTTTTCTTTTAAGTAGGTTAGTATTGTAAATGACTGCACTGCGTATTCGTGAAATTATGTAAAAGTAGAATTGATGGTGCATATTAACGATAAGCTATAGGATGTTTTTGCTTTAAATTTACAAAAGAAATGTAAAGTAAAATTAACACAGCTTTTTAACTATTGCTTGCTCACAAGTGATTTTAGTTAAATTTGATTTGCAATAGCCTAAAATACAAATCTACTAGTAAAAATCAAAGTCATCACATTTCACATACAACAACTAATTAAAACAAAAGTTTTTGACTTCAGGCAAAACCTTTGCTTTATTCTCCAACCTAAGTATGGCGCGTAATCTTCTTTTCAATGATTATTTGTATAAGACAAACAGAAACTGTTGCATTGGTTTTAGTGCTTACGATTTAAAAACTCTTTTTCAAAAATAACAAAAAAAAAACGTTTTATTCTGTAGAGCGTTTATGAAGCTTTAGAAAGCTTTAGAAAACGCTGCAAATAAAAATCTTATCACCTCTTGTGATAAGATTATCAACGCTCTTGATTCGTTGATAAAACTATAACAAAAAAATGATTGAATTATTACATTATTGAAATAATTATGCTGTTATTAGTGAAGATGTGTTAGTGCTTTTTAAAACTATGTAAAAACAATTAACATTGTTATATTAAAAAAAAAGCAAAAGAAGAAATCAACTATTCATTTTTATTTTTATTATTCAGAAATGTTTTCACGGTGTTTTTTACTTGAATGTTTTAAAGCCTCGATTAAAAGCTGCAGAGTGCGAGTCTTTGGTTGTCAAATAGTTGAACGATTTAAATTTTTTACAGAGTAGTTTTAAGAACTTAACCACAAATGTCAGTGTGAAAAAATGTACAAACTTATTTTCATGTATATACTTTCTTTTATAGGATCACTGTCAAACATTTTTGAAAAAAAGGCCACCATAACACTTTAAATTATTCCGTTTTATTAGAAGCATAGCGTTCGAGATACATTTCATTTGTGTACTACATTTTGCGTTTCTCACTCGAAAAACATGTCTTTGAAAGTGACTTTTTTAGAAAATTTGATTATTACTTTGTTTATCTGCATGAAGTCAAAGCTGCTTTCCTTCTTTTTTGTTTGTTGTCAGATTGCAAGCCATTAACTAAGATATTTAAAAAGTTAGAATTAATTTTAAGAAATTTAGTCCTGTGGTTCAGGAGGATAAATATAGAGATAAAATGAAACAAAATAAAAATATAGTATGACAGAAAGTTTAAAAACTTCCAGCTCGTATTAGATAAAAGGTAAAATTTAAACTTTGAATTACTAAATTTTTTTTTAAAAACAAAATCGTTTGTTATTAACATTATGCAAGCATTTCCAAAAACTCATATAACCTATTTTTAGATATGTTTAAAATGTCAATACGATAAACCTTTGCAACAGATTACTAAGCGCAAGATTTCCCGGTTAATAGATGGATCAAGAATTGAACACAGTATCTTCAAATCTCATGTTCACAAAAAAATCAAAATTTGAATAAAAATTTTTAGTCTTAAGGTTGTACATTATAAATATCGAATTAATTAGAAAAACTGCAAAGCCTTTTTAAAGAAATTAATGAAATAGTAAACTTGTCCTTACATTCGATTTGAACTGCATATCAGAGAAGACGTAATATTTTTATAGATTGAAGGTTTTTGTTACGGCTTCCAAATTACTTCGTTTTCTTAAAAATTCTGATTTATTTTAAAGACAATAAAAGGTTTTTAAGGATTCTTCCAACACGTTGTTTTGTTAACATAAAAAGATACCTGAACTTCATTGCATTGTTATAATAAGACCTGAGGCATTTCACTGACGTGTCTTTGTACTGTTATGACTATGTCTGTTTTTAAAAACTTCTGAACATATAGTCCACTGTTGAACTCTTTAAGTTAAAACAAGACCTCTACTACATGACTTATAATTTTTTTTTTTTTTGATAAAAAGTTAATAATATACTGTAAAAACATTGTTCTGGAAAAAAAATACACCAGATTGTCTGCAATTAGAAGAAAGAATTTTTTTAATTAAAAGACAAAATTTGATTTAACATTTTTGAAAAAACTTAAAAAAATTAACTTAATGAATTAATAGACTTATCCTTTTACTTGACTGCAACTATATTTCAGATAAGGTAACTGCAATGACTAACATTAAAAAAATCAAAATTATATATAAGTGCAACTTAGTTGTTCTGAGTGAGGATCGAACTTACACATAAATTAAAGCAACTTTGTTCACCAAGAATCAAACTTAGCTTGGATTAGCCAGATCTTAGTGTTAATTTATTTGAATAACATGCTTTACAATAAAATCTTAAAAATTGAACAAATATATCTTAGGTTTTAAAATAAAATCAAGAATTTAAAATCGTTTGTCTTTGTTAAAATCACTGGTTAGAAATTTAATTATTGTTTTTTTTAGAGACATGTCTTTCACGATAATTGCTTATGAACTTGTTAAAAAATCGTTGGTTAGAAAGCTAATCACGGTTTAAAAAATGTATAAAAATATGTTTAAAAATATGTGCTTCTGCTTATTTTTACAAGACTTCGTTTGTCTTTGCTACAACTACGGTTTAAAAATATGTGCTTCTGCTTATTTTTACAAGACTTCGTTTATCTTTGCTACAACTACTGGTTCGAAAGTTTTTCAAGGTAACTGTTTATACTTGTTTCTAAACTTTTTATAAGACTCTAAATTAGTTACAAAATTGTCAGAAAGTTAACTGTTGTTTTTAATAACGTGTCTTTCCAGATTATTGTTTACATGTATACTTGTGAACTTGATAAAAATTATTCATTAGAAATTTGTTTTGAAATAACGGATTATAGTTTTACAAGACTTTGAACTCGTTTGACTTCGTTTCAATAAGTAAAACATTTGTCAGAAAGTTAACTGTTGTTTTTAGCGACGTGTCTTTCCAGATAATTGTTTATACTTGTGAACTTGATAAAAATCACTGGTTAGAAATTTAATTATTGTTTTTTAGAGACATGTCTTTCTGGATAATTGCTTATGAACTTGTTAAAAAATTCATTGGTTAGAAAGCTAATTGCGGTTTAAAAATATGTGTTTCTACTTATTTTTGTAAGACTTCGTTTGTCTTTGTTCGAAAGCTAATTGTTTTTACTAACATGTTTTTCAAGTTAACTCTTTATAGTTGTTTTTAAAACTTTTTATAAGACTTTAAATTAGTTACAAAATTATTAGAAAGTTCATTGTTGTTTTTTAGCAACGTGTCTTTAAACATAATTAAATCTTTTATAAGACTTTGAAAAAAACCCATCTGTTAGAAAGCTGTTTTTTTTACTGCAATTACAACATCTTTATAGTTAAATAATCTCTTGACAGGTTGAGTATAAGTTTAATCGTCATACTAGTATGTTCTTGATCCATTTCTTTAACTGGTCTTAGCTTTTTAAATATATTATCTAACATACTTCAATCGAAAATTAATTGACCAAGAATCCAACTCGTATTAGCTAGATTTTATGTTTCATTGAACAATAACTAAATATTTGATTCATTGCATTCAGGAATCAAACCTGTTTCTAGATTAAAACTTAATCAAACTTGATTACCTAATTTCATCTAGATTTTTAACCACTGCTAGATGATGCTAAAGAGTTATTAAAATATCATAACTTTGATCTTTATCAAATATATTGATTACAAGTCTTCCACTTTTCACCTTCTTAGATTTAACCTCCTTGGATTTAACCTCTTTGGATTTAACCTCGTTGGATTTAGCCGCCTTGGATTTAGCCTCCTTGGATTTAGTTTTCGCCGCCTTAGATTTAGCTAAATCCGCTAGATGGAGCACCACCGTTCCGCAGTGGTGCAGCCACCGTCAGGACCACCGTCAGGACCACCGATAGGACCACCGATATTGGCGTAAAAAGTTTCCACTTAAACTACTCGCGTATTTTTAAAGTTTATTCTGGGGTATTTGTACTAAAGTTTTATTATGTTATCACTTGGAAAATATTCGGTATGCTAAAACTTTATTGGGGTCCAGCTGGAGCACTCACAAGGTCCGGTTTTGGACCGCGGTCCGCCAGTTGAGTAGCCATGTCCTAGAACATAAAAGTTAAGGTTAGTACAAACTGAAATCGCTCCGGAAAATTTTACTTTTTGCTTGCTTGCGACCACTTTCAGTCTGAACCAAACTAAAAGCTGAAATGCTTTAACTTCAATCTTTTACCGTTAAACACAAAAATTTATAATTTGGGCAATTTTTTACTTTTTTTACATTTAGTCTGAAGAGTCTTTGGCTTTGTTTTTTCCGCTTTCCGCCAACCGCTTTAAGGTCGGTTCACACTGAAAACGGATGCGGAAAAAACAAGCGGAAAGCGTAGCGAAAAGTTACCCCTTTTGGCATACTTTTTTCGTCAAGGCTTTCAGATGGAGTCAGGTACAATTTGATCCCAAACAAGATAGTTCTCACGTGGTTTTCAAAAAAACATAGCAAGCGACTTTTTGAAGTTTCCGAAACAATTCAAAGCTAACTCTAACCCTAACACTAACTATAACTTTAACCCTGACTTTAACCATTGCTTGCTTTTTATGTTAGTCAACTGCTGCTATAAAGAAAACAAAAAACATTTGACGTTTTCGCAATTTAATGTTTCTTAAATATACAGCGCTATGGAATAATTTAAATTTTTAAACAGTTGCGTTGGGAGCAGAGATATACGTGGTTGTGAGCTAAACATTGAACTAATTCTTTTTGTTTTTTTAAATATATACAATAACCATACTTTCCTATCTATTTTATTAAACTAAATTCAATAAATAGATAGGCAACTTGACGATGCTACTTCATTTTTAAAGCACGTATTTATAAACAGATACAGCAAAGCATAATTTCTATATATTAATTAAAGCGACTTATTCTTTGTTGTACGATTAATAAATCGCAAATAAAAAATGATGTATTTTTAAAAACAATGTAGCCTGCATTTTTTTACGTACGTACCCAATGATGCAGCAATTGTTAAATAATTCTCATTGGAAAATAAAATGTATAAGTATAAGTAGTATATAAAAGGAATTTTGTGTTGCGTCCGATGGCGCAGGAGCAGGAGCCAGGAGCGTGCAGAAGCGATGACGTCAGTGCGTTCCGAACCCTAGACTCCATGAGCCAAGGTCGAAACCCTATCTTTTACTTTTTAATGTTTCAAATCAATTTAGCTTCAAATCAATAAGATTAATAAGTTCGAAAAGAAAAAATAAAATTAATAAGATCTATTGAAAACGATTTTATGCGGTAGACAATTACGACGTATTTCGTGAAGCCGCGTCATTTCCTGTTCTGAATCGTATCAATTTGACCTTAAGTAAACTCTAAGTCCAAAAATGCGATTTAAGTTTTCTTTCTAACTTTAATCTCAAAGACAATATTGGTGCACGTTTAAGCGTTAATTTTTGTTAGACCTTTGTTTAATTTTTTTTCTTGAAAACCTTAATTTTTGTCATACCTAAACTCAATTTTTCTTGACAGCCTCGAATTTTAGATACCTTTGTTCAATTTTAAAACTTTTTTCTCTAAGCAACCTTGATTGTTTGTTATAACTTTGTTTAATTTTTGGCAACCTTGATTTTGTTGTACTTTTGTTGAATTTTTCTTAGCAATCTTGTTTTTATCATATTTATGTTTAATTTTTTTCTAGGCAACCTTGATTTTTGTCACCCTAAACTCAATTTTTTCTAAACAAGTTTGATTTTTGCTATACCCTTGTTGAATTTTTCTTTGTCAACCACGATTTTTATTATTCTTTTGTTGAACTTTTAAAAGTTTATCTTGATTTTTGTCATTCCTAGCTTCCATTTTCTCCTATTCAAGTTTGATTATAGCTTTTTAAATTTTTCTTGAAAATCTTGATTTTTTTTATAAATATTTTCAATTTTTCTAAATAAGTTTGGTTTTTGCTACACCCTTGTTGAATTTTTCTTGAAAATCTTGATTTTTTTATAAATATTTTCAATTTTTCTAAATAAGTTTAGTTTTTGCTATACCTTTGTTGAATTTTTCTTTAAAAAACTTTGATTGTTGCTGTAGAGCATTCATTTTTACTTTCTAGTATTTATGACAGTAGACCATTCATTTTTACTTTCTAGTATTTATGACAGTAGACCATTCATTTTTAGTGTTTATAACACCATTCATTTACTATACGTTTCAAGTCGATTTAGCTTCAAAAATTATTTTTAGTCTTAGTGTTATGCAGCTGTAAGATTTATTAAAAACGGTTTTATTGATTTTTGTATATTTTTACTTTCTAGTAGACCATCCATTTACTATACGTATCAAATCAATTTAGTTTCAAATTAATATTAATAATAAGTTCGAAAAGAAAAAATAAAATTAATTCTATTGAAAACGATTTTATGCGGTAGACAATTACGACGTATTTCCTCTGAAACCGCGTCGTTTTCTGGATGGTAACATGACCTTACTATCTTTAAAAGAATTGTTGCTAGCTCTTAATCTCAAGTTTTATCAACAAAACCCTACCTTTTAAACCAAAGAGATTTTGATTTTTTTTTTGTATTTAATAAACGATATGTGTACAATCGATGTTGTGATATACGAGGGTCAGTCAATAAGTAATGAGACTTTCTCAATTACTTTGGTGTTCTTGGAGTTATGCAACTGAAATTTTATGTGATGATTATGAATGGAGTTGTCATCTTATTTACAACAAAACTTGTTTATTTTCAGATTACTGTAGGTGTGACGATAAATTGAAATGACTACTAGGCTAGGAAACAGCTCATGCTTGGAACAAAGAGGAGTCATCAGATTTCTGTTGGCAGAGAGTGTAAAATCATGTGAGATTCTGTCTAGAATGCAAAGACAATATGGTCCTTCCTGTATGTCTAGAGCAAACTTCTACAAATGGGTGCAAGCATTCAAAGATGGACGCGAAAGCATTACTGATGATCTGAGAAGTGGAAGACCTGTGGATGTCTCTACCCCAGAAGCAGTACAGGCAGTTGAAGACCTGATCAAATCTGATAGAAGGGTCACTTTAGATGAAATTGCTACAAACTTGGACATCTCCCATGGCACAGTGTACGCAATTGTGCGTGAGAAGCTGCGTTTTTCAAAAGTCAGCTGTCGCTGGGTTCCAAAGATGTTAACGGATGATCACAAAATGCAGCGCCTGATGGCTTCCAGAGCATCACTACGCAGATACAGAAAGGAGGGAGATGTATTTCTATCGAGAATAGTGACAACTGATGAGACCTGGGTCTTTCATTATGAACCTGAATCGAAACGACGATCAATGGAGTGGAAGCATGTTTCTTCCCCAGTGAAGAAAAAATTCAAATCTCAGAAAAGTTTAAGGAAAGTCATGCTCACTGTGTTCTGGGACAGAAATGGGCCGATCACTATCAGTTTCTTGGAAAGGGGCAATACTGTGAACTCAGAGAACTACTGTGAGCTGCTAACTCAAGTGAAAAAAGACATTAAGAACAAACGGAGAGGACTTCAATCAAGAGGTGTGATTCTCCTTCAGGATAATGCAAGGCCCCACACAGCAGCAAGAACCCTAGCCAAAATTGAAGATTTAGGCTGGAAACTTCTAACACACCCACCCTACAGCCCAGACCTTGCACCATCTGATTTTCACCTCTTCGGCCCACTCAAAGAGAGTATGAGGGGAATTCACTTCCAGACTGATGAAGAAGTGAAGGCTGCTGTGAGCAACTGGCTAAGGACCCAGTCCACGGAATTCTATGCCAAAGGAATAGACAATCTAATATCAAGATGGAACAAGTGTGTTGCAAAGGAGGGAGACTATGTTGAAAAATAAAAAAGCATTTTTTGATTACCAGTCATTGCAAACTTGAGTTATTAAAAAAGTCTCATTACTTATTGACTGACCCTCGTATTACGAATAAAGCGAGAAATAGAGCGATCGTTTTCAGTTAGGTTTGACGTAAAATCAGATACAATAGCATGCAAAGGTACACCACGACAACGAAATAAAATAAAATAGACACAATAATGCCACAAAAACTGGAAAAGTACGCTTGTAAGGTTTTGCAATTGTAAATCCATCCCGATAAGGAGTAGGCATCCATGTAAGACTTGAGACCGATCAAGGTACGGGATAACCCATAACTATCAAAGTATTCTCCTCGACCGCGTTTGTCGAAATAAACCGCAACCCAATGTTCTCCAGGTTCGCTACTCGGGTCCGAGTTGATGACGTAAGCAGAAGGAAAAGTAGGTTTTTCCAACTGATCCAAAGCACAGACTTTTTTAAAGATGGTTTTGCTTTTCAAATCCTTCTTGAGCAATCGTTCGATTTGCAACGTGTTCATGCTGTATAATCAAAAGCAACGTTTCTGTCTTGATCAATCTCCAGCAGGTTGTCGTGTTCGGCAAACACAATGACCGTAAAAGTACGTGCAGTAGCAATAGCAAAATGAATTTCGATGCGTATGTTGCCATGCTTTATCAATTCAAAACCAACCTCACTGGATTCCATTTGGGGTGCGAGATCAAAAGCAAACAAAGCACAACCGTCTTTGTACTGTTCTCGCGAAATAGCGTGTTGTGATATTGTGCAATCGATGACGTAGTGTTTTCTTAAACGCTTCTAATCTTAATCAGCGCCTTCTGCTCGATCAATTATTGGACACGTGTATCTCCAAGCATAATTGTTACAATTTAAATTTGCGCATCTATTTCGGTTCATCAGTCAGTTCAAAGTTATCAAGCTACTACAGCAAACGAACTAAAAGCATTCTATTTCAATACGGTTGTTATTGGCTAAGTACTTTTTGTGAATTTAATTATTGTTTTTTTTAATAAACCTGTGTATTCGTGCAAAGATACAACAGGCAAAAGTGGCGACGAGGATTCAAGGAACTCATCTGCGTCAAGAATTAAAAGAAAATTTGTTGAATTTGCATTAACAGCTTGAATTGTCAAAATGAGTGAAATTTCTGAACTAATTTTGTTGTTAAATAAGCAACACCAAGAGCAAATGGCAGTTTTACGCGGCGAGCATCAAGAGCAAATGACAATGCTTCAAGAGCAGCTAAAAATTTTACAAAGCAGCTTGAACAACCCGCGAGAAAATGTTCCAACACCGATGGCAAGTTTTCAACCATTCGATTCCACATCTGAGTTATGGACTGATTATTTGGCAAGGTTCCGAACATTCGTCACTGCTAACTCTATTCCCGACAACAAGCAAGCACAAATTTTTCTTACCAACCAATCTAACTCCGTTTACAAAATGCTTAGCAACTTAGCGGCTCAGCAACAACCTGTCAAAAGCATACATGAGCTAACCATGAATGATATTCAGACATTTATGGCAGAGCAGTTCGACCCAAAACGATTTGTTGTCAGAGAACGTTTCAAGTTCTGGTCTGACATGAAACGCAAACCTGGCGAAACTATTCCTGAACTGGCAAGCAGAATACGACAAGATGCAGCTACATGTGATTTTCAATCCATTAAAGATCCTTTAGATGAAGCCTTGCGAACTAAATTCATCTGTTCGGTCGACAACGAAGCAGCTTTGAAGACACTCTTCAAGCTCAAGGACGATGAACTGAAGTTTAGCAACGTCATCAGAGTGGCTCAAGAAGTGGAAGAAGCAGCCAAGGTAGCAAAGGAAACCGTACACGGTCAACCTTCTACGTCGGTGCAGAAAGTTTATCACGCAAAATCCAAAACTTCCAAAACGCAAGAAAAGAAAACCGCCTGCTTCAGGTGTGGAAATTCTGGACATTTTAGCAAAGCTTGTCCCCACATTAAAGCTATTTGCAGCTTCTGCAAGAAAACAGGGCATCTGCAATCTGTATGCATGTCTCGACTAAGAGGTAATAATAAGCTTGTGAAACAACAGGTGAAATTGGTGCACAAAGTCCAATGTTCTGTTTCACCCATCTATCAAACTATTAGACTTAATGACCGCAGAATTAAGTTTGAAATTGATAGCGGAGCCAGTGACACATTTTGCTGTGAAGCGACGTGGCAAACGCTGGGTAAACCCATTCTACAACCTGTATCAGTTCAATATCAAGTTGCTGAAGGTAGCTCGCTACTCGTCGTGGGACAATTCCAATCAACTGCAAGTATTGATGGAAAATCACCTGACGTGACCTTTCCTGTAATTGTCACTAAGGTGCCCAATCTAAATTTACTAGGTCGTCTGGCGATGATGAAGTTGAAACTCACCAACTTAACTGATCACTTCAGAGAAAACCTAAGTTGTGCTGAATCTACTGCAACGATAGAGCACGTCACTACAACTGGTCCAGAAAACTCTTTACATGCGGCATGTATTCAATTATGTGGAGAGTTTCCTACTTAATTTGAATCTACATTGGGTTGTCTAAAAGATTTTTCACTGGACATACGGTTTAAACCTGAAGCTAAACCTATTTTCAAGAAGCCAAGACCTGTTCCGTTCTCAATCCTACAAGATTTAAACGAAGCATACGAAGCAGGAATTAAGAGAGGTGTATGGGAGCTTACAGATTTTAACTCGTACGGCACCCCCGTGGTTCCTATTCGAAAGTCTCCTTTGCCAGGTCAAGCAAAAGCAAGCATCCGAGTTTGTGGAGATTATTCGGTGACTGTAAACTCGCAACTGGAAGACCATCGTCAACCAATCCCTCTCCCAGAAGATTTAATGCGCAAGCTAGGACGTGGTTACTGCTTTAGTAAGATTGATCTAGCTAATGCATATAATCAAATCTGTCTTTCTCCTGACAGCCAGAAGAAGCTGGCTCTCAGCACTCACAAAGGAGTTTTACTTCAGAAAAGACTTCCTTTCGGAATTAAATCCGCACCAGGGTATTTCCAAGAAATCATGGAACAGTTAACGCAAAATTTGCGAGGAGTTGCCGTGTATTTCGATGATATTTTGGTAAGTGGTGACAACGCAAAAGATCATTTGATAAACCTGCGAGCTTTTTTCAAAAGACTAGAAGAAAAAGGTCTTCGCTGCAACCGTGAAAAATGAGTTTTCGCCCAAGTATCAATTGATTACCTGGGTCACACTTTATCAAGTCGAGGAATTGCAAAAGGGTCCAAAGTTGATGCCATACTAGAAATGCCTACACCCAAGAACATTTCTACGTTAAAATCTTTTTTAGCATCTGTGCAGTTTTATTCTAAATTCTTACCTCCATATTTTTCGGAAATCACCGAGCCGTTGTACAAGCTTACACGCAAAGGACAACAGTGGAAGTGGGGTGAAGTAGAAGCGACATCTTTCAAAAAGATCAAACGGTTACTATGCACAGAAGACTGTACTTGCGCACTATGACCCATCTCTTCCGTTGGGTTTATCTTGTGACGCCTCAGAATGCGGAATTGGAGCGGTATTATTTCATCGCTTTGCAGACGGAAGCGAGCGTCCGATTCTCAATATTTCTAAAATCTTATCGGCGACACAAAGACGCTACAGCCAAATACAGAAAGAAGCACTATCCTTAGTGTACGCTTTGAAGAAATTTCATCAGTTTCTCTACGGTCGTAAGTTCATTGTGGTTACCGATCACAAACCTTTAGTGACCTTGTTTGCCTCTGATAAAGGTACTCCTGCAATGGCCGCGAATCGACTTGCACGATGGGCATTACTAGTCCATCAATATGACTACACGGTGGAATACCGTAGAAGCAAGGACCATGGCAATGCCGATGCTCTTAGTCGCTTGCCATTTTCAAATGACACAAGTTTTGATGGGGAGGAGATGGAAGATGATGTCGATAGCGTTTGTTTAGTTCGAACAATCAGTCGTCAAATCAATCCTGACAATCCATTGCTTGTGGTCAGAGAGACTGCCAAGGATCCAATTCTTGCCCAAGTAATGCGATTTGTGAAGGAGGGATGGCCGCATGCATTTTCGGAAGAGCTTAAAGACTTCAAAAAGTTGGAAAATTCGTTGTCAACAGAGAATGGTTGCATTTTTTACGGCTTACGGGTAATAATTCCTTCAACCCTACGTAATCATATTCTTAAATTATTACACCTTGGACATTTCGGCATGCAACGGATGAAACAACTTGCCAGGTCAACTGTCTATTGGCCTAGAATTGACTTTGACATTGAGGATTTATGTCGCAAATGCACTTCCTGTGGCCAATTTCAAAATAAGCCGGATAAACCTTCAATCCATCCGTGGATGATGCCAGAAAAACCATGGTCAAGACTCCACTTGGACCATGCGATCAACTTTCTGGGAAGAAACTGGTTAGTCCTTGTAGACGCTTATTCAAAATATCCTTGCATTCATCCAACAACCTCAACGTCTTCGAAAAGTACTACTGCTATACTTGAACAAGAATTTGCTCATTTCGGATATCCCCACACGTTGGTGACCGATAATGCCACAACATTCATGTCTCAAGAGTTCCAAGCTTGGTGCAAACAACGAGGTATTGTACATCTCACCGGAGCACGTTATCATCCAGCAACAAACGGTGCTGCCGAGCGTTTGATACAATCGTTCAAACAGGCATTGAGAAAATCCTCGTTACCTCCAAAGGAAGCTTTGCAAGAATTTCTAATGCAATATAGAAGAATTCCTTTTGCATCGGGACTGTCACCAAGCGAATTGTTGAATGGAAGAAGAATACGCACCAAAATTGACACTTTGGTTCCATCCATTCCGCATCTCCTGCAGGGAAGACAGTCAAAACAAGCGAGCAAGCATTCAAATGCTGAAGACTCGGAAGTGGTTTCGAAAGTCGAACATCATTACTCACTAGGAGACCCTTGTTACGCACTGTACTTCGGCCCTAGAAGAGATCGTGACCCACGATGGGTGCCTGCGATAGTTACGAAAGTCCATGGTACACGAAGCGTCAATGTACGAGTCATTCCTCGAGGACCAACTTGGAGAAGACATCTTGATCAACTTCGACCTCGATACGGTTCGGATCAAGATGATGATCCCTGTGAAATCCCAACGAGCGTTTTGTCTACAGAAACACTTCCAGCCGGGACTGACCACGCATCTAGTTCTTCTTCGATGAACCAACGCAACAATCCGAGATTACCAACCGGAGACGAGTACGGGCGATACAATCCACGACGATCAGCGAGAACAAAGAGACCTCCAAAAAAATATTGTTGCTAATATGTATATATATTTTTTGTCGTAGTTTATTTGGGGAGGTGTTGTGATATTGTGCAATCGATGACGTAGTGTTTTCTTAAACGCTTCTAATCTTAATCAGCGCCTTCTGCTCGATCAATTATTGGACACGTGTATCTCCAAGCATAATTGTTACAATTTAAATTTGCGCATCTATTTCGGTTCATCAGTCAGTTCAAAGTTATCAAGCTACTACAGCAAACGAACTAAAAGCATTCTATTTCAATACGGTTGTTATTGGCTAAGTACTTTTTGTGAATTTAATTATTGTTTTTTTTTAATAAACCTGTGTATTCGTGCAAAGATACAACATAGCGTTTCCTGTATCACGATAATATTGACCTGTTGGCGTAAACAAACGAACGTAACTTCGAACAAAACGATCGTTGGTAAAATCTGGTTGCAGTGGTTTGGAAGGGATTTGAACTCCGTCACGGTAAATCGTCATGAAATTGATACTGTTGTGTTTGAAATTAAAAGGAGATTTGGTGATGACACCGTTGTAAGCGTCATTATCCACTACACCGACCACCATTCGTGTGGGCAATTGACCCAAAAATAAATTTTCTTTGGTGATGCTTCGATTCCCGGTCGGCACAGTAAAGCTCTTGACTTCCACACGTCGAAACGGGTATTTTGCAGTGCCGTGTTGCAAGGCTTTGACATGAGCAAGCTGTACGGCGGGATTGGGTTTTACTTTGCAAACAAACAAGGTCACTTCTTTCAAAGACACTTTGTTATCTGCTTGGTTTGCGTTTCCATGTAAGCAAAAAAGATCGTTGGAACGAATCAATCGCAAACGTACTTCGACACCATTCAACAAATATCGATTTTGAAAAATCAAATCAAGATGCAATTTCCCCATCATATCAATTTCTTTGCTTTCTGCAGCCAAAGCTTTTCGTTTGGTATAACCTAGATTTGTAGCCCCACGAGTATCGAAATGTTCTGACGTGTTACGGTGCCACAACAGAGCAGAAAGTTGGGAATTTTTTGCATCTTGTCCAAAACTAAGCAAGTTTTCAATATAAGCTCGATAAGGGTAATGGTTGTTGGATTGTGTCACGAGCGAACCGTTCAAATAAACGTCCACTTGTGTCCATAGTGTATGTAAAAAATTACATTCAGGTGCAATTTCCACATTCTTTGCCAAATCAGCTCCGGCTGCAGTAGTTACGCTTGCACGCACATAAAGAAAACTATTGGCAAGATCAATGTAGTTGGAGTTTTCAGCACTAATCGTAAATTCAATAGGACCTGTGGAGGTCAATACAGATACAGGATGGTATTCGGTGAAACTTCCTTCCTCCAAACTAGTTTGACTTGGTGGCACCGAAAACAAATCCAGTTGAGAGGTGGTGGATTCTGCCGAACTGGAGTGTACTAACGTCGCCATGGTTTATGAGAAAATGTCGCGATGTCTCTTGCGTTTCTTCTTTTGTACTTTTCTCGGTGCTGCTTTTCGCTTTCCTATTTTTTGTTGAGCCGCTTGTAAGAGATTGGAACCGGCAGCTCTTGCTTGATCGATGGCAGCTTGTTTGGCGTTTTTACCGTGTAAGACATCGGAAGCAAACTCGACACTGCTTTGTAAAACTTGTTTTCCCAGAGTTTTGGCACCTTTTTTGACCAAAGGAAGAACACTTTTGGCAATGGAGCTAAACAGATTACCTAGTCCATAACCTTGTTGCATTCGTGCCCCCGCAAAATAAGGCATTCCATGACCGACTTGAGACAAATAATAGTTTTTGTAAGCCTTTGCGTCACAACAATATTTGACACGCATGTTTCTACTACCGTTGATTTCTTACAATAAACACATTTTCCTTTGTATCTGTTTTTTATAACGAATTTAGTTTTCTCGGTCATAAATGCAAAGTCACAATCACTTTTCCCTTGCGAAAACGAATTCGTTTTCCTTGATCATCACGAAGCGAGATGTGGATGTCACTAAGATTTTTCTTCAAGACAGGATGGTATTGTATTTTGTCGTATCTTTTGGAGACATAAGCACCCGGCTTCCCTGTTACAGGAAGGACAGCAAGCAAGGGTGCGAGCGTGTGACCCACTGTTCTGTGTTCGATAACATCGCAGTAGACATAGATGCCATTCACGGTATCTACGTTGGCAACGTTTTCTGAAGTGTACTCTCCGATTTCCCGATACCAAACCTTTCGAAAACCCAAAATAGAAGCCAACTCATTCGAAAGCGTCACCATTACATCCGGTTGCGCGGTACCGTTACGGTCGGTCGTAGGTGATTCTTTTTTGTGTTGGATGGACATGGTGGTACATTGTGTTTGAGGATTGTAAATGAGATTAAAGAGAAAGTCGATTGGTTGCGTCAAAACTCCTTCGCTGACCAACGTTTTGTTTCTATTTTGAAATTCTCGTCTCATTTCTTGAAGTATCTGACGCACGATATATTGAGGATGTTGATAATAACCTGCTGGAAGCACTGCTACAAATTCCAAAGCACCGCATTGGTAGAAAATGTAACATTGGTTGGTGTCGATGTTGTACCAAGTATTGGGGTACAGAATCTCGGACAAACCCAACTCCCACGATCCGGACAAGTTGATTTCTTTCGGCAAGTGAACCATGTAATCCGAAAGTTTGTTTTCAGGATAAATGTCCATGGATGAGTTACTGGGGAGGGTGAGGAACATTTTTGCTGAGAAAGGGTGACAGGAGCAAATAACCTACAGAGCTACTAAGCAGACTAATCCAGAGTTCTTTGTTGTCGTTGCTTTGTGATAAATTGTACAAACTGATGGAAACCACAATGTAAATCACCAAAACTTGTGCACCAAACAAAACAATGTCAAAGGTTATTTTCATACAATATCTTTTTCTGACACCCAAGAATTAAAAGAAGCAGGATATCCAAACCACTTTACTAAAAATTCAACACCCTTCTTGCGCTTGTGTTGTTGGAGAATACGCTCAATTCGAAACACCACGTCATCCTTTTTATAGATTTTCTGCAACTTTTCTTCGTAAAAAGTTCCCTCCAACCACTCGTCTTGTAAATCTTTGATCTTGTAATAGGGAGGATTGTCTCGAAACACTTGAGCAACTTGAAACAACTCATCCGTCCAACCGGGTAAGTAGCCTTTGCGGAACCGCATTCGAGTCATGGACAGTCTGACTTGATCACCTACTTTCAATTTTGGTTTTCTTAACTCAGGGTCGGCATAGAGTGTGAGCCAAACTGTTTCTTGGTTTTCAGAGTTGACTGAATTTGGAGCACGTCGAATGGATCGGTGATAGGTGTTGTTGTAAGATTCAACCAGAGCAGGCAGCACTTCCACATATCTTCGGCTGTTGGTGTAGGTAAAATAACGCCATAGTTTCTCCTTCAAAGTGCGTATAAATCGTTCAGCAATGGATGCTTTGGTGTCAAAATTTTGAGTGTAAAAGTGCTCCACGTGATGTTGTTTTAACCAGGTTTGAAAGGGTCGATTCAAAAACTCACGTCCCATATCCGTCTGCAATTTTTGAAACTTGCCAATTTCAGGCATCAACTGCTCAAAAGCCTGGATCATGTCCGAGCTTGATTTGAAAAACTTGAAAACTTTTTGAAAACACGTCAATGACCACCAAAATGTATTTATAACGATCGTTGTACGACTTGAGCAAAGAAAAATCAATGAGATCGGTTTGCATTTGAAAGTTGGCGCCAGGTACAATTGTTTTTCTGCGTTTGAAATGTTTTCGTACGGGTTTGTGAAGCGTATAAGTGTCTTGTGATTGCAACCATTGTTGGGTTGGTTTTGGAAAACGATGTGCTCCCGAGAAAGAAGCTTCTTTTTTAGGATTGTAATAATTTAAACGCTCTCCCATAGCATCGATTCAAACTCGCGTGAACCGGGTAAAGTAGGGTCTCGTTTTTTTAGAGTGTATTGAAACAAATTGTCGATATGAGATCCAGGTACCACTCGATCGTCTAAAAGCATTTGACCGTCTTCATCCCAATCTAAATTCTTTTTGCTAGTGGCATCTTTAAATAGTTTTTTGGCTTTGGTTCGTTTTTTAAAACTCTTTAGCACTGCACTTTCAGACAAAGGTTTTTTCACTGGTGTTTTCGGTTGAAACTTTTTCAGAAATAACTTTGATTTTTGCAACGCCTCATTATATAGAGTTACTTTCTCACTGTCGGGTCGGTTGGAAGTTAAGATTTCTTGCATTTTAGCATCCAGTTCAGAAAGTACTTTTTTATCTGTGACTTGATGTTTGTTTTTGAGTTTTTCGTACACTTCAGGTTCCAACGCGATTAATTTTCTCATTTTATAAGAGTACCCAACACACCACTAATGACTGGAGCGAGTGCAGACAACAAGATGGGTAAAAATCCACCTTTTTGTATAATTCTTTGTTTTGTTTTTAACGCTACCTTACGATCAGCCAACTTTCGAAGTTTGGTCTTATGCGGTTTTAATTTCTGCTTGTGATGACGCGATATGTTGACGTTTCCATGCAGCACGTTGTGAGCGCAATCACAAAGACAACGTATTAACTCGGACGACGCTTTGTCTAGAATACGCTTTTGCAAAAATGTAGGGGCTTTTTGTAGTAAACGCAAGGTGGGTCCGTTTTTTCGCAAGCGGTTCATTGATAAAGATAATGCGTATCTTCTGGAAAAATCCCTGAACGCAGACATTGGTTATCGTGTGTTTCGCAGCGCAAATCAATCACCAATTAACCTCGTTCGAAAGATACAACGTTTTTATATGCCTCCAGTGCGTTTTTATAGATTTTGGGGTAGATCTGTCGTAAAATTGTGCAATTTGGTTTACGTCCCTACAACTTTTAAAGAGTACCATAATTTGTGCGTTGAGACTTATTTCACGCAAACCTTTATGAAACAAATTTTGTACGGTCATGGGAACACTGAAATGAAAGTGATGGGAGTAGACGCTATAGATTTTGGATAAAAATTCAGAATTGGTCAACATCAAATCGTCTAGAACTAAAAAGGCATCTGCGTTGAGACTTATTTCACGCAAACCTTTATGAAACAAATTTTGTACGGTCATGGGAACACTGAAATGAAAGTGATGGGAGTAGACGCTATAGATTTTGGATAAAAATTTAGAATTGGTCAACATCAAATCGTCTAGAACTAAAAAGGCATCTCGACTTTCTTTTAGATCTTCAAGACTCGGCATGTTTCAAGTTTTGTAACGATCAAACATTGCTTGCCATACCTTGTAATGATAAACAACTTGTTTGATTTTAGGGCAGAGTTGTTTAAGATTGTCTAAGGACCCAATAAGACTTTCCAACTCCGGAAGGTCCGCTTACCACAAAACTAGTTGGATTTTGAAATCGCAAAGACATTACGCTAGCTGGTCGTGGAACAAAATGAAAGCAAACGTTGTAACATAACCCTTTTGTAATGAATACACAAACTTCGATAGTTGAAAAATTCACGGAAAACACAGAAAAAAATGGATAAAAAATACACAAACTTCGATAGTTAAATACATGAATGAAAAAATACGTACATTGGCAGAAAAAATTCATGAAAAAACACAGAAAAAAATATGGACGAAAAATACACAAACTTCGATAATTAAATACATGGACGAAAAACACAGAAAAACATGGATAAAAAATACACAAACTTCGATAATTAAATACATGAAGGAAAACACAAAATTTGTTGGTTGAAAAAATTCACGGAAAAAAAAACTCACGGTGCGTGAGAAAATGAAAAATTTTTACAAATCTAACGGCTCGGTGTGAACCCCGTCACTCAGCACTTTCCTTTTGGGATAAAAATTACTTAAACCTTTTTTCTTTTGTACATAACTAAAAATTTGATGATTTTTCCTTCGAAAACCACGGTTTTCTACAAGAAGAGGTTTGTTGGTCTCTAAAACATTTAAATATTCATCAAAGGTGAGAGGGTTTTGGGCAATAGACACCCCTTTACAAACTTGTTTGTTCGTTTCTCCTTGGCAAAAATAAGATTTGGAAGCAAGGCAAACTTGGTTTTTTCCTTCATATTCCACCTTCATTTTACCTAACGTTCTTTTGTCAAAGGCTTCAAAGGAAGAGCAACAAGGTTGCGCGTCCCACGCTTTGTTTTCAATTTTACATTGGATGAAGGCTTCCTCGTGGTTGGGACATACCTCCGAAGTCAACCATTTTAACTTGTCACGAAAATAATTGGGTTTTAAATGCGAAGGAACGCAGTCATCTAGATTTTCTCTACTAATGCTAAAATAAATGGAGTCTGTATCGGTTTCTAACAACTCAAAATGACGATCTGGAATATATTTTTTGAGAAACAAATAAAAAAATTTTAACATGTGTAGTTTGGAATTTAAATATACGTTGAGACCAATTTGGATTGGAAGATCGTTTACAATTTTGTTCTTTAAACTTTTTACTTCATAAACATCCTTTTTAATTTCATCTAAATGAACAAAACGAGGGTCGTTGATAGTTTTGTTGACTGTTTCCTCGGAATGGTATGTAATGTTCCTGTGCTTTTCTTTATTTAATAAACTAGCGGAATAGAGAGAATTCCCAGTTAGTTTATTGGTAAGAGCTATCACCGCTTTGGATTTATCTGTGTCGGCCAATCTTCTGGAGTTTACAATTTTTTGTGCCAGAGGAGCAAAACATTTTTGTAGAAAAAATTCGATGAATTCATAAATTTTGGTAATTTTTAATCCCATTTCTAGATAAAATTTGGCCATTTCCGAGTTAATTAAAAATTTTTCTGCAAAGTAACTACTGATTAAATATTTTTGTTCTTTTTTTAAAAGGTTATGCTCCTCTGCCACGTTTTGCATATAGTCACCAATGTCTTTTCGAGAAATAAAACTGTTCTTTATAATTAAAGGGAAATCTTTGAATTTTTCTTTTAATTCGTTGGGAGTGTGAATGTCAACGATAAGAAAACCGTACAAGCTCTCGTTTCGAATGCCTTCTATTATTTTTTCAAAAGTTAGTAGTTTTCGTTTGGGCGTTATCGGTTTTAGCGTTTCTAGAAAACGAGAAACTTCTGTTTGTTTTCTTATCTTCAACCACTCACACTCCCTCATCTCCACCACTCGAAACCCTTCTTCTTCCAACTTTTTCCTGTTGTCTGCTGTTTCTTTCCGAATATCCTCATGAGGAATGTTTTTCAGGGGGTGTGTCTTTTCCAAACTTCCGTCAGAGTTTCGATTGGTATTGCATCGATCGCAAGAATGGAAGAAACAACCAAGAAATTGATATATGGTGTTTTGTTGCTCAGAAAAACCGTCCACTGGCAAACTATACTTGCTGATTCTTCTTTCCCCTATATTGAAACGTGTTTGCAAAAATGTGTTTTCTTTGTAAGCTACATAACTTAACCACTGATAAGATTGAAAACCGAATTTGGAGGGTCAGGCCGAAAATCTTCTTCTTCTTTGTAACGACAAAAATAGCCAGTAAGGTTATTCTGAGCAATAGCGTAAAGGTAAAGAGAATTGGCGTCCAAACCGAGCACTTTTTTGACAGTTTCAGGATTATCTATTTCGTGGGAGCGGATTTTGGTTTCTCCCGAAATTGCAAGGCGGCAGAAAATCAAACTTAACCCACCTGTCAATTGAGATCGAAGGGTTTTGTATAGATTCCCATGCTGCTTGGGAAACAAACAAAAGAAAGCATTTTTTTCAATTTTTTTCATCATCTGTAGTTTGGCCACTCCGCTAACCAAAAAAGATGTTTTAAATATATCCAAACCTTGTTCAAGATAAGGTCGGAGCAAGTTTTGAACGGCTTGAACAAACGGGACGCAATCTAGAACATTATAGTAAATGAGCATCTCACGTAGGGAGCTCCATCCTTTTTCCGTCCAAGTTTTCACTACAAGATTGTATTCTTCTTGGGTGATGTTCGATTTGGAAAGAGAAGAATAAAAAACGTTGTGTTCGGGCAATCCACTATTTAATTTATCGAGACCAGTCACAAATTCATACGGAAAATAAAATTTTCTGAGCTCTGCCCCATAAGCTACCAAAAATTTGCGGTAACTAAAACCGGGGGCCAAAAATTTTTTGATGTCTAAAAACCTTAATTTGGATGTTTTTAAACAAAGATAACTGTTAGTTCTTTTTATAACAAATTGGATGTCTTTTAAAAGAATTTGAATTAATCTTGGTTTAATAAGGTTTAAATCATAGGAAACCGAATTGAAACCGAATACAACCAATTCCTTACAATAACAGTTAAAGTCGTTTAAAATTTTTTCTTTTCTGACATTTTCACTCCTTTCCAACTGCTCAAACACGTAATTGAATTTTTCTAAAAGAAACTTATAAGAAACTTCTGACAGGGTCTCCAAGTAATCGACTAACTTTTGTACCAACTCTTCTTCACTGCCCTCTGTGACAAAACAAACACCCAATTTGTAACCAGGGATGTTGCTCGCTACTGCAACGCTCAAAGGGATGTGACAAGCATCCAAAGTTAACATGGAACTATTAGAAATCTGTTTTTTGGAAAAATACGCTTCGAAATCATAACATGCAAAGAAAGGAAAATGGCGGTCACAGTGAGGCACAACAATCCCTATTTCCTCCAATTTCTCAAAAATAGTAGCAGGATTTTTGTGAATGCCTCCAGGAAAAACCTCACGCACCGTGGTGGTACAACTTTTGGTATGACGGTAATAGTTATTGTTTTCTGTCCACAACTTATCACAGTGCACACATTGGTACACACCGCAATAGCTCTCAAAATTTACAATCACACTTAGATAATTTTCGTAAACGTTCAATCGCATTGTCTCCTTGTAGAACTCGCGGTTCCGCTGAACCAGTTTGGCAACCTTACCGTCAAGCTCATATGCAATGAGATTCAGTTCAAAAAAATCCTCTAAGTGCAGAAAATCAAAAAGTTGAACGCCTGCAAAATCTGCAGGCGCCACTTCAAAACGAGTACAGTATGCACGAAATAGATTTTTGGCAGTGTTCTCACACCGGCGAGGGTCTGCACCTCGGTGCACTGCCAAACAACGAAAAAAGCACAAATTGTCACTAGAACTTACATTTCTTAAACCATGGTTGTTTATAATATAATCAGGAAGAGAAATTGGGGCGCCAAGTGGGGCATCTTTTAAGTGATTTATATAAAAGGTAATATTGGGGATGTCTACCACTTTCCATTTGCTGTCAGGGCGGTTAATTTTTTCAAAAAAGGATTCTTCGGATAACGTATTTAAAAACTCTATTAATTTGTGGCGATTGCTAATTAAACGCGCAGTTTCCATCATCACACTGTTGTTGAACGATGAGTGGTAGTATCGTAATTCATTATCATTAATATTTTTTAAAATATAACCAAAACTGTAATTAATTTAGAAACGGTGGAATTGAAAATTTAAAATTTGATGAATAATTTTTCGAATTAATAGTTTTAGATCTTGATTGTAACAAAAATTAAAAATGGATTGCACTTTGCCTTTTTTGTAAAAAGTCCGGATGCTGGTTCGATGTTTTTTCATGAGGGTGTTGATCTCCTCATCTTTTACTTCTAAGAAAAAATAAATTAATTTCAAATCAAACTCTTTTATACAAAAACGTACCGTTGTTAGTTGCCACAGGTTTCTGTTTTGGGGGTTCCTCTATGATTTCTGCAAAAATAAAATTTTATGGTATCTCAAAATCAAACTGTGAAAATAGACTTACCGTGTGAAACCTCGACCGAATTTTCAGCCGGAGTTTTTGATGAGTTTTCCGGCGAGGCACCAGTTTGTGACCGATCTAAGAAAAACCGACATTAGCTTTAAAATAAAAATTTTTATCAAAACGTACCGTTTGAGTTTAGCTCTCCGACTTCAAGTAAACTTTTAGCAGAATTCTGGGGTTCTACAACAAAAACAAAAATTATTTTAAAGTTAACTCACTTTTCATAAAACTTACCATTGGTATTCTGAGAATCAATTTTCGCCTTTTTGATTGGGGGTGCGCTATCTATGAAAAACAATTGTGTTCATTCCAAATTAAACCGTTGAAATAAATAAACTTACCGTTGTTGACTGCAACAGAGTTTTTCATTGGGGGTGCTTCCTTGATGAAACAATGATGATTGTTGAACAAATTCAAAGTATCAAACTGTTCAGCACAACGACTGCACTTGCAGCATACTTTCTGATGTGCTCTCAAACTATTGGGTCTGGTAAAGCTTTTCTTGCATTTGTTACAGCAAACTCCAGTTGACTTTTCATGAACGGTTTTCTTGTGCACGGCTCATATCACGCTCTCTTGTAAAAGTACTTTCACAAATATCGCACTTGAACATCTTGAATAGTTCTTCTTTCTTCAACAACTTTAAAGTAGAATAACCAATTCTCCAGAAGTGTCTGCTTATATACCTGTGGAGAGTTATTGCGCAACAAACCTCTGTGCTATTTTTAGTAATATTCTTTTAATACCCTAGGGAAATCCCCATGGGAAATCCCCATGAAAAAACTGAGTATTGCGCAATACCTCTGTGATATTTTTAGTAATAGATTGCACCAGTATTGCGCAATCTTCTTCTAGGGAAAACATTTAGTGAGTTTTGCAACTGTCTGTAGAGAAAACTTTCTCACTATATTTTTCTTTTGGTAAAATCTTGAAACAGACATTGAATCTATAGAGTTGCTTGCTTTACACTTGGTGATAATTCTTCTTGATGAACACACATATTAAATAACAGTTAGCAACAATTCTTTTAAAAGACCATAAGGTCAAGCTACCATTCAGAAAACGATGCGGTTTCAGGAAATACGTCGTAATTGTCTAGAACTTAAAATCGTTTTCAATAGATCTTATTCATCTTACTTTTTCTTTTAGAACTTATTAATATTAACTTGAAACTAAATTGATTTGAAACGTATAGTAAATGAATGGTCTACTAGAAAGTAAAAATGAATGGTGTTGTAAACACTAGAAAGTGAAAATATACAAAAATCAATAAAACCGTTTTCAATAAATCTTACAGCTGCATAACACTAAGACTAAAAATAATTTTTGAAGCTAAATCGACTTGAAACGTATAGTAAATGAATGGTGTTATAAACACTAGAAAGTAAAAATGAATGGTCTACTGTCATAAATACTAGAAAGTAAAAACGAATAGTCTACTGTCATAAATACTAGAAAGTAAAAATGAATGCTCTACAGCAACAATCAAAGTTGTTTAAAGAAAAATTCAACAAAGATACAACAAAAATCAAGCTCGCCTAGAAAAAAATTAAATATAGGTATCTAAAAATCAAGATAAACTTAAATAAAAGTTCAACAAAAGAATAATAAAAATCAAGGTTTTCAAGAAAAAATTCAACAAGGGTGTAACAAAAATCAAACTTGTTTAGAAAAAAATTGAAGATAGATACTTAAAAATCAAGATAAACTTTTAAAAATTCAACAAGCGTGCAGCAAAAATCAAATTTGTTTAGAAAAAAATTGAAGATAGATATTTAAAAATCAAGATAAACTTTTAAAAGTTCAACAAAAGAATAATAAAAATCAAGGTTTTCAAGAAAAAATTCAACAAGGGTGTAACAAAAATCAAACTTGTTTAGAAAAAAATTGAAAATATTTATAAAAAATCAAGATTCTTAGAAAAAGCTTAAATAAAAATTCAACAAAGGTGCAACAAAAATTGTGTTTGACAAAAATTCAACAAGGGTGTAACAAAAATCAAACTTGTTTAGAAAAAATTAAATAAAGATACCTAAAAATCAAGATAAACTTTTAAAAATTCAACAAAAGAATAATAAAAATCGTGGTTGTCGAGAAAAAATCAAACAAAGGTCTAACACAAATTAAGGTTACAGAGAAAAAAATATCGTACAAATAAAAGTTAAACATACCTAAAAAAATGTGTAAAATTGATATTCATCTAAAAACTAAACTTGTCTAGAAAAACTTTTGACTATAGGTATCTAAAATCAAGGTTGTCTAGAGAACGCTTAAATGTGTACAAGTATTGCCTTTGAGATTGAAGTTAGAAAGAAAAATTAAATCACTTTTTTTGGAAATAGAGTTTACTTAAGGTCAAATCGATACGATTCAGAACAGGAAATGACGCAGCTTCACGAAATACGTCGTAACTGTCTAGAACTTAAAATCGTTTTCAATAGATCTTATTCATCTTACTTTTTCTTTTAGAACTTATTAATATTAACTTGAAACTAAATTGATTTGAAACGTATAGTAAATGAATGGTGTCATAAATATTAGAAAGTAAAAATGAATGGTCTACTGTCATAAATACTAGAAAGTAAAATGAGTGGTCTACTGTTGTAAACACTAGAAAGTAAAAATATACAAAAATCAAAACTTTATAAAACCGTTTTCAATAAATTTTAAAGCTGCATAACACTAAGACTAAAACCAATCTTTTGAAATTAAATTGATTTTTGACTAGGTTTTTTGCTGACTCGTGGAGTCTAGGGTTCGGAACCGTAAGCGGGATGATGACGTCACCGCGCCATCGCGCCAGCGCCTGCGCCATCGGACTGCCGTCAAATGGATCATTATACACTACTAGTATAGCAAAAAAGTATCAAAAAACTTTTTGATTTGTAAAAAGATTAACAAATATTCAAAAAAAAACTATGTTTGAAAAATACATATGTTCAAGTGATGTTGTAAAATATTGCTTTTTTTCTTTTAATAAAAACACTTTTTATGTATTTTATTTAATAATTTTCACATAAAAAAATAGTTTTAACAAATTACTATCACATTTTATATTTGACCACAAATCAATCTCAGTTAAATACAACTAGAACAAAAAAATCAAAAACAAAAATCAATCTGCAAGTAAAAAATAAAACCCATGTATATGAATCTGAATTTTAAAACATATACACATTGCACATTACAAGCCCTGAAATTCTTACAATAGAGGGGCCTGGTGCAAGAAAAAAAAGGAGACCACTTTTTAATGTGTCAACTTTTTTTCTTCTAAATATATATTGATCTCTAAAAAAAAGTCATCGTTTTTAATAGAGTACATTATACCTACTTAAGTCCTAAAGTTAATGTACAGACAGGGGGTTACCGTTATGATGCTACTATAAAGAAATAGAGCAATATTTTGGTTAGGGGAGGCCAGTTTTAACGTTTTTTAGGGGGGAGGCTGGTGCAGTCGCTTTGTACTAGAAGCCATCACTGATCATCATGAACGCTGTGCTAGAACATACAGACAACACCAATAATCTTTCCAACTGCAATCTGAAACAAAATAGGCAACACTCCAGTAGTTTATGAAAGATCTAGCAAACAGTGGAAGGCATGCAAAAGGGAAAATCAAGTTTGGCTTTATTAAAGAGATTAAAGAATAGGCCTAGCTCAAGAATATCCAACCTGCGGCCCATTGCCTATTCCAATGTTTTGAATATACAGTAGACCTACGTTAATTCGATTTCGGTTAATGCGGAATTTCGCTTTACTCGGATAAAACTGAAACTACAAATGATTTTCTATATACTATAATTTTAATAAAAAGTTTTGGATTATCCGGACTTCGCCTAATTGGATGATTTTTTATAAAAAATTGAATCCGGATTAACCGAGGTCTACTGTATTTTCAAACCTGTATCGCAGCGTTTCTCAAACTGAATTCGGCGAGCTTTCTTGATACACTTTTGAGACGAAAACCAAGAAATCAGAGTCTGATTCAAAGTTAAGACCTCTTTCTAGAGAACACTTTAATTTGGAGACGAAAATCGAGAAATTAGAGTCTGATTTAAAGTGATGACCTTTTTGCGGTCCGCCGACTCTAGCTCAGTTTATAATTTAGCCTATAATGAAACAAGGTGGGACATTCCTGGCTTAACTATTTCAATATTAATCTCAGCCCAGTCATAAAAGACGTGGATAAATCTAGAAAATATCCTTGTAAAGTGTCCTCGATTTTAGCTTAACTCATTGATAAAGCCTAGGATACGCTGATGATTTTTTCTCGATTTATGTCTTGAAATGTTAAAGGCAGTGGTGAAAGTAAGCCGGAACGGTCCGGTACGCCGTTCCGGTAAAAGATTTGCTGCCGGAACGCCTTACCGGTAAAAGAATGGAAGTTATCAAGTTCAATTTATCGCGTTACGTACTCTTATCTTGAAACTGTGTTGACACAATACATTTTAACACAATAGGTTTTATTTTATCACAATTACAAAGTTACTTAAAATTCTCAATTCATCGGCCCATCGCAATAAGTACAGTAACTTGAACCCAGCAATAAGTACAGTAACTTTTAACACAATAGGGAATGATTGAGCTCAGACTCGATTAAAATAGAAAGCAGTGTTGTGGAGACAACAGTTTAGTAGTGAGTCTTCTACTGACAGAGGTTGTTTTAGATTTTTATGGATTTCAAGTTATCGATTCCTGTTAAAAGAATATCAAATAAATGATAAAACATAGCGAGTATTATATTTTAAAAGTTTGATTTTTAGGAATATTTCTAGCCTAAATAATAAACCTTTATAAAATGCAAAGAAAAATTAATCATTATTGGAAGAGAAAAGAGACCAGTGATGAGACTTTGAGTTCAGTAGCAACTAAAGTTCAAAGAACGGAGAGCAATGTTAGTAGGCCTACCCAAAGTGGTGCAATCAGCGATCCTCTACCTGTGCATCAAGATCAAGTTGAGGAAAAATGTTCCACTGTTTATCCGTTAATATGGACTGAACAACAATATGAGGAATTTAAGCAAAAAACAGTTGGATGTACGCTAGTGATGGTAAAGTAGGATGTACTCCGTGTCATGAAGTCAATAATTTGGGAGTAAGAGCATCTCGTGGTGTTAATATTTCCACTCAATGGGCAGATGGCAATGTCACTTTTTATGGTAGCACAAGAACGGTTCAACTTTCATCACTTCGAAAAAAAATCTGTGAGCACAGAAACTCAAAAGCGCACCAAGATGCTATTAATATTCTAGAGACGGCAAAGAAAGATGTACTCCTTAATTTGAATGCACAGAGTGAGCAAAGTGCGTTTCAATCTACAGCGCGAGTGTTCAGGACAGCTTATTATGTGGCAAAAAATAGCAAACCTTTTACAGACTTTGAAAAATTGATTAACCTTCAGCAAGCCAATTCTATAGACATGGGACGTGTCTTACACAGTAAAACTGTAGCTGTTGACATAATTGAACATATATCTTCCCATATGAAGAAAAAAACTTTAACCAAAATTATAGAGAGCAGAAGTAAGATAAATGTTTTAGCGGATGAATCAACTCGCGTGGGTGACAAATCAACTTTAATCGTGTTTCTAAGAGCTAGTATTGATGGCAAAGCGGCGCCTATTACCTTTCCGCTAGATTTAGTAGAATTGGAAAGTCTGTGCACTTCTCATATTGCTGACGAAATCGTGGACTGTTTGCTCAAAAACGGCTACTCCATCGAGTTACTCCAAGAAGTAATCATCGGATTTTGCAGTGATGGAGCCAGCGTGATGCTGGGGACAAAGTCAGGAGTCGGAAAGTTGCTTAAAGACAAATTTCCTGATATAATATTGTGGCATTGTCTTAATCACAGACTTGAGCTTGCTGTAGGAATTGCACTAGAAATTATCGGTGGTACAAATGACTTTCAGTCATTTCTTGAACATTTATATTCGCTGTACAGCCAGTCACCAAAGAACAAGCGTGAACTTGACCAATGTTCCCATGATTTGCAAACGACCCTCAAAAGAATCGGCAAGGTGTTTACTATTCGCTGGGTCGCTTCATCCTTCAGGGCAGTATTAGCAGTCTGGCATTCTTTCCCAGCTTTGGCGCAACATTTTGATAAAGCTTCAAATGACGAAACGAGGCAAAGCACAGAAAAGGCCAGATTTTGAGGCATACTGTCCAAATTTTGCACAATAAATTTTGTTAAAAATTTAGCGCTGATGGCGGATGTCTTGAACGAATTAACAAATTTATCAGAAACACTGCAAAGCCGAAATACCACGCTGCCAAAAGCCCACACTTTACTCAATGCGTATACAAAACGTATAGAAAGCCTTATTGCTTCCCCGGGGGAACATTCCATCATGGCTGAACAAGCAGAAAAAGCAATGTCATTTCAACAAGTAGAACTGAGAGAAGGAAGAAGCCCAGTAATAAATCAGGCTCAATTTATTCGGGGTGTAGTTGACAACATGAAAGAAAGGCTCTTCACGACTGCATCAAGCAGAGCACAGCCTAGCGTTCATGCAACTCGAAGAGAGAACTACAAAACCCTTGTTGGTCAAATTGATGTGTTAGATCCACAAAAGATTGATATGAAAATCCTCGTTTTGGAGAAGATGAAGTGAAAAGTTTATGTGGCACCCTTCGTCTCAACAAGCAACAAACTCATTTTGCGTATATTGAATTTAAGGCAAGTGGAGGAAGAAGCATTCCTGACCAACTAAATAAGTTGATGGTGGCCGTTGACACCCTTTCACCAAGTAACGCCGACTGTGAGCGCGGGTTCAGCGCTATGAACAACATCATCACTGACAGCAGAAATGCAATCACTACGAACAATGCCGAGAAGCAGCTCTTTGTCAGTACTGTGGGGCCACCGTGCGAGAAATGGAATCCAGAGCCATACGTAAGAACTTGGCTTGGAAAGGGAAGAAGAGCAGCTCATGCAACAAGCGGCATGGCTCGACAACAAAACTTGAAAAAGGCTAACTACTATGAACCTTTATGGAAAGTTTTTAAATAATTGAGTGTTTGATTTGGACTATGTGGTTATGTGCTTGGTTGAAAATGTATCGTTATGTTAATGGTTGCAAACTTACAATAATGAGCCAAAAGTAACTTCGGTTTTGGGGATCTTTTGTACTTATCCCCCAAAATAGGCTATTTCAAATCTTGTCAATATAGTTCTCTGGCAAACCTTTTACTCTCCAATTTGCAGGCAACAGTACTACAGGACATTGTTTCGAGTCTCAGATTAGCGATTCATTCTAATCCAGAAACAATTAGTTATTTGGGTTTTAGCCATTCTCGGATTATCTAATATTTTATAGTTCGTTAAAATTTAAAGTGTTAGGTATAATTAAGGCGTTTAGGATTTCGTGACTGGATAAGTGGATGTCTAAGACCCATTTGCCTCTTTTGATCAGCAACCACAAAAAAATTATTTTACTTCCACCACTGTTATGAGCTTCTGGCATGCATAGTACCGGTAAGAAAAATTTTCTACTTTCACCACTGGTTAAAGGCCATGAATAAATACAAGAATAAAACCATGGTTGTTAAAAGGTTAAAATGCGGATGTATTCTTGTACGATAGACATCGCCATCAATAAATCTAACATATGTAAACGATAAAACATGGATATATTCTTATTGGATTGAGTGGCCGTTGATAAAGTCATTCTTAAATCAATGATACTACAAAGATGTATTCTTATTTTGAGCTGGCCATTTATAAATCCTTGCTTATGCAAAGAATAAGACATGGATATATTCTTGCAAGATTAAATTGGCCATTAATAAAATCATCTTTAAATCAATGATAGAACAAGGATGTATTCTCGTCCCCTAAGTAGGCCATCAATAAATCCTTGTTTATGCAAGGAATAAAAGAAGGATATAATCTTACATAAATAAGTTGGCCGTTGGTAATGTCATTCTTAAATCAATAATAGAACAAGGAGGTATTCTTGCACCTTAAAGTGGGCCATCAATAAATCCTTGTTTATGTAGCTGTAAAGAATAAAGTATGGATGTATCCTTGCGTTATGGATTTACGCATGACTAAATATTGTAGTTAAAACATTTGTATAGTATATTTTTGTGCTAAACAGTAGTAACTTTTATATTTAGCCTAAGTAAAAAATATTTTTGTACTTTGTTTATTTAAGTACATTTAAGAGCAATATACGTATATTATATAAGAATATAGATGTTATTACGGCTAGATTCTTAGCGTAATATCTATAGTAGAAGTTAACCACGCGTTCCTTGTATGGATACGGTTTTCTATTAAACATAAAAATTAATTAATACAATAAATAAAACAATTACACAAAAAATGACTTACTAACTAAATCCACTTCAGAGTATTCCAAAACAAGAACGTTACATTAGTTGAAAAGAAAGAAAAAGACCTAGTTGCTACTATTAAAAGAAATAGTCTCGCAGAAACTAACAAAAAAGCGCTGATTTTAAAGATGACGTAATGCGAGAAAAGAAATTAATTCGTGTTTTAAATTAAATCGAATTCGAAACTAGGCAGGGCCACATTGGCACGAACAGATGTATATTGTACTTTATACTTAGTTCTTGATGAGTTTATGGTTGATTAAAAGATAACAGAAAAATCTGACCTAATAACGATAACACCTTTACATTAATGAATATTAAAAGATGATTATTATTAATTTAAAGCGGTTAATTTGTGAAATTTCCTTGTTTTTTCAAAAATATATATTTTTAACAGTGCATCTTACTAATAAAACTGAATAATTTACATACACCTTAAATCACAACCTTTGATTTGATATTAAGTTTGACTGACAATTTAAATGTCTAAAAAATTTTCACTGAACTGGAAAGTAAATTCAACACATTTAGTAAATGTAAACGATTTTAATTAATGTACAAAACAAACAATGAAGCAGCAAAAATAATAATCAAGTTGCAACAAAACTTGAGCACATTCCAGCAAAGAGGTGAGCAACAGAATTTTTTGTATTACAAAATTTTTTTTTCTGTAATATCGTCCTCCTCCCTGTCACCGGTTTGAAACAGTACGGTGCCAACAGCTGTTTCAATTTTATTATTAAGTGCATCTTTGTGCACAGCAGTGGCGTGCGGTGACCTCTGAGACTGGTCATGCAACTGTCACGCCAAAAATTGAGTATTTTATGGGTAGTTAACATGCAATATTTTATGGGTAGCAGAAAGAATTCTGTGTGAGATTTTAATACATTGATCAATTTTTGTCCCAAAATCAAGGTGTTCTCTAAAAAAAATTTGTCACTTGAAATCAGTCCTGGATTTTACATTTTTCCTCCTAAAATTAAAGTGTTCTAAAAAAAAGGTCTTTGCCTAAAATCAATCCCAGCTTTTCCACCTTTTGTCCTAAAATTGTAATGATCTCTAAAAAAAGTCTTCGCCTCAAATCACCTCACCCTTTGTTGCCGCCTGATACACTTGATGTGGATGCGGCTTACCAGGACTTCTGTAACACCATTAAGAAAGCAGCCAAAAAGACTATCCCACGCGGGTATCGAAATACCTACATTCCGTGTTGGGATGCAGAGTGTGAATCCCTCTATAAAACCTTTCTGCAGTCCCCTCAGGGAGACGACTCAGGTTTGGCTGCTACAGCTCTGCTTGCCAAGCTTGACAGAAAACGGAGGGATCGATGGTCCGAAGCAGTTCGGAGCATTGACTTCTCACACTCTAGTCGAAAAGCGTGGAGTATTTTGAACAACCTTACTGGTAGGTCACGACACTCTCCTCGTCACTGTCCCGTTTCAGCCGATGCTATTGCATCTCAGTTGGTTAGAAATGGGAAATACAAGGCTGTTGATCGCAAGTCATCTCGACTTGTCTTTCAAGAAGTGTCTGACCTTTGGAGGGCCACAACACCAGACGCAGTAAATATCTCTGACAGTTTTTCACAGAGAGAATTTGCTGCTGCCCTTCAACATTTAAAACCAGGTAAAGCTCCGGGACCTGATTCCATCTGCCCCGAGCTTATACTCCATGCCGGAGCTGCTTTGAAGTCCTGGTTACGTGACTTCATTTCTTCCTGTTTGCGCCGACTCGAAATTCCCAAGATCTGGAGAAGAGCGCTTGTGGTCGCGATCCCAAAACCCGGAAAGCCCGTGGGGGACCCAAAGAGTTATCGACCGATATCTCTGCTCTGTGTCTTCTACAAGATCCTCGAGAAGCTTATCTACGCCCGCGTTGAACCATTAATCGATCCGCTGTTCCCTAAAGAGCAGGCTGGGTTCCGACGCGGGAAGTCAACCGTATATCAAATTGTTCTGCTAACCCAGAACATCGAGGATTCTTTTGAGGCTAAAAAGAAGGCCGGTGCCGTATTTATCAATCTGACAGCTGCTTATGACACTGTCTGGCACCGTGGCCTTACCTGCAAGCTCCTGAGACTACTTCCGGATAAGCACATGGTCAAAATGATCATGGAGCTTGTCCGAAATCGAAGTTTCACCCTTACCACCGGTGACAGCAAGCAAAGCAGGCTACGCCGTCTTAAAAACGGCGTTCCTCAGGGATCGGTCTTGGCTCCCCTCCTATTTAACATCTATACGTACGATCTTCCTTCCATGATTCCCAGAAAGTTTGCTTATGCTGATGATTTAGCATTGTTGCATTCTTCTGGAAACTGGAAGGACTTGGAGGGGACCTTAAGCCAAGACATGTCCACACTGTCAGCGTATCTCCAGACTTGGAGGTTGAAGCTCAGTCACACTAAGACGGTGACGACAGCCTTTCATTTAAACAACCGAGAGGCCAAACGTGAGCTAAAGGTCTACAACAACGGTGGACTTTTACCGTTCTGTCCAACTCCTACTTACCTTGGAGTAAAACTGGACAGATCGCTCACGTTTCGTCACCATTTAGTGGCATTGCGCAAAAAACTATCATCGCGCGTCACACTGCTGAGGCGACTCGTGGGCTCGGGATGGAGTGCTGGTGCTAAAACACTACGCATAGCCACCTTGTCTCTAGTCTACTCAACGCCTGAGTACTGTGCGCCAGTCTGGTGTTGCAGTGCTCACACTCGCCTCATTGACAGTGTCTTGAATGACGCCTTGCGCATAGTCACTGGATGCCTGCGTCCCACTCCAACGGACCACCTACCTATACTCTCAGGCATCCATCCAGCTGAGCTTCGCCGAATGGGAGCGACACTCTCCTTGGCTTACCGTGGATCTCTGGACCCCGATCATATCTTGCATGGTCTGTTAAGTGGGTCCTCCGATACTGGCCAAGTAAGACTAAGATCCAGACGCCCGTTTGTGCCAGCTGCGCGGAATCTCTTGGACAACCTTGCCAGACTTGGCATCCGCGCCTCTGAATGGACAAATTTTAAATGGAAAACGGAGTACTGTGAAGGTGCTTCCAGGCTCCGTGGTTTTGTGCCCCAGACCGGTTCCAGGCCTGTTGGGATGGGCTTACCCCGAACAGCTTGGGTTAAGCTCAACCTCCTGCGGACTGGTGTTGGGCGATTCCATTCGTCCATGCACAAATGGGGTCTCGCTCCTTCACCGAATTGCGAGTGTGGCGCCTCTGAGCAAACCGCAGACCATGTACTAACAGCGTGCCCTATACATCGGGCACCACATGGAGCACGAGGTCTGACGGTTTTGGATGACGAAACTCGATGCTGGCTTAATGACATCACTGCCAGCGTCTGATGCAGGCAGTGCAGCAGTCTGGGGTAGTAAAAGGATAAACCCTCGGCCCCAGTCCTGTTTGTGTCTGACCTGGAGTGGATACCTCTTCAAACGATGACGACGACGACCTCACCCTTCTTAATTTCGTCCCAAATCAGCGGTGTTCTGTATTACCTTCAAAAAAGTCATCGCGTAAAAATTGGTTGGTCATGCAAAGCATGACTTGCATGTCTTGACCCCACGCCACTGGTGCACAGTATATGCTAATGTTTCTGAAAAAAGAAAAGGTTAGTTTGAACAGCACTATTAGAAATGCGCATAAAACAAAAAAGATTAGAAGAATGGTTTCATTGTTATAGGATAATTTGAACAAGTGATTTGTAGTACAGAATTTGAAATAGCTAACAAAAAACTCATCTCTAGCTTTTCGTCCGACACTCGTCAGGAAATAAACGTCGGAATGAAGAAAAAAAATTCAATTGGTTTTGTAATAAAGCTAAACGAAGACGATTAATGTTTGAGAGAAGCGTCACAACACATGATTAGTGCAAGTGTTTCAAGTTGTGAACACACTCTTTTTTTCGGCATAAATTTGCCTTGCATGATTTGATGTAAACGGCGTCCAAACTGATAAATGAAAAGACGAACGGCCAAATGAAAAAGTAGAAAATTTTTTATCACTGTAAGTTTTGGCGCACATAGGGTTATCTAAAGGATGTTGACTAATTGCAGATTTACAAAGCATGACTGGGGTTGAAAATTTCCCAAAACGAGTGGAAATGTTGCGAGAGTTTGGAATTTGGCCGGTTCAAATAAATTTTGGAACATGTTGACGAATTCTGTCCGGTAATCGTTGAGATGTGCGGTCTACGTACCGATTATCACAGTGGCACAAAAAATTATAAACTACAGTGCTTAAAAGCGAAGCAGGCAACACATCTATTTTGATTGCGGGAAGAAGTGAGTATAGTATGTAAAAATAACACGCTGTTCTACAGCAAAGAACCATTTTCCGCACTGGCTTTGATTTTATTTTCAAGTCCAACTGAAGGAGAAAGACAGGGCATTTCTTTATCGTATATGAAGTAGGTGATGTAAAGTCTTTTAATTTACGGGTGATTGTTTTCGCAATGATGTGGTCTGAGTAGCCATTCATAAGTAGTACAGTATATATGTGCAAAACATTACAGTAATAAAAAATTTACTATTCTTTCATTTGGCCGTTCGTCATTTCATATATCTACTTTTAACGCCGTTTATATCAAATCATGCGAGCCAAATTTATGCCGCCAAAAAGAGTTTATTTACAACTTGAAACTCTTGCGTTGATCATGTGTTGTCACGCTTCTCTCAAACATCCATCATCTTTGTTTAGCTTTATTACAAAACCAATTGAATTTTTTTCCTTCATTCTGACGTTTATTTCTGACAAGTGTCGGACGGAAAGTTTAAAGATGAGTTTTTTTGCGTACTTTTTAAATTTTAATCAAATTAAATAGTCTTGTTCTTGCAGCTATTGAAGCAGCTCTTTAATGTTAAACTTGTTTAGAAAGGACCATTTGCTGTCATACCATAGTACAATAAAATTGTTCGGAATTAACTGCATCAAGTTCTTGATTGTCAGACAACTCACAAGTCAAGTAATGAGTTAAAATTTTCCGCATGATATTTTTTGTATAATTACAATAACCGAAAAGTATGAATTAATAAGGAGCAATTACGGATGAAGTAAGGAGAGAACCACCATGGATGATGCTGTTTGCTAATGATATTGTGATTTGCGAAAAGACCAGGGAAGAAGTGAAGTGGAGATTAGAATGCTGAAAATAAGCATTGGAAAGAAGAGGGATGAAAGTATGTAGGTCAATGACCGAATATCTGTACATAAATGGAGGAAATGATGACGAAACAGTGAAGATGGAGGATACAAATGTGCCAAGAGTAAAGAAATTTAAGTATTTGGGATCTACGGTGCAAGAAAGTGGTAGTTGTGAGAGGGAGGTAAAAAAGAGAGTGCAGGCAGGATGGAACGGATGGAGAAGAGTATCAGGAGTAATCTGTGACAGGAGGTTACCAGCTAGAGTAAAAGGAAAAGTGTACAGCTCAGTGGTAAGACCAGCAATGGTGTATGGACTTGAGACGGTGGCAGTCACAAAGAAACAAGTGAAAGAGATGAAAATGTTAAGGTTTGCTATGGGAGTGACGAGAAAAGACAAGATTAGAAACGAGTACATCAGGGGTACAGTTAAGGTAGAACTGTTAGGAATAAAGATGAGAGAGGGCAGACTGAGGTGGTATGACATGTCATGAGGAGAGACAAAGAGTATGTAGGAAGAAAGATGATAGAAATGAAGTTACCAGGAAAGAGGAAAAGAGGGAGACCAAAGAAAAGATTTTTAAATCTAGTGAAAGAAGATATCCGGGAAGTTGGTGCGAAGGAGACAGACGTTGAAGACAGGACGGTTTGGAGGCAGATAATACGCTGTGGCTACCACTGATTGAAGAAAAAGGCCGAAAGGAGAAGAAGAAGAAGACAATAACCAAAAAGAATGTGCATATTTCAATTGATTGTCATAATTTAAATAAAGAAATTGATTTTTTTAAAAGAAATATGTTTGCACAAATATCTAGTAACTCCTGTAATACGCTCCTAAAATTTAAATATCCTAAAATGACAATTTAAAAATAGTGACAAGAAAAGCTTAAGCGACATAAATCAGCCAAAATAAGTAGTTGATTTTGGATGTACAGTAAAACCTATATTCAATCAGTAAAAATTTTTAATGAGCGTTCAGTCACGATCAAATAGCTTGTTCCGCATCGTGACTACTATTCATTAATCTTTAAAAATGCAAAAGTTTGGCAGAGTCATTCGTTACTCAGCCAGAAGCTAAACAAGTGTAAAATGTTTTCTCTTAAATGAATGATAAATGAATGTTTAATTTTTGATAACAATAATCTAGCGTTATAATGTTCTCATTTAATCACTACCGCGTTTCCCTGATAATAAGACCGACCTGATAATAAAACCTAGAGTGATTTTTGAGGATGATTTTAATATAAGTCCTACTTTTCAAATAAAGAGCCCCAGTTGATTGGTGACGACAAAACTTCCCTAATCTCAGCCAATCAGATTCTTCAATACAAACACATGTTATTTTTATCCATTATGAGGTCATTATTAACGTACGTACGTAAGACCAGCCACATGGAATTTTCTAACGGGCAAGAGAAGAACTCGACATAAAGAGAATAGGAGCGAAAATTCTGCGGAAAATTGAGTTAAGCAAAAACTCCGCTGAATTTAGGAACCCGATGACTATAATATTAATTTATTTATTTGTCAAAACATATTTCCTGCATTTAGATTTCTTTTCCTTGAACCGGAATGAGTAGATTAAATTTCTCATTGCTTATCTTTGGAGTGGTTTTGATGGTGAAAGTCGAAACTCGAAATTCATGGAATGAAGAAAACAATTCGGAGTCATCCGGATCTGGTTCGATCATTGGTACTGTTTACGGTATAAATTCAAACGAATATTTTATTTTTACAAATATGAAACAATAAGAGTAAAAATCAAAATTTATCAATTTTCAAAGCTTTCTTAAATTTGTAAAATAACTGACATAAATACTAAATTCTTAAAAACAACAATCTTTTTAAGCAATTTATAAACCCATGCTTTTACTTTTATATTTGTTTTGATTTTTAACTGTAACGGTTGAGATAAAATCGTAACAACCCTTCCGAATCAACCTGCAACTGAAGTAATAAGAATCAAAACAACTAAACAGCATACAATTCAAGAACCAACCGGTTCGTTTGTTTCTCAATCATCAACTTCAAATATTTCGTTTATAAGCCGTTTTACAACAACTCCATCGTCTAAAAATAGTACCATAGATTGATATCTTCTATCTTATTTTGTTTTAAGTACGTTTCATTGGTATTTGTCAGAATGCAATGATGAAAATGTATGAAATATAACCATTACAAACAATTGTCGCGATGTTACCTTTTTCGTGTTTGATTTTTTTAGAAAATTTAGCATCAACAATTTCGACGCAATTTCCGACGATGAACCACACTGTGGAAACAATTGCAATGACAACAAGACATTCAACTCTTTCAACGACCAATCAAGAGTCTTCAACGTCGCCAGGAGGCGGAAGTGCGCGAACGAGCGTTATTAGCACGTTCACTATCTTAATAATGATCATAATAGCGATAAATTTTCAATGAAAGAAGCAACATTTAATTAAAATTTTCAAAGTTTTTATTCTCATTTATATTCTTACTTGTTAAAATAAACCTAATTTGTTAAAAAACTCAGTGGATCAGTTTAACCCTATTGGATAAAAATTTTATGCATAAAGTTACGAGTGTGTGTGCTTAGTAGTTTAAATTTAATTAAAATAAAATAAGTTTTAAACAAGTTTTGGACTGATTCTTGTCTCCCTTATTGAAAAATTTTAAACTTACTTGTTAAATGAACAGAAGCAATTTAGAAGTAAATGTACTATTTCAATTCAATTGTACTTTTTTTGTTTTCAATTTATTATTGTTTTTTGCTAGAATTGAAAGTCTACAAACAGCAATAAAATTGTTGAATTTTATTATTGTAGGTTTTGTTTTTCATTAAACACTTGTAGATTTAAATTACTTGCAGTTAAAAATCTTATTAATAAAAGCATTTAATTCCATAATATTTAGCAAAAGGAACTGTGCGCATATTCGGACAAGAGAGCTAGTTAAGATACATTTTCTCAAATATTCATATTGCACATATATTGTAAACAAGTTCTTTGTATTTCATTTACTTTATTTTCTTCTGCTTCTTTGTGTGGTCGTACTGACCTACTTGCTGGTCGTTTGTGTGGTCGTTTTTTTTATTTTAATTATGCACTTGAAAAGAAATGTTAAAATTTTTCGGCTGACGGCACTTTTTTTTAGCTGTCAAATTTAACTAGTAGTTTAAATATTAGTTACTTTTATTGCAATATTACTTGTATTGAACACCCTAATTTTATGACTTGTATTGGAGTTTAAGTAGAATTTTAGAAAAGTAAAGTACTATATAATAAAAAGTTTTTTGTTGAAAGATCAAAAAAACTGTAATTCATTCAGGTATTGTTCGTTTTCATCAAAATATTATTTGTTTTGTTTCATGACAAAATAAACTGCACACATATGATTACAATATTTAAACAATAAACATTACAATCATAGTCAGCGTTAACAAAATTTTCATCTTCAACCTAAAATCGTTTGAGTTAGTAGAGCGTCTATTTCAAACTTCTGTATATGCGTTCGATTCCGAGTTTGGCTAAACCAAAAACCTTAAAATTGTTATTTATAGCTTCCCTAATTGACTTTCCACTTTGAAAAGGCCTGTATAGTGTTAAAAAATATGGAAAGCTCGTCCAATGAAAGACCTTATTTTTTATTTTAACGGTAGCCGAATCGTGGCTCGCGAGCCACATGTGGTTCGTCTGCCTTTCGTTTGGGGCTCAAGTAAATTTTTATAATTAATCTAAACTGTTTATTCACTCTCTTAATTTTTGCTAGAAATTGCAGAAGGTGTTTATTTACCAACACTTAGCTTTGAATGTATTCTCTGTTTTTTTTAGTCATCACCTTCAAGTTGGGGCAGAAATCACTCGGGTTTCGGACAGGTTTCGGAAACTGTTTCGAAATGATGACCTTCTTTTAGTCATTCACCATTTTCGTAGCAGAGTACGCCATGGTTATCACTAAAATTTTGCGCTGAAACTTTCGCGATGATTTAATTTTTGATATAATTACAAAATTAGAAAAATTTGCGGCTCGCAATTATTATCACTTTATTGAATTCGACTCATACTTGAAAAACCTGGCCACTTCTGGTCTATTTGATTACTGATTTCCTATTATAGGCACTGCATGTTTCAATGCTATGCTTTTGATTGAAATAAAATCCGATCATTGTATTGTGATGTATGCATAAAGTTACTTCATATTGCACATTGTATTTATTTGTCTTAAAGACGTGGTTAGTTAGTTTAGCTATTTTAGGATTCGGTTTGTGTTTTAACTCTTACGCATCCGCAGTGCCTTTTTTTGCTAGTCTATATACTGTAGATACAAAAAACCGCTATAAAATGGATTTTTTTTAAATTAAGCAATATTTAATTAGTATTTCCCCATTAACTGTAAAAAGAAGCTGTTTCAATTTTATATCATTGAAAAGATAATTTTTTCGTGAGTAAAATGATATAAAATTTTTTAAAATTTTCTTCAACCATATTGTGGCGATACTCAGCAGCACAATTAAATTCATAAAACTTTTATTTTTCAAACGTTTTCGGCTTCTTAAGCCCTTTTCAAGAAAAACTTAAACTTAAATGAAATTAACAATAATTATCAATAAATAAATTGTATTTACGTTATGTTGATGATGTTTTTGCTGTTTTTGAAAATAACAATGATTGTTTGTCCTTTCTAAATGTTCTTAATAGTCAACACAAAAACATAAAATTTACTCTTGAACATTCTTCAGACTTTATTTGTTTTCTAGATGTTAAAATAGAAATAAATTGCAATAGTTTAGACACGTATACATGGAGAAAACCAACCAACACTGGACTTTTACTTAATTTTAACGCCTTTTGCCCACAAAAATGGAAATCTGGTTTAATTTTGTGTTTGCTTCACCGTGCGAAATTAATATGTTCCTCAAAAATCTTATTCAATCGAGAAATCAACAACCTAAGAAAAATGTTTTGTTTAAATGGTTATCCTTGCTGGTTTTTTAATAAAGTTTTAAACAAATTTGTGTCCAACATAACCGTTGATCGTTCTACTGATTGCCGTACTTATTATATTACAATTCCGTACTTTGGTATTGACTCGAGACGTTTTTTAAATCGCTTATCAAAAATTTTCAAATCAAAATTTAACGTGAAAGTTTGTCCTGTCTATAAAACATTTAAAATTGGAAACTACTTTCAGTTGAAGTCCACAACTCCTTTGGGTCTTTGCTCAAATGTCATTTATGAATTTACATGTTCGTGTGACGCGAACTTGACATACATCGGTATGTCAACCCGACATTTGAGCACTAGAGCTAAGGAGCATTTGGACTTCAACTCTCAAGTATCAAGTGCAATAAAAAATCATATAATGTGTTGTAATATTTGTTCCTCTGTCAAATTAAATTTAAACTCCTTTAAAATAATTAAAAAGTGTAAATCGGAATTCCATACAAAAATACACGAAGCATTATTTATTAAAAAGCGTAATCCTGGTTTAAATCGACAACTTTATGCAAATGGTTCTTCATTTTTATTAAATGTTTTTTAATTTTTATTTTAAATTCTTTATTTCTTTTCTTATAAATTTTAAATTTACTTTCATTTTAAATAATTTAATGAAACTAAAAAAATTGGCTTTATAATTCTATTTGCTTTAACTTATTCGTCACAATGTAAATCATTCATGCATAAATAATTAATTTTCTTTGTGTTGACGCATTATTGTTAATTTCATTTAAGTTTAAGTTTTTCTTGAAAAGGGCTTAAGAAGCCGAAAACGTTTGAAAAATAAAAGTTTTATGAATTTAATTGTGCTGCTGAGTATCGCCACAATATGATTGAAGAAAATTTATTCCTTGCCAAAATTTTATTTTTTTAATTTATTGAAAAACAAGTTTGGAATTAAAAAAATAAAGAACCGACTTTTTCTTGCAAAAAATCTTTTTTCCCCCCAATTATTACAACTAGCGGCAAGATAATTCAAATTTTTAAGTTGCTACATGTTGCTAGAATCGTCCTCTGTCTGGTCAAATAACTTTTTTTTGGATATCTTGCGAAACGCGCGCGCCATGCACGATTTTGTTGCAAAAGAGATACGGCGGAGTGTTCATTAGGTATTAGACCAACCACTTTTTGAACTTGATCCGAGTGTGTGTGCTTGCGCCCAATTGTTTAAATCTTTGCCCGTTTGACATTGACGGACGAAAAAGGTTTCTACCTTTTTTTCGTAACAAATCAAAGGAAAAAAATCAAAGACTTTAGCTTTGATTAGCAAGGAAACTTGGTTTCTTGTCACTGCAAAATGTTTATGAAACACATTTCGATCGAGTATTTTTGCTAAAGCATAAAACTACACCGGCAGTGGTGGATATTCATATTCAGGGACCTGATTTCCAAAAATTGATGTTCTCTAAAAAAGAAAAAGGCCTTTGATTTCGTCTTTCACTTTTTTCTTCCAAAATCATGGTGATCTCTAAAAAAAAAGGTCTTCACTTTGATTTCATCTCCGATTTCGTTATTTTTTTCGCAAAATCACGGTGATCTCTAAAAAAAAAAAAAAAGTCTTTATCTCGAATCGATCTTGTATTTCCCACTTTTCGTCCCAACTTCATAATGATCTCTAAAAAACATCTGTAGCAAACTAAAACTATATGTGCTATTTTCAAGGGGGGGGGGGGGCTCCTAAAATCGAGGGGGCTCGAGGCAACTGCCTCATTCGCCTCACCCAATATCCACCACTGTACACCGGTGTTATGTTTCAGCACAATATTTTCAATTGGCCGATTTAACTTTAGCAAATAAAAATTTGTAAATCAATTTTTTTTATGCAATTATTGAATCATTTGGTGTGATAAGCAATAAAAGCATTTTTACTAGCACAAAGTCACCGTGCACATGGCACACCAATCCTTTATTATTTTTATTATTTATTTTCAAAATTTTCTAAAAAAATCAAACACGAAAAAGGTAACATCGCGACAATTGTTTGTAATGGTTATATTTCATACATTTTCATCATTGCATTCTGACAAATACCAATGAAACGTACTTAAAACAAAATAAGATAGAAGATATCAATCTATGGTACTATTTTTAGACGATGGAGTTGTTGTAAAACGGCTTATAAACGAAATATTTGAAGTTGATGATTGAGAAACAAACGAACCGGTTGGTTCTTGAATTGTATGCTGTTTAGTTGTTTTGATTCTTATTACTTCAGTTGCAGGTTGATTTGGAAGGGTTGTTACGATTTTATCTCAACCGTTACAGTTAAAAATCAAAACAAATATAAAAGTAAAAGCATGGGTTTATAAATTGCTTAAAAAGATTGTTGTTTTTAAGAATTTAGTATTTATGTCAGTTATTTTACAAATTTAAGAAAGCTTTGAAAATTGATAAATTTTGATTTTTACTCTTATTGTTTCATATTTGTAAAAATAAAATATTCGTTTGAATTTATACCGTAAACAGTACCAATGATCGAACCAGATCCGGATGACTCCGAATTGTTTTCTTCATTCCATGAATTTCGAGTTTCGACTTTCACCATCAAAACCACTCCAAAGATAAGCAATGAGAAATTTAATCTACTCATTCCGGTTCAAGGAAAAGAAATCTAAATGCAGGAAATATGTTTTGACAAATAAATAAATTAATATTATAGTCATCGGGTTCCTAAATTCAGCGGAGTTTTTGCTTAACTCAATTTTCCGCAGAATTTTCGCTCCTATTCTCTTTATGTCGAGTTCTTCTCTTGCCCGTTAGAAAATTCCATGTGGCTGGTCTTACGTACGTACGTTAATAATGACCTCATAATGGATAAAAATAACATGTGTTTGTATTGAAGAATCTGATTGGCTGAGATTAGGGAAGTTTTGTCGTCACCAATCAACTGGGGCTCTTTATTTGAAAAGTAGGACTTATATTAAAATCATCCTCAAAAATCACTCTAGGTTTTATTATCAGGTCGGTCTTATTATCAGGGAAACGCGGTAGTGATTAAATGAGAACATTATAACGCTAGATTATTGTTATCAAAAATTAAACATTCATTTATCATTCATTTAAGAGAAAACATTTTACACTTGTTTAGCTTCTGGCTGAGTAACGAATGACTCTGCCAAACTTTTGCATTTTTAAAGATTAATGAATAGTAGTCACGATGCGGAACAAGCTATTTGATCGTGACTGAACGCTCATTAAAAATTTTTACTGATTGAATATAGGTTTTACTGTACATCCAAAATCAACTACTTATTTTGGCTGATTTATGTCGCTTAAGCTTTTCTTGTCACTATTTTTAAATTGTCATTTTAGGATATTTAAATTTTAGGAGCGTATTACAGGAGTTACTAGATATTTGTGCAAACATATTTCTTTTAAAAAAATCAATTTCTTTATTTAAATTATGACAATCAATTGAAATATGCACATTCTTTTTGGTTATTGTCTTCTTCTTCTTCTCCTTTCGGCCTTTTTCTTCAATCAGGGGTAGCCACAGCGTATTATCTGCCTCCAAACCGTCCTGTCTTCAACGTCTGTCTCCTTCGCACCAACTTCCCGGATATCTTCTTTCACTAGATTTAAAAATCTTTTCTTTGGTCTCCCTCTTTTCCTCTTTCCTGGTAACTTCATTTCTATCATCTTTCTTCCTACATACTCTTTGTCTCTCCTCATGACATGTCATACCACCTCAGTCTGCCCTCTCTCATCTTTATTCCTAACAGTTCTACCTTAACTGTACCCCTGATGTACTCGTTTCTAATCTTGTCTTTTCTCGTCACTCCCATAGCAAACCTTAACATTTTCATCTCTTTCACTTGTTTCTTTGTGACTGCCACCGTCTCAAGTCCATACACCATTGCTGGTCTTACCACTGAGCTGTACACTTTTCCTTTTACTCTAGCTGGTAACCTCCTGTCACAGATTACTCCTGATACTCTTCTCCATCCGTTCCATCCTGCCTGCACTCTCTTTTTTACCTCCCTCTCACAACTACCACTTTCTTGCACCGTAGATCCCAAATACTTAAATTTCTTTACTCTTGGCACATTTGTATCCTCCATCTTCACTGTTTCGTCATCATTTCCTCCATTTATGTACAGATATTCGGTCATTGACCTACATACTTTCATCCCTCTTCTTTCCAATGCTTATTTTCAGCATTCTAATCTCCACTTCACTTCTTCCCTGGTCTTTTCGCAAATCACAATATCATTAGCAAACAGCATCATCCATGGTGGTTCTCTCCTTACTTCATCCGTAATTGCTCCTTATTAATTCATACTTTTCGGTTATTGTAATTATACAAAAAATATCATGCGGAAAATTTTAACTCATTACTTGACTTGTGAGTTGTCTGACAATCAAGAACTTGATGCAGTTAATTCCGAACAATTTTATTGTACTATGGTATGACAGCAAATGGTCCTTTCTAAACAAGTTTAACATTAAAGAGCTGCTTCAATAGCTGCAAGAACAAGACTATTTAATTTGATTAAAATTGAAAAAGTACGCGGAAGGCAGTTTAAAACTCAAATGTAAGATCTTATTTTGACATTTTTATAACATTAAAGGTTATCAACTTAATGATTTATAGGCAAGCTCTTGTCTTAAAAAGTATTACAAAACTTTTAAAAAATTTTCAATTATTTAACTATTTTAGAAACTACTTTCATTTTTTTGTGAATTTAGAAATAAGTTTAACAATTTATTTATCACTCTAAAACCAGATAACTTTCCAAAATTTTTATAATGCACTATTTGTTAAATTTTTTAACTTCCATAATTTTCTTTTACGACATAGAAGTTGGGCTTGACTGGCTTATTGAAAAATGATAATTTTATTCCAAATGTGATCTACAATGCCAATGCTTTCTGTGGCATAAACAAACTAAGCTTGCTACTTCAATAGAAATAAAATGTGATTATAACCGGTAAACAGTTTGATAAATTGTGATTATGTTATTATAACTGGTGAAAATCTTGGGATAAATTTTTTTGAGCTCAAACAACCCCCTGTTTTCTCTTATAATTAAAAAGTAAAAGTTTGCTGATTTTTCTTTCTTAACCAAAAGTTTAACACTTTAACCATTGTTCTGTAAATCAGAAAGATTTCCTTATTTGATGAATGATCTACTAAAACAATTTGAAAATCTTATTATTTCTCATTCAACAAAACTGAAGAATGGTTTTCTTAAATACTTTTCAGCTGGTGGACTTAATAATGGCCAAATACTGAAGACTGAATTATAAATTGATTTCTTATTGATACACAATTTGTATGTAACTGTATGCTTCAAAAAATTCTCTTCAAAAAGGAAAGTAATGTCTGAGCCTACCATCAATATAACTGGATTCTGGAACAGTTTCATATCTTTTCGCTCCATCTAACCTTAAATTCCACAAGTCTGAAAGTCCCTTATCCCAAATTCTATCAAAATGCAAAAACTCTTATAGTGGAAGGACTTTATCACTTTGACAAACTTATGTGAATACCATTAGAGACTGGTAATGATAAAAAAAGAATGCATTCATTTTACCAATTTAAGCGTCAATAAGACTACCTAAAAGCTGTGCAAAAGAAAAAAAAATTACATAGAATTTCGCTATTAATAGTGAAAAAAGAAGAAGCGTACGAAGTAGGTAAACGAAAAATTGCGTCATCCTTCCGAGTTTGTAATTAAAATAGTTAGAAATGTTAACAAAAAAGCGTCACGAGACGGGAGTTCTTGAACGATTTCTCTTCCAAAAATTCTAAAATTTGCGACATTCTTCCGAGTTTGTAATTAAAATAGTTCGAAATGTTAACAAAAAAGCGTCACGAGACGGGAGTTTTTGAACGATTTCTAAAAAATGTTTTTTATCCAAAAGTTGTTGAAAAAAATATTTGAAAATCTTTTAATTAATGAAAAATAAAAAGTGCTTTGATGTACTATTAATTAAATTTGAAATAAACCAGCTCGTTTGCCAGGCTTTTACCTAAATGGGTCAGCTTAATTTCGATTTGCAAGAAAAAAGCAGCTGAGAATCTAAACATTTTTAATCTCTTAGTTTTGTAGCTTTCTCCATCTATTCCACTGGGCCATCAGTAACACGCCAATCCGATTACAAATCAAGTTTAATGTTTCTTTGGTGTTTCAAAAAGTTTTCGCTCACATTTTCACTCGTTTATACACTTACACCAAGAATTCGATGGTCAAAACGCAAAATAAATTTATGAGGCAGAATATTTTATTGCAACCCTTTGCTGTCCAAGTCATCCCAGGGATGATTAATAAATTTATGTAATTCAGTCCAATCTCATCCCTGGGATGAAATTGGACTGAATTACATAAATTTTTGTAGTATGCAGTCGCTACAGCAAGTCCAAACCCTATTTCAGGCATGATTGTAAGCGCAAATACGCTTGATTGGTATCTCAATTAAAAAGATTTGGACCAGATAAGCAAAATTCGGTAAAATTAATTGGACCGCAAAGGGTTAATAAAATTTCCTACAAAAAAAACAGAAAAAATAGTGCTGTACAAAAGAACCAGACCAAGAGCAGAAAGATAAATTATGTTATTTTAATTCAACTGTAAATGCAGCAGTAGCCCGAAAGAACCGACATGGGTTTCTCAATTTTAACTGCTGCTGCTAAAGGGTGGTGGCGTGGTTAAGAGCGCCGCCACCGTCGTCGTCGTCGTCGTTTGGAAGGGCATCCACTCCGGTTCATTTATAAACAGGACCCGTCTTAGGGTTTATCCTTTTACTACCCCAGGCTGCAGTACTGCTGGATTAGATGCTGGCAGCGATGGCGTTGTTCCGGCATCGATTTTTGTCATACAGAACCGTCAGGCCTGGTGCTCCATGTGGTGGCCGATGTATGAGGCACGCTATTAGGACGTGGCCTGCGGTTTGTTCTGGAGCGCTGCACTTGTCGTTCGGTGAAGGAGCAAGATCCCGTTCGTACACGGATGAATGGAATTGCTGTTGGAGATAAGGTTATTCCAGCAAGGCTGGTACTGGCCATGGGTATCAAAGCACGGAGCCTGGAGGCATTTTTGCAGTACTCTGTGTTCCATCTATAATTCGTCCACTGAGAAGTGTGGATGCCTAGTCGAACAAGATTGTTTCATAGACTCCGCGCAGCTTGCACAAACGGGTGTCTAGATCTTAGTTTCATTGGCGAGTATCTGAGGAGAAGGATGTGATCAGGGTCCAAAGATCCACGGTAAGTGAAGGGGAGTGTCGCTCTTAGTTGGCAAAGCTCAGCTGTATGAATGCCTAAAAGTATGGGTAGGTGGTCCGTTGGAGTGGGACGCAGACATCCAGTGACTATGCGCAAGGCGTTATTAAGGACATCGTCTATGAGGCGAGTGTGAGCGCTGCAACACCACAATATTAGTGTGCAGTACTCAGCTGTTGATTAGATCAGGGACAGGGAAGCTGTACGCAGTGTTTTATCACCAGCATCTCATCTTGAGCCTACAAGTGTGGTGGAGTGGTACATTACCGTGATTGTGATCAACATGGTCTTGGTCCAAAACTTACTTACACCATTCTGTTGTGTCCTTGGGAAAACATTTAACGACACTTTCCCTGGTTTGATGGTCTTTGCAAGCAGTTCTAAATTTCATTCTATCACACTTTATTCATAACATAAATCTTAACCATATAACTCTGTTCTTGATTTTCATTCTTTTACAGTAATTTTAAACTTTTTATCACGACGTAATTTTTGTCATTATTGCGTAGTGATTGCCTGATTGGCACACCACCTCCACTCAATTTATTTTGTCTGCAAGTTCTACTTAGAAGTACACTGGGTACTTAGAATATATGATCCTGCAACTCGCCTCAACAGTGTGACACGCAAAGTATAGTTTTTTTGCATTTTGCCGTTTAATGATGACGGAACGCAAGCAATCTGTCCAGTTGTACCTAAGATAAGTAGGGATTAAACAAAACCGTAGAAGTCTATTGCTGTTGTTGATTTTTAGCTCACGTTTGGCCACTCGGTTATCTGTAGTCACCCTCTTAATGTGACTGAGCTTCAATTGCCAAGTCAGGAGATACGCTGAAAGTGTAGTCATGTCTTGCCTTGGCCTCAAGGTCCTTCCAATTTCCGGAAGAGTGCATCAATGCTAGATCGTTTGCATAAGCACCTTTCTGGAAATCATAAAAGGCAGGTGGTATAGAGATTAAAAAGAAGGGGAGTTAAGACTGATTCCTAAGGAATGCCGTTTTTCAGACGGTGTAGCCTGCTTTGCATGCTGTCACCTGTAGTAAGAATGAAACTTCGGTTTTGGACGAGCTCCATGATCATTCTGACCACGTGCTTACCCGAAAGAAATCGTAACAGTTTGCAGGAAAGACCACAGTGACAGACAGTGTCATATGCCGATGTCAGATAAACAAATAGTAGGGAATCAGTCTTCTTCTTAGTCTCGAAAGAATTTTCAATGTTCTATATCAAAAGAACAATTTGATTCGCGTCGAAACGCGGCTGCTCTCTTGAGAGCAATGGATCATTAATTGGCTTGACGCGGGCGTAGATAAGCTTGTTGAAGATCTTTTGGAGGACACTGAGCATAGATATTGGTCAATAACTGTTTGGGTTCCCCATGATTACAAGCTTCATCGGCTTTGGGGTCGCGATTAGAAGCGCTCTTCTGCAGATCTTGAGGATTTTGAGCCGGTGCAAGCAGGAAGAAAGGAAATCACGTAACATAACTATAAAACAGCTCTAGCATGAATTATAAGCTCTGGGCATATGGAATCCCCCAGCTATTTCACCAGATAAATTAAACAAACAAGGGATATCGAAAATGAACATTTTTTCTAATCACTGTTTGGTAAATTTTTTTTAGTAAAAATTTAAGGTACGCGTTTGGTAAGAATTTAGAATTGAAAATCTTAGAACGCTTTTATGTTGGATGTGAAATTAGATTTTTGTAATAATTTCAAACGGCTCAAAATGTAAAAGCAATATATTTAAAAAATATATAACTTGCAAAAATTTAAAACATGCTTGACCAAATTAAGCAAAATTGATAAAAGCTAACATAATTAAAGATGTCTCGGCAGAATAGGTCAGTAAACACCCATAAAAGAAAGCAGTAAATATGATAAGTCAGTAAACAGGCCGTAAAATCTGTAAACAATCAGAAAAAGAAAGCAGTAAACAGGGCAGTACGGTCAAACAAAGAAGGTTAAAATTGTGACTTAAAAATTTTATTGAATTTTTGAGTTAAGTGAAAAATATCCATTATGAAAATGGATAAAATGTTTACCACTTTGGAAAAAAAATTTTTTCAAAGGCGGGACAGAGTAATCATTTTGTTTAGTTAAGTAAGAAACTGCAAAAAATTTATTGACAGAAATATTGTACGACTTAAAGCGTGTTGTGTATTGTGGGAGGGTTACCAACTAGTTTAAATTAATGACGCATTAAAGCTTAAAATATGCAAAAAACAACTTTTTTATACTTTGCATGGTAAATTTGCTTTTCAAATAAAAGAAAAGATTTTTCTTTTTTATCTTTAAATAGTTTTTGGGCTCGAATTCTCGTTTGTGGGAGTAATTTTATTATTAGTTCTGGTGAAGACCAACTTAATCATCCAAGAAGTCGCGCTTGTTTGTTTTGGAGTTTAGTCTTTATTTTATTGCGTCGGTCGTGGTTTGAAAGAAGGTGTAACCCTGGCCCTGGCGACGCCCTCGTAATATTAAAATGAGGTATCAACGTGTTGCGAGTGTCGCGATGCACCGGTTGAAAGCCTCTGTTGTAATAAAATGCAATAATTTCTTAAAGATCGTGAATTTTATATATCAACAAACACCTGCCAATCCCTATCACAGAAACACTATCGCAACACGCGACAAGCAAATTCAGTCCAACAGCAGCTCTTCCTTACTTTCAGAGAAAGCAATTCAAGATTTCTACACTCCAGAAGTGATAAAAATGTGTGAACAAAAGACAACCTACAAATCAAACAACTCCAAGACGGACAACACAACTTATCAAATAATTCGATAAATTTCGATCATGACCATGACTTCTAACATTTTTGACTTTTGAAAAAATGCAGTAATAATTTTTGTGTTTTGGGTTCTTTTGTTCCTGTTGAGCAAATTGCTAGCACAACTTGTTTAATAATGCGACGATACCAAGTAAAGTTCTCTCACAACTTGTTAGAGATAATTGTTTATTTAAAGTCCAACCTTGACTTTTTCAAAAGGTCAAAAAATTATCACATGTGGAATTACAAAAAGCGTACTTTATTTTAAATAAAATAATGCATTATCAATCTTTAAACCTTTAAAATTTGCAGTCTCGCTTTTGATCTTGAAGCATGCGTGATTTCGATTACATCATTGGTCTAAAAATCTTTATCAATTATTGGTTCGATCCGTTTTGCTAAATTTCAAAATGTTCTATAGAAATTATAAATTTCAACCAGCTATAGTTTTTCCAACAGCATTTAAAGCCTATTCTTATAAAACCACTTTATACAAATACGAAAAATTAAGAAAATCACTTGCTATTTTAAAAATTGACAATTTTTTCACTGTTTAGTAAAGATTCGATTTCTACTTTTTGTACATTCTTACAAGGACCACGTTTTATATCGAAAAACTTTTTTCAGTGTATGATTTCCGTTCATTCGTATTACAACACACGATCCTATATTTATAGCTTTACTTCAGTATTTCTCGACCTGTGTGCCGCGAGAGATTTCTAAGTGTGCAACGAAACTTTTAAAAAGCATTAGTCCATTGTTCCAAAACCTTTTTTTTTTTTAGAGAACACTACTTTTTAAGATCAAAAATCAAGAAATTCGAGACAAATTCAAGGTGAAAACCTTTTTTTAGAGAATACTACTCGTACTTTTTAAGGACAAAAATCAAGAAATCTGATCCAAGTGTGCCGCGAATTTCAAAAAAGTCCCAAAATGTGCCGCAGGCGAAAAAACATTAAGAACCACTGCTTTACTGTATAAAGTTAGCCGTTATAATTAAGGCCAATTATATCAAGTGAAGGGCAAAAAAACTTCAAGTACTAACCAATTATCAAAACTCTTTATCATGGTCAACATTATCGATTACAGGTAGTTTATTTTAAATATTCTTTTTACAGAGTGATGGCTTTAGTATGAAGCTAACGGAACAGCCGCATCAGGTTCTCCTTAAGAAACGTCGTAAAAGGGCTTTCTTTTTATAATAGCACCATGACAGTTTCAAAAAGTTCTTCAAATCAAGTAAAGCTTTTTTTTTAGTTTTTACTTGCATGGAACTCCCATTTGATTTGCATAAAACCATATTTTCTTTTTTGTTTATTTTTTGGGAGCTCATCTACTTTAAAGATAAAAAAAACTTTAGTTATACGGTAGATTTTTCCAAACTAAGTCTTTAAAAACGGCCCTCTTTTTGTCATCATTGTTTTTAAATAATTTTTAATCATATTTATTAAAAATACCAAAAAATATTACAATATCGCTGTGACCTTTATTTGTTTATAAATAGGAATTAAATTATGCTTAACTGGGTTTTCCTTTCAACATTTGAACTTTTTGGCGCTAATTTAATTTACATACTTAATTAGTTGGTGGAGTGATGTCGTGCAAGAGAGCTTGAGGATTTTTATTTGATTTCTAAGCATCTGCGTGTAATAAGCATAGATATTTACCTTGTTATTTATTTTACTTTACTTTTTATTATAGTATGTATTGGGATAGATCCCTGTAATTTAAACCAACTTTAATGTAATATGATAAAATCAAACAATGATCAATCTCTATATTCCAAACATTATCACAATGTTAAGTGTATCGATATAAATAGGAATAAAATATGAAATGACAAAAGAACAAAAGCTACAAATGTAAAGAAATTGTTTTTTACATTGCAATCCGTATGAAATTATTATTATTTAATATTAAAAAATCTGAGTACATATTCAAAATAAAGGCACTCACAACTAACTGAGAAATTTATTAAGCATATATTTACAGTATTCAATGACAAAAGAAAGCATCACAGACATAATTCTCTCGTTTTTTCGGACAATAAATGCCTCTTTATTGTGGCGTTAGCATAATACGCTGAAATTTTTGAGTTTAGTAACCTTTGCTAGAATAAGAGACAAAGTTATGGAACATAGTTTCGCAGTTCATAAACGCTTTGGCGGCCGGTGTTTAAGAAAATGCAGAGTTCAAACATGTTCAAACTTTTCAAAACAATTTCTTTAGGCTTACTAGCAATAGTTAGTAGCCAAAAACAGGCTTGCGATAAACATTGAGCAGTTTTAAGTAACATAATGTTGAGCTATAGCGTTCGTTATACTTTGTGTTTATTTTTTACTACAAAAACGTTTTTATACAATAAACGATCTTTTGTTAGGTTTTAGAGTTGCTTTTCTGAACCTTTTCATTGGCTGTTACAACTCTTTTGTCTATGATAATAAGATAGGTATATTAGCCTCCTACCCGCATTTTTACCTTTACTCGTATGAACTTATTTCTTCATTTAAATTCAGACAAAATTAATTGTGAAAAAGTATCCGAATAAAACGGAGTCGATTGAAACTGACTAATGTTTTATCAGAGTTTCTCTTTAAAGATTTTCTGCTATAAGTGAATGCAAAAATTTTTACCAACAGTGATTGGCAAGGATGTTTATTTCCGATATCCTTTGTTTGTTCCATTAATCTGGTTAAGTTTCTGGAGGATTGTTTTTCATCGATCTTCACTTTTAGTCACTAAATTGTCAAGAAAGCATAAAATTTACATTTTTATAAACAGAGTTCCAAACATTTAAAAGCTTTAAGCAGCTTTTTTCCTTATTTTTCGAAATAAGGTTTTTTATACTATCTAAAAAATTTCTTTTTCTTTTCGAAATAGTATCTAAAAAATTTCTTTTTTTTCGAAATGCTTATCATGGTTTTTTCTTCCGTGTATGAATGTGCCAACCAAAAGCCTCTTTTTTATTCAGCTATCGCATTGGTGACCCATCAAAGACAAATGCTTATATTTTTTTTAAGAGGCTGCTTAATTTCATTTACAGAAACTTATAAGTTATAGTGTCTTTACAAATTGTTTTTGTGTTGTTTTACTTCAAAATAAGCCTAATGTGAAAAAGTGGCAAAAAAAATAATAACTTAGCAGATCCGACATTTTGAAAATCTGGTTCTAAAATGATTGTAAACAGTTAGCTATTTTTTGTATGTGAGTCTTAAGCCTTTCAGTCTCAAATACTCTCCATAAACACATAAATGTTTTGTGTAACCGGCATGTAACCTAAAAACTGTCGATGTCACTTTTAATTTGGCGGCCGTGGACGTACAATATACAGTTATTTCAATTGTTTTGGCCATAGTGTAATCATTTCCATAGGAATTTAATATCCTCACAATATTCACTAAGCTTTACCAAATGTCCAACAGAAACAGAACCAAGTTTAACGCCATGGTTTAGTAATATTAATTTCGAATTCTGTGGAGATTATTTTTATTTTGATCTCTATATTTATCTTACTGACATCGGAGGAGTTAGATTAGGGAAACGTTAAGCGATTACTGAAACCTTCTTCCGAGGATACCAAGATGTTGCTGTTCAGTAGCAATTTTCATCTTTGATTTTTTAAGTTTTTACTTAAAGCAGTGCTTTTTAATTTGGGGCGCGAGTAACTGCTGCTGGGGGTGCGAGAATATGATATATAAAGATCTCGTTAAATATGGGCGATAGTGAATATTTCTCAAAAAATTCTAGGTTGGCCTAAACAGCACAATGCATAGCAACAAAAACTCGCAAGTTACTGATAGCTAAAAAACTATTTGGCTCGCTAAAACTATGGCTTTTTTTCCTTAGTCTCTACAATCGGCTTGTATAGGCTTACCATAATTCACAATTTTTAGGACTTTGTCCAGCCCATTTTGCCAGAAATCCAACACAAATTCTAAGAGCAGACCACCTTTTTTATTTTTTTCAGAGAACACTAGTTTTTAGATACGAAAATCATGAAATCCGAGACAGATTGATTCAAAGCGAAGATCTTTGTTTCAGAGAACTCTACTTCTTGGGGACAAAAACTATGAAATCCGAGACAGATCCGAAGTAAAAACTTTTTTTTAGAGAACATAGTTTTTAGGGACGAATTTTTTTTATTAACAAGCGTCCCGGTTCGCCTCTTCAAAAATGTGTTATGCCTACGCTTATAGTAAGTGATAATCATAAATTTGCTCGTCCGCGGTTTTCTTGCCAACTTGATTTGATTAAACTTTCATTTGTAGGGAAAAAAGTGATGTCGCTTGTTGAGTCTTTGTGATCTGGTTTTGGCAGGGACAGCAGGCAGGCAGTGCCAGCAAACCAAAGATTGGTCATTAGTGTAACTTTTACTAAGTTGAGACTAACATCAGCTTAAAGTAGTTTTTTCTTACTAATTAATTATTACTAGTTGTATCCTTCAAAATAGTTGTATAGCCAGTAATGAGATTCAAAATTTTAAGAACAAGTTTGCTTTTGTATAAAACTTACTAACAACAAGTTCCCTCATTATACAGAGATATAGAGATACTTAGGTTACGTTAAATTAAAAGCAGGTTCACTGACGGGTTGTAATTTCAAAAACCTGTTCGTGCGAAGCCGTGCAAACTTTAAATCATATCACGGCTTGTAGTCTGCTAGCTTAGCCGAAGAACTGTGTTCGATTAATAGTATAACTAATTTCACTATGACCAGTAAAAAAGTTTTCAAAAGGAATTAAGTTTACATCGAATGTGGTTTTACTAAAACAATTATTAATTGAATGGACAGACCACAGTGCATGTTCTGCGATGCAGTTTTCTAATTCTAGCCTAAACCAATCAAAACTCGGCGAACATTTCTACGCTAAGCACGGTGGAAACAAAAGAGCAGGGAATAATTTCTTGAAGGCTAATACGACACGATATGACATCCTTGAAGGCTAAAAGGGCACGACATGATATGACATTTAAAGAACGCTTCCAAAGTTAGAGTTTGCTCTCGTGGCTAAACTTCTACTTTTTGCATCATACAAAGTCGCATACGAAGTTGTAAAAATGAAAAAGCAACATACTGTTGTAGACCTGTACTTTGGAACTGGAGAAGGCTGTCCTGGGTGAAAAGGCCGCAAAAAAACTGCAACGGGTTTCTTGGTCGACAATATTATCCGGAGTAGAATCGATGATATTGCCGCTGGTATTCTTGATCAAGTTGTGTCCGACATCAAAGCTTCTTCTGCTAAGAGCCCGCAAATTTTAGTTTAATTGGTTGAAACGATAAATGTTAATAATTGCAGCCAACTTATGGTTTTTACTCGTTATGTTACTTTGCCTATTACTTTGAAAAATGCGATGGATTCATGTGATAAAACGATAAATTAATGTTAAACCATAAACTATAAATTAAGTTAAAACTATGTGTTAAAACTATTAGAGCTTTCAATCACAGGTTGTTTACAGCATTTTGCAGTGATATTTATGACATTGCTTCTTTTCTGCTATTTTATACAGATGTCAGGTGACTCTCAAGAGGCCACGTTTTGACAAAATTTTTTGATCACAGAATGGAAATTAAACAGTTTCTACGAAAAAAAGAGTTCCCTGGTGCATAATTTTTAAACCCCTAACTTTGTTTTAATGTTAGCACACGTTGCGGATGTTTTTCAACATCTGAATGATCTACATCTTTCGGTACAGGGAAGAAGAGTGAATATTGCGACCGCTTGTGACTTGTTGAGTGCATTCAGACAGAAACTGTTGATGTATAATCGGCGTATCATGCAGAAGTATTTTTCTAATTTTTCTTTGCTAGACAAAGTCATTCTGGAATACAGAAACTTGGATTCGAAAGTCAAGGTAGAATCAATCAGCATCTGGAAGGACTGATTGAATCATTTGACGGATATTTCTCCCTAGGAGATTTGGAAGAACCGGAAACTTGGATTGTCAACCTCTTTGCTTTCAAATTGGAGAAGATGAAAGATGAGGGTAGAGATAGGAGTAATTTGATAGAGTAGCAAGCATGCCAATCAATGAAGCTGCTTTATAAGTCCAGTTTTGTCGAAAGGTTTTGGTGCAGCGTTCAAACTGAGTATCCAACTATGGCAAAGAGAGCATTTGCTACCATTTGGCTGTATGAATGGGGATTTTCATCTTTATACTACTTCTAGTATAAATACCGCAATGCTCTGGACCCCGAAAATGATTTACGTATCGTATTATCCCACAAGGTTCTATGTTTGAACAAATAATTGCAAAGTGCAGGCCGGAGAAATGTCAAAGAATCTAATCACTATCAAAGTTTCAATTTCTTTTATTTGTTTATTCACTTTTATATTTTGTATGATCGCCTTGTTGATAGTTACCTTTTTTCCTTCTTGATTAGCCAAATAAGTCCTTTGGTCTCTTTTCTGCATTGTTTTTATAAGTGTTTTGAATTTTTTCTCAAAATCACTCCGGTATAGAAAAGGGGGTGCAAGATTATCTTCATCAACCCAATTAGATACGCGTTAAAAAACGAATTGCAAAGCACTGACCTAACGTTATGACCAAGATTTAAAGGTGCATGCTAAGACCACCAAGCAGAGGAAAGAGCCGCAAAAAGTCTTTTTGAAGGAGACAAGAGAATGACGCGAGTAGGTTTTGATGCACGACCGTGTCGATGGTGTGCACCATCAGAACAATGCTCTTAACCACTCGAACACGCTGCCGAGAATTAGCTGAATAGCAATCGCCATTTTGCCAAAGTATAGACTGTGCCTGAAGCTAAGCACTGGCGTAGCAGCCACTTGGCGATTCTGGCTCTGCGCCAGGGGCGGCAGGCTGCACAGTGCACACAGCAAGCAACAATAAAAAAAAAAAAAAAAAAGTAAAACAAGAAAATGATTTACAAAGAGGCAGCTAGCACACCTTAAAAAGCTTAAGGATAGAACAACAGATGAAAAGCTCGAGTTGCTTCTTGCTTGATGTTGGATAGCTGTACTCCGTCTGTTGTTCAATTCTTTGTAACATTTATTACGTCATAAATCTGTTGTTCTAACCACAATTTATTTTCTCTATCTCAGCAGTAGTTTCTGTAGTCAGACCTTGTGTGCAGTAAAGCTGAGATACATGGTGTATTTATGCAAGACCTTAACCCTGAGACAGTGAGGCTTCTTTCTCAAGCAATATAGAACTTCTGAGAAGCGGCACATTATTTGTAATTATTTTTATTGAAAAGATTGCTTGAACGTGAAACTATTTCAAAATTTGCTGCAGTCTACTTAGGGCGGCATTTTCAACGAAAGCCAGGGGCGGCAACATATGCTCCTACGCCATTGAAGCTAAGCCTCATAAATCCAGATTCATCTTTACAATGCTCAGTGTGATGATGACGCATTATAAAAGCACTGAACTTTATAAAAAGTTAATTGAATTGCTAATCACATTTATATCATTACAAATCCAAATCAAAAGGTGGGATAACCTCACTTTGTTTCAATTTTTAAACGAAATCTTCCACAAAAATAGACCCGATAGAAAAAAATGAACCTTTTTGTATTTAGCGTCAAAAAGTATATCAAAGACTGCAAACAGTTTCGAAAGCATAAGATTTTCATTGACCAGTGATTGTAGTCTTTATGTAATTTACTTAGAGAAGTTTTGAAAACTCGATATTTTTGGAACTTTCTGCTCTAAGATAGCTTTGCAGTCGTTTTCTTTTTACAGAAATCTTCTATAAATATAAGATTTACGGCTCGTTTTCACTACCAGCTTGGTATAGAAAAAGTAGCCTATTCTTTGTTTGTGTTATTGATTTTTTACTTCTTTCCAGGCTTAAATCAACAAAAAGCGCTAAGCAAAGCAAAAAAATCAATGAAAAGAAACAAAGAATATTTCATTTTACACTTGTAGTGGAAATGAGCCTTTATTGTATACATGCAGAGGTGGGCATTTTTTTTTTAAAGGAAAGCGCAGCGCCACTTGCGCATGCGTTTTTTAGATTATGTGAAGCACAGCGCAATATGCGCAATGTGTTTTGGAAATCATGTAAAGCACAATGTAGACTATTTTAAAACTATACGAAGCGCGGCGCAAGGTTATTTTTAAATCAATTAAAACGTGATGTACTTTTTTAAATCATAAGCGCATCCTAATCGGTTTTCCAATCGCCTACATTGAAAAACAACCGAAATAGATTGCGGTTTTGCAAAATAGGACTGTATAATTTTTATTTTTTTTATTTTTATCTCTATATTTATCCTCCTGACTCGCAAGAAAGCGACGGAGGCGCTAATACATAGGGTAAGAAATTACCCCGACCTGCTTCCGGAGATGCCAAAATATAGCTGTCCGCTTGTAATTCAATAGAGATATGACTGTAATTTAGAACTGCTTGCCAAGACCACCAAGCAGGGAAAAGCTCCGACAAAGGCTATTATTTAACCTATTCTCCTCAAGCTTTTTGAGCAATTGACTCCTCATCGTGGGCTTCAGAAGCCCACCAAAGCGTGACGATTCATGACTGGAAAACTACTTAAACTGTTGTTTTGAAATTTAAACACAGTAAAAATCATTTATTAAACTTTTGTTAGGGCTAAAATGTTTATAAAACTTTATCTAAAAAAGTATGTAAAATTGGACTTTAGTAAGGTTACTTCAATTTTTACGTTTAAACACTCATTTAAAAAGTGTGAAATGCGATTTTAACAAATTCGCTGTTGTAACAGTCGTAAGCTGAATTAAAATTTGGACGTAAAGACTGACGTCCACGCGCACGAAAATTGCAGGTACAAACAATGAAGAAGCCAAAAGAAGCTTGCTTTACTGCCTGATTGGTCAAATTATTGAAAATATTTTTAGACCAGTTCAATTACTTGGTGTACAATTAATGCTATAATTTTTGCAATTGAGATAAAAAATCAAAATACATGTCTTGCAAAAAAAATAAAAGCAATTTGAATAGACGATATATTGATATTTATCCATGTTACAAAAGCTATGACAGACTTAAAATATCTACTTGCTTATAGTGAGTGCATCATCAAAAAAACCTTTACCCTTCTTACACTTTGTTTCTTCCTTTTTTTATTTGTTTCACAATGAACTTTAGCTATGTATTTTTTGCGTAAACAGGGCAATTATATACCGAAATTGCTGTACTACGTAAAATTATCTACTCCAAGTAAAGCACATACATAGGACTGGCATTATTTTTTATTTTTAGGTTTATTTATTTTTTTACTGCGAATTGTTATTGCATTGGCTGATCCGATGCTGTCAGCAATGTACCAAGTCACCACAGTTTTTTTCATCCAAAACTGTCCTACCAAGTGCTCCTTAAAATGTCCCACATATGTGACACTCCGATACACGGTTATTTCCGGTTTGTGCTTGGCGCTGCATTTGCAAAGGGAGGAAAGAACGAGACCCCATTTTTCAATGCACGAATAAAAACGCGCAACTGCAGTCTGCAGGCGGAATGGGCCAACAGCCCGCAGCCGACTGGTTAGTTCTGCTGCGGCCAGTTGTCGTAGACCCGTACGCAGGCGTTTAAGCATAGCCCAAAGTGTTCTTTGCACGCTATTTTGAACGAGCTGCGTACAGGTAAGGCGCTGGTAATGAAAGCACGAGGCTAGCATGTACTCTCTCTGTTTTTATTCATTCTATGATTTATGTACATTGTTCGATCTATGATCATCTATAGGGCAGCACGGATGCCTGATTCGAGAAGATTGTTCACGTTTTTGCGCAACAAGCACAAAAAAACGTTTAGATTTGGGATGTCCAATCTGTGACCCACTTAAGGTTTTGATCCGGCCCACTGCCTATTCCAATTTTTTGATATATTTTCAAACCTGTATTGCAGCGTTTCCGCACATTTGCTTAGTACATTTTTGTGCGAAAATCGACAAACTAGAGTCTGATTCAAAGTGAAGACATTTTTGCGGGCCGCCGACTTTACCTCAATATAGAATTTGGCCTATTGTGAACCAGGTTGGAGATCCCTGGTTTAGACCTTCGTGTTATTCGGCAGGCATTTGATACCTGATGAATAAACCATAGTCAGGATCTAGAGTAGTGCTGTGCAAAATTTTGAAATCTTTCAAAATGTGCCGCGGGTTTGAAAAGGTAGCGGAGCACTGTTCTAATGCATCACCTTTCAGCCAAAAAAATGTCGCTCCTAGTTAACAAAGCTCAGGTGGCTGGATGTTTAAAAAAAACTGATAAGTGATCCGTTAAAGAGAGACGGAGGCATCTAATGACTACGCGCGAAGGGTCATTCAAAACACTATTTACGCATAAAGCAAATAAGAACGCTACAACAAGAAAAACCGGATCCCAGTACTCAAGACAGCAGTCGAATAGACCACAAATAAGATAACTGTATGTGGTGTTTTACACCAACACCCACCCTGAGCCCGCAAGTCGCCTCAGCATCAAGATACGCGAAGAAAGTTTTTGCGCAATGACAAACGGTGATGATGGAACGTGAGTGATCTGTCTAGTTTTACTCCAGGATAAATCTGAAATGGACAGAATGGTAAAAGTTGGTTGTTGTAAATTTTTAGCTCACATTTTTTCATAATCTGGTTATGGTGGAAAGTACATTATACCTATAGATGTTAAAAAAGAATAAGTCTTGATGGATTTCGGAGGAACACTGTTTCTCTGACACCCGAGACTATTTCGCTTACTGTCACCGTCAGTAAGGGTAAAACGTCTTTGTTCAGGAACAATTTCGGAAAAAGTTCCATAATCATTCGAACCATGTACTTATCCTGCATAAACCTCAGCAGCTTACAGTTAAAGCCAATTTTGGAATAGTAGATTGGAAATATGGCAGCAGCCTTCTTAACATTAAGAAAATCTTGGATGTTTTGTACTAACAGAACAACTTAATTCACAGTTGACTTTTTGCGTCAAACCCAGTCTGCTCTCCAGAAAGCAATAGATCAATTGGTTTGATGCCGACATAGGTAAGTGTCTCGAATTTCTTGCAGGGGCACAAAGCAAATATATTTGTCAATAACTCTTTCTTTGTCTCTTGAATCGCGAGTATAAGCGATCTTCCGTAGATTTTGGAAATTTGTAGTTGACGCAAGCAGGAAGAGAGAAAGTTATTGTAATCAAGACTTCAAAGCAACTCTTGCATGGATTAAAACTATGAGCAGATAGAATCAGGGTTCCAGAGTTTTACCGGGTTTTGCGTGGAATTTGTTGTTTTTATGTAAAACAATCAGATTGAAATATCATGAAGTTTAACAAATTCTGTTAAATCTTTTCCCAAAAAGTTACTTTAGTTCAAAAGTAACTTTTTTGTTTCGATGCAGTAAAAATTGTTTGTTGGAATTAAAATAAATGTCGTTTGTAATTAAAAAAACGAGTTTGTTACTTATACTCTGGAAACCCTCTTTGAATAAGTACGCAGAATTTGGATGCTGTAAAAAGAATTTAAAAATAAAAAAAAACGTGTTATTAAATATTGCATTTCGTTGTTGCTAAATACGTGAGAATGTAGAATTTCGTTGTTGCAAAAATAATTGTTATTTTTAAGAATCCAAAAAACCGTGTTATTACTAAAACTCTGGAAACTTACCTTTCGTAAGCATTCAGAATTTCAATGCTGTAAAAAGAATTTAAAACTAAAAAAATGTATTGTTGAATAGTACTCTGGATTTCGTTGTTGCTAAGTCCGTGAGAATGTTGAATTTAGTTGTTGCAAAAATTATTGAGTTGATCCACTAATACACGAATCAAACCATCATTTTGGATCAGAATGTTTTTTATCATCTGTTTTAAATCATTTTCTATACATTTTAAGTCAAATTTAGAGTTGCTGATTTTTTTTGATATTTATTTAATTTTGGTTGAAAGATTTTGGTTGATTATTAAGGTTGAAGTTCTAGAAGTTAATACGAATAGTTGAAATCAATCTGAGGTTGCAGAGGCTTTGAGACTCAAATTTATACTTATTGTAAAAAGTCAATCAGTCACCCAGTTTAATCTTCTTCTTTAAATCTTTAGCATCAATAAATATACATTTATATTGCAGAGTAAATAATCAAGTAAAATATCCTTATAAACCTTATTCAAATAAAAACTTTATTCAAATACCTCAAACGTTCTTTAAACACATAAAAATTGCTATCAACCCTTTGAACAAAAATAGCTAGCTGAGCGGTGTCAGTTTGATCGATACTTTCGTCTAAAGCTAATGAGTAAAACACACATGTGCGCAATTTTTCCTTCAAAACGCTTTCAGTGTTGCAAGAAAGTTCTTCTACCCTTCTGGTAATTGTGTTTCTTGAAAGAATGATTTTTTAAAAATCATTAACAATTTTAGGAGAAACGCATTGCGCTGCATTTACAATTCAGTCTTTTATGAAATTTCCATCGCTAAATGATTTCCTATTTTTAGCAATGTCTTGAGCAATAATGTAACTTGCTATGACAGAGTTGTCAGCCCCTCCAAGTCTTGTGACAGCGGTTTGTTGCAGACGCACCGATTTCGTCAACTGCTAAATTTTATCTTCACGTTCTTGGCCTCTGATATTGTCATACTTGGCTCTATGTAGGCTTTTATAATGGCGTTTGAGGTTATATTCCTTCACGACAAATATTGTTTCCTGACCTGCCAGGCATAGGGGCTCCCCATTAATTTCAATAAACTAAAATTACATAAGTCCATTGCTTATTAAAAACTCTGTTTGCGTGCAGCATTTACGTTTTCGGCTTACAGGTGTGCTCATTTTTGCTGAATTACTTGTTAAATTCTGCGATTATTCGTATAGTACGTAAACTATACTCTCACCTAGCTAACACTAACAGTAATTGCAAACAAAGTTTGATAACTTGAACATAAACCGTTAACCCTATTCTACTGAACCTTTTTCGAGCTATTGAATCCTCAACGGCTGGGCTTCAAAAGCCCACCAAATTAACGATTTATAATTCCAAAACTACTTAAGCTATCTTTTTGAAATTTAAGCAGAGTGAAGATCATTTATTTAACTTTTGTTAGAGCAAAAAAGGTTTTTTTAAATTATTTGATAAAGTATGCAAAATTGTAATTTATCAAGGTCACTTCAATTTTTACGTTTAGACACTCATTTAACTAGCGTGAAATGCGATTGTAACGGATTCGCTGTTGTAACAGTCGTAAACTTACCGTAAAATCTCTATTTGAACGCCACCTCTATTTGAATGCCACCTCTAATAGAATGCCACTATAAAGGAAGGGTTGAAAAATAGAGCGCCACCCTCTAATTGAACACCACCTCTAATAGACCGCCACTTTGACATTCATTATGCTAATTAGTAATTAAAGGTTTCCTACATCACAAAATAATAATTGCCCAATAATAATTTACCGGTATATAATTGATCACGCATCAAACACGTGGCAAACACGCATTGATCATGCGATTGCAGGGATTGAGAACTTGGCATTCAATCAAAACGTAGATTCATTTCTTAAACTTTAAACAAAGCCCGATGAGAACATAAAAAAATTTGGCAGCCATGTCAAGCAGTTCCGAATCTGAAGATGCGACTCCTTTGAAACGAAAGAAGTACGACCTGCACTTTAAGCTGGAAGTTGTTGTGTACGCTGAGAAATACAATAAATCAAAGGCTGCAAAAGTCAAGAACGTTCCTCGTTCATGTGTCAAAGATTGGACGAAACAGAAAGTACAGCTCGAGGGTCAGTTGAAAGCGTCTTCGTCATATTCCATCTCTTCAAGCAAGCGACTCCAAGGTGCCGGACGTCCTTTGAAGGACAAGGATTTCGACGAGAAGCTCATCAACTGGGTTCGTCAGCAACGTCAGAAGAAACTCCGTGTCAGCCGCACGATGTCATGACCAGCTAGTCGAAAAATAGAGCGCCACCCTCTAATTGAACACCACCTCTAATAGAACGCCACTATAGTGGAAGGGTTGAAAAATAGAGCGCCATGGCGCTCAAATAGAGATTTTACGGTAATTAAAAATTGGACGTAAAGAGTGACGTCAACGAGCACGGCAATTACGAACAATGAAGAAGCTAAGGAAGCTTGCTTCATTGTTTAAATGGTCGAATTATGATAAATATTTTAGATCAGTTTTATTTACTTGCTCACATGTTTTGTCCACATGTTTTTGTGGTTACAATTGCTGCTTTTTTTAAAAAGGATAAAAAAACGAAAATGAATTTTTTTTACATAAAATAATTTGAAATTGATTATGTTTTGATGTTTAGCAGTGTTAAAAGATCGACTTACAGATATTATAAAATCAACAAAACTTAATCTTTTATATATCATCGTTTACATGCACATCGTATTTCACCCCCACAAAAAGAGTTTTTTAATTATTGAAATAAAACTACATCATTGCATTACTTTAAAAAAAACACTTGAAAAAAACGATATTACTCAATATAATTGTTACTGTTAGTCATGGAACATATCTCGGCATTGATCAAAGCATGAAGCGGAAATTTGTAAGCAGTGCCGCAAACACGTGGAAGAGTCACATGTTTGACCCTGATTTTGTGATTTGTTCATGTTTTTTTGCATTTTCTGGCCTGGACCAATTTTATTATCATAGCAGAGACAACAACGTTTCCTAAAATTAAACTTTGAAGCATAATTTCGAGGTGTAAATGTTACAACACTAGAGTCACTTGCACGGAAATGACTTTCGCACAAGATCAATTTAATTTTTCGTTGAACATCAAACTGTAAGCCAGTCAAAGGCCTTTCAACGTGCGGTTGAATTAGGGCTGGCGAGAAGTTGGAAGTGTCGTTTTCATGGGAACGGATTCTTTTCACGTTTTATAGTTCTATTACAAAAAACGTTTTACGTCACTTTCCCTACTTAAAAGTCTTTATCAGCAACTCTAAATTACAGTTTGTAAAAACTAGAGTGCCCAATAAAAAATTTCCTAAATCACAATATTCTAATATTTGTGAAGATTCAAGATTCAGATTTGTTTATTTGTCACTAAACATTTACAAATATTTGCATAATTGAGATTAAATGTAGGACAACGTTACTGGGAAATAATCATACGGTGTCTAAGTCAAGCACTTACTTTTATTGTGTCATTCAAAATAACAAAAAAATTATAATAAAATAAGCTTTTGAAAAACAACCAGCGATAAGACAAAAAAGTAATTAACAAGTTATAACCTAAAAGCAAAACTAGAAAATAAGCAAGTCTTAGTAACAAAGGCAGATGTATTTTCCATTTTGTGATATGAAAAGTGTCGCATAAAACACGAGAAAAAATAACACATTTTGGCTCCAAAATATTTAATTGAAAAGTGCGTATTTTTGTTTTACACTGTGGAAGATTATATTGATCAACTTCAGAAGATATTGATCACCACAAGACCTTTCCAAGATAGCTTCGAGAAAGAGATGTTAAGCTGTAAAGGCCCTTTTTTAAATTACGTAAAACAGGGCAATTCTATTCCTAAATTGTTGTAGCATGTAAAAATATTTACTTTAAGTAAAACACATAAATAGGACTGGCTCCCGTGCTTAATTTTTTTACTGCAAATTGCTATTGTATTGTCTGGGTTAAATGCTGTTAACAATGTACCAAGCCACAATTGTTTATTTTTTCATCCAAAACTGTCCGACCTCGTGCTCCTTGTAATGCCCAATGCATGTTACACTCCGATGCAACGTTATCTCCGGTTTGTGCGATGGCGCCGCATTTGCAATGAGAGAAAGGAACGAGACCCCATTTGTCTACACACAAATGAAAACGCGCAACTACACTCCGAAGGCCAATGGCCCCAACCGACTGGGCACAATCCAAGTCGACGCAGCCGACTGGTTAGTACCCATCTGAAGGCGTTTAAGCATAACGGAAACTGTTCTGGACACACTGTTTTGAACGGGTAAAAACGCGTTTACAGTCGTTTACAGTACTTTTTTCTTTCAGCGTGATCTTTGTTTGTTTTATTGACGCTCAAATCCACTCATTTTTTCTCGAAAACTTGAGTGGATTTGAGCGTCTATAAAACAAACAAAGATCACGCTGTAAGAAAAAAGTACTGTAAACGGCTGTAAACGCGCCTTAAGGCAAGGCGCTAGTAATGAAAGCACGAGGCCGGATGTACTCTCATAGTTCTCTGTGTTTGATTTATGATTCATGTGATGGGCCGAGCGGATGTTTATTTCAGCGAAATCGTTCACATTTTTGGGTAGCAGGCGCAAACAAGCGTTTAGACCTTCGTATTTATTGTCGGGCATTTAATAGCCGATAAATAAACCATAGTCAGGATCTGGAGCAGTGGTCTGCAACTCGTGTGCTGCGAAAAAACGAGAAATATACTCTTCCAAATGGAAAAAAAGTTATGTTTTTTTGAAGTAGCAACCAAAAAACTTAAACAATTTATTATACAGTACATCTCATTGTGTAATGTCAAGACCTGTTTTTGGTCTTTACTAAATCTTTACTAAAATTTGGCCTTTTCTTCATATGAAGCATTAATATCGTGAACATAAAAACTCTACAAATAAATTGATAATTTTTTTTGATCAATTTTCACCCAGGCTCGATTGTGCACGATATGCGCAAAGTGGTAACTTCAGATGAAAAAAAAGTCATCACTTTATTTTTAGAGTTTAGATCGAAATTTTTAGGTTATTCAAATGAAACTTCAGGAACGGAAAGCATTCAAAATTCAGCTCTTTACAACTGGTCCAGGTGTTCTGCTAATTTTTAAAATTTTTCAAAGTGTGCCGCAGGTTCGAAAAAGTAGCGGAGCACGAGTCTAGAGCAGTGTTTCTCAACCTTTTTAAGCTTGCAGACCGGCAATATTTCAAAATAATCTTGGGGTCCGGTAATTTTTTCTAATGACAAAATTGTAATAAACAAGATAAATTGATAAAAAAATTTTAATATAACAAAAGCGAGCATTTAGCATCAGAAGAAGTCCATTTAATGTGAACTTTTTTGCTGCCTTCTTGATATAATACGTAGTAAAAGTGGCTCTATGGAAGTTTTTAAAAGGTAAAGTCAGGGGCGCCAGAAGCGGGGGCGCACAAGGGGGCAGAAAGTGTCCTTTGAATTTGAAGTACAAAAGCATTGGGTTTGATTTGTCTCTACGCTTACATAAATTCGACCGGAATTAAATGTAACAAAGTTTTTGAAACAATGATTTGACAACAGCAAAAAAACAGTAAGTTAACAATGGCGCGAAATCGAAAAAAAGAGGCACTTTTTTGGTTGATAAGGTACTTACTATAAATATAAAATATAAAAATCTTTCTGAATATATACAAGAAAACCGAAAGTTCATTGGGTGAACTAACTGCCGTAAACAGTAAATGAAATTTCTTTTTTAGTCTTCAACTAACTCTCCAGGTCATGCATTTGCGTACCTGTTCGAAATATATTTAAAAACAAAAAAAGAATAGGTGGTAAAATCAGTGACAACATTTTTTTTGTCTTCAACTGTATTTCGAACAGGTACGCAGATGCACAGTGGTGGATATTCCAATTTAGGGGCCCGAGGCAAGAATTTTCAAAAATTCATGTTGTCTGAGAAAAAAAGAGGTCTGATCTGGGCTTCGATATTTTTCTCCCAAAATCAAAGTGTTCTCTAAAAAAAAGGTCTTCACTTTAATTTCATCTCTGATTTCCCTCTTTTTCTTCCAAAATCAAGGTGTTCTCCAAAAAAAAAAAAAGGTCTTCACTCCAAATCGTCCACTGAGCGAATCCAAAACTGTATATGCTGTTTTCGAGGGGGGGCCCTTAAAATCGAGGGGGGGCCCCCAAAAAAGGGGGGGGACTGCCTCATTCGCCTCACCCAATATCCACCACTGCAGATGCATGTCCTGGAAATTTAGTTGAAGACTAAAAAAAATTTATCTCCTATTTACGGAAGTTTGTTCACCTAATGAACTTTCGGTTTTCTTGTATACAAACAAAACCATTTTTATATTTTACATTTATTGTTAGCACTTTATCAACCGAATGACTGCCTTTTTTTCTTAACTTTGAACCTTTGCTAATCATCGCGTGCTTATTGCAGTCATAGCGAAAAAATGAGAGTGCAAATCAGAGTGATCACCTTTTTTTTTATGTCTTTAACTATATTTCGATGACGTGACTTTTAATTTCGGACGATTCTATTTAGTTTTGAAGTCTTAACTACAATTTTTTTTATTCAACCAAAAAGAGTAGGTTTTGTTTTAAATCTTTACCTCCCCCGCCAAAAATTTTTCCGGCGCCTCTGGGCAAACTTCAGTTTGAATATCCGCTCAATTTTTCTCTATGGTTTTGATACGAGATAAAGCCAAAAAGCTTTTCTTACATAGGATTAGATTGATTAAGTTTGGTTTTGATACGAGATAAAGCCAAAAAGCTTTTCTTACATAGGATTAGATTGATTAAGTTTTGATTAAGTTTTGTTCAGATAAGGTTGAGCATTCTAACCCTAACCCTATTCTTTACAGATAAGCCGTAGAAAAAATTAGCAGCAGTTTAATTGCTTTGTTATTAAGTTGTATATATTTGTTTTTACGTAAAGTCTAAAATTGTAAAAGTGGTAAGTTTTTATATGCAATCTTTAACTTGGTATCGCAAACGAGTTCAATCAGCGATTTTTTTTAGCACCGTTAGGATTGCACAACTTTACATCCTCTGTAAAGAGATTAACGATCCAAAACTTTTTCTTTTGAGGATCTTATTTTCGGAAAAATATAGGCAAAAATTAATAGCTGACCCTTTTAAGTGTTGACTCATAATAACAACTACGGTAACTCTTTAGTGCTAACAGAGGTACTTGCCACAAAATTTTGCAAACTTGGAAACATATCAATGTCGCTTTTTTGCAAACATCTGTAACAAAAAAAAACAACTTTTTTAAAAAGTTTTGTTGCACACTGTATATATGTTGATTCAATAACCTTGAAGAAAACCACTACAATCATTCAAGCGGCTGAATATATATGCTAAGTAAGCAAGTTTGCCTATTCACATCTTTTTGAATCGAAGTTCTTTTAATAGAGAATTTTCACTCCCGTAAAAATTTATTTGCTTTTCTTAAATCAAAAAGACGACCCGCGATAACACGAGATGATAATGAGTCGCTATAGTTGCAAGCAGTATTGCCAGCTTGTATGGATGAAAACGAAATCTAAAAAAATGACATATTTTTGAAGCGTTAGTTATACAAGTTTTTGGGTGGTAGGCCCATAACAGAAACAATAGGTATAAATCTGGTGTGTTTTGATGGCAAATATACTTGATCCTATAAAAAATGCTGAAAATTAAAAAAATTTGCTTACGAAATTATTACATCGCGGGCCACGGGTTGGGCAGCCTTGCTTTAGGGGTTTTCCAATATTTAAAACCATTAGTTTGAGCAAATTTCGAATGAGAACCGTCCTAGCATAAAATCTATTTCGGCGAATAAGAAATTTAACTTTTGTGAAATGTGTCAAGTTATAGCTAGGGATTGCAGTATTCTATTACGTGTCAATGTGTCAATGACTGCTGCTGATAAGAAAATACCTTATCGTTTTTTAAAAATCACTTTATTTTAGAAACAAAAATAAAAATATTTGAATCAGATACAAACTGATTACCTATCTTTTTTTTTAGAGATCAATGCTTTTTGGCGACGAAAATCAAAAAAACAAGGACATATTCAAAGAGATTACACTATTTTTTAGGTATTTTAACTTGTGCGGCCTCTATTGTCATGTTTAATTTAAAATCTGGCTCACAATTATAGAAAAGCTCCACACCTCTGTCATATAAAGAGGCCTCTCGGCGTACAAGCTACGAGAAATTCGAGTCTTTCGAGCAAAAATCTTGTACGATATGCGAGTAAAAATTGGAGTTACGAGAATTTCCAGATGCTTCCGCTAGGTGGCCGAGTGATTGTTAAATTGTTGTTTTAAAATTTTTTCGGGATATCGATCTGAAAACGAATTATTCTCGTATATCGAGGGCCATTGTATATATATATATATTTATTAATGTTAAAACACTACAAATATAAAACTAAAAAATTAAAACAGGCTGTTAATTCTAAAAATTTTATGTGTAGTGTTTAACGTTAAAATGACCAATGGTATCGACGTAACACTGTTAACTCGTTCAATTTTGGCAGTCTTTAAAAAACTTTTGTTTTTTTTAAATTCTTTCAGCCACTCTTGTCAGAAGAAATCAAATTAATGCAAATAGACTCGTTTAAACAGAGATTTGCAATATACAATTTCCAGAGGTTGGCATTTTTTCTTACTTTAGGAAAGCGCAGCGCAACTTGCGCAATTCGTTTTTTAAATCGTATAAAGCGCAATGTATTTATAATTTCATGCAAAACGCTGTGCAACTTGTGCATTGCAATTTTGAAATTCATGTAAAGCTCAATGTAGACTATTTCAAGCGCGGCGCAACGTGATTTTTAAATCAATTAAAATGTAATGTACTTTTTCAAATCATAAACGCATCCCAATCGGTTTTCCAATCGCCTACATTGAAACAACCAAAGTAGATTGCAAAATAGGACTACCGTATATACCCGTGTATTAGCCGCCTCGTGTATAAGCCGCACCTACTCCGAATGTTTAAAAACTCCCCTCTCAATAGTGACCCGTATATAAGACACATTTTAATTTGACAATTTTAATGATTACAATAAATGTAAACATTCAAAATCTGAAGACGCTATTTTGATTTACAACAAACTAGTCCTATACCACAAAATAACTTTTGAAACCTACGATTGTTACGAAGCTGTTACGTGTACATGTGTTATTTGTAGAAAGTCGAAATTTTTCTAGAAAATTTTGGTAATTCTGAATACCCGTGTATTAGCCGCATTTCGATTTTTGGACTACATTTAAGTCAAAAAAGTGCGACTAATACACGGGTATATACGATATATAAAGCGCATCACAACAAAACGTATTTGATTTGTTTAAACTTTGATGCGCAGCGCAATAAAGCACAAGTAGTCTTTATATTTCTCGGTACGCAGCGCAATTAAGGGCAACTTATAATTCTCTAATCAAGAGCGCAGCGGAAGTTGCGCTCTGCCCACCTCCGCAATTTACTTAGTGTTCCATTAATTACACAGAAGAGGTAAATAATTTGTCAAATCCAACTGGATTTAATTAAACGCAAAGCAAAAAGTTCTGTGGCATTAGGCTATGTCAGATACCACCGAGATATATGCTGGTCGTTTCCGATAGATAGCAAAATGCTAAGAACAGGAAAGTAGGAAGGTATATTGATATTGAACACAATCAACAAGTTGCAGTTTAAAACTTATTTTCGTTATTCTGTTGTTTCCTCAGAAAAGAGACTACTAACTCTAAATTACAATAGGTTTACAACCATATCTAAATACGAAGTAAAAAAGCAAAAAATTTAACCGAATAACAATATCTTAGCAATTTTGAAAGTAAATCGGGGCAATCGCCTGTTAGTTCCTTAAAGTTTATCGACTTCAACGTTGTTTTGCATGTCAGGAGGATAAATAGAAATGATAAATAAATGAATAAATTAAAGTTATCTTTAATGATATACTTCTAAAACAAAAAATTCTACTTAAGCTAATAATAATGTTTTACAAAAAGCAATCTGGAAAGACATGGATGCCAATTACTAAAGAGACAAAAAAAAATTAGAAATTGGGGGTGGAGGGCAGCCTAAATGTAGTTGAAAAATACAGAAATTTCAAAATATCATTAAATAGGCTCAAGAAGTATCTTTACAAGCTTTTTTTTTTATTTTTGTTTGAGCATTTCTTAAGTAGTTTTTCATTTATTATTTTTAATTTTTTGGGGTACCAAAATGTCCCACCCTCTTGCTCCAGTAAATACAAATAATTAGTGCTTTCCATGGAGCTAACACAATGCTCAATTATTAAATCAGATCTATTTATTAACGTTAAACATTTGAATAAATTCTTGATAGTGCAAAACTTTAAAATAACCAATGGTTTTGACGGAAAATTAGCACTTTTAATTTTCTTAGTCTTTAAAAAGATTGTTATTTTTAGAATTCGTTCGGCCAACTCTCATTAGAAGAAATCGTTGGCAATGACGAACTGCGGGAAAAAGTGATTTATATAGAGTTGGAATGCATCGAATGCAACGTCGTCTCTGATTGGTTTAGAGCAGCGATTCCCATACTGGGGTCCGCAGACCCTTGAACTTCCTTGAGCAACCTTTAAGCGAAAAATCCAATTTTTCACAGTTCATTACAGATAAATTAGCTAATGATTCTTCACAGTAGGATGTCGCTCGCCTGAAGCGATTACGTGCAGCGATTTGTTCAAGTGTTTAGTTGAGCCAGATTTACGCTTTGGTAACCAAACGTCTCTTCAGTTAATCACTGCATCCACAGACTAAATAGCCTATCAACTAGTTTTAACGGTTAGATGTATTTATTGATCCTATTTTTTGATATAAGTTTTCTTGCAATTAGTCTACACGTTTTTAAAATCACTTTGAATGTTTGCGAGCAAACATTTTCAAAAATGAAATACGTGAAGTCAGAGCATCGAACGAGATTGACTTGATGAACTTTTGAAGGCGATTCTCTCAGTCGATGCACCAATACCAAACCAAATCTCGATGACGTATTCAGAGATAAACGATAGTTCCATAAATCTCACTAAATTAATTTTTTGTATTAATTTTGTTCGATATACTTGTCATTATTTGATTTATAAAATTTCATACTGTACTTTGTTCCTATCCGGCCCGCTATCGTTAGCTTCACAGTTATCGAGCCCTTTATAAAAAAGTTTGGTGACCCCTGGTCTATAGATCGTTTAAAAAAAGATTGATATCATCTACCACTGTTAAGCAAGTTTGATTTTGTGACTGAGTCGCAAAATTGTCTCGTCCTTCCAGCTCCGCACAACGCGATTCGCGACCAGCTCCAAAAGTTTGCGGTTTTATTTTATTGAACAAAACAATAATTACGGCGTTAGTCGGAAACGGTTTTCTAAACAAATAAACACAAATTTGTTTCAATACGTAGACACTTACAAACTTACCAACGATGTTGGGCGGACGAGCAAAGGAAATCAAACACCAAATTCTCTACCCTAAGTAGACAACGTCTAAAGGGACAAATATAGCAGCCAAATCAATCTAAAGACTCTGTGCAAATGCGAAGTCACAGCTAGCTTAAGTCAAAAGGCTTACTAATACAACGTGGCATCATTTTATGCCCACAGCCGCGCGAGAACGCATTAAAAGGTAGCGCTGATTATTCAGCGCCGATACAAAAGGCGCGCTGGCTCGAAACCCGTACCCAACACCTACTTCGCAATATTTTACGCGAACGACGTAACAGATTTTATAAATTACATAAAGTGTTTTTTACTGTATCTTGATATTGTTTTGTGACGTGTTCAACTGCTCTGTCTGATTGCTAAACTTGCGTTCGTTCCAGTATTTTATATTTTTATCTGAAAACTGCGGCTGATTTATATATATATGTATATACTGTATATAGCTCGCAGTTTGTTTTTCATTTATTCCGGCTAAATCACTCAGGAACTCTTTAAAAACAACTCTGTAAAAAATCTTTTTTAATAAAAGCCGCCTTTTTAAAAAATAAGGTACCTTTTTTAAAAATTTGCTTCCTTACAAAATGGCTTTCCGGCACCCCTGTTGAAAACTCGGTGTTACAAAAAATAGTTACAACCTTGAGTGCAACAGAGTAAGAGACAGTTATAAAATTTAGAATAGTGAAGAGGAATAATAGGGGAATTATTTTTAACTTTTTTTCATTCTTTTTTCAAGGTTAAGCAATTTTTTTCTTAAGTATTGATCTACGAAGCCTTCAAATCGTTGTGGTGCATGAAATCTAGACGTCGGACCCGGACTCGCTATTTTTTCGGCGAGTCCGAGTTTGAGTTTAACTACATTGCACCGAATTTACGTGTTCCGAATCCGAGTCCGCATTCTTATTTTAAATTAACTTTTTGTTGACTAGAAGTTAAACCACAAATATGGTTGAAAGCAAAAAAGGTCCTCACTTTGATCATACGTATTTTTTTTCTTAATAAGCAAAGAATCTTTTGCTGGGCCGAAAATTATTGTATTCCGAGTTTTCTGGCAGTCAGTGGATTGCTTCCAACTTCCGAAGCACGGTAATAAATCAAGTTTATAAAGCATCTGATTAAAAATTCTTTCTCCAGCCGCATCAAAAGACTTCGCGGGCCACAACTTGAGCAGCCCTGCATCAAACCATTGTACAAGTTTCACTATAAAATAATGCATATCATCAAAAAAATTGCAAAACTTTTCCTTGATTAGGATGCCAACCATCATCTATCATAGCTGTATGGCAGCTTCCAACTACGGTAATGCATACCCACCTGTGCTTCGCAATTAGAAAATATTTTTTGTAAATTATTGGGGACTCAAACATTCTTTCTAATGTCATATGTGTACAATATACATGTACATATTTTTTAAAGGATATAGAATCTAATATTTGTTATCATGAAAAATAATTTTTTTTTGATAACTATTCCGAATGCTAGCCACTTATTTTAATGCTGAGATAAAATATTTCGTTTGATTTGCTAAGGAAGTGTGCGGTCAAAATACAGTATAATATGAATAAAAAGTGTTCCGCACTCTGCTGCTCTAATCGAGGAGGTTTGTGATTCACTGAACTGCTATATTGTATCTTCAGTTAAATTTGACCGTAAAAATACGATCACTTATTATTTCGCATTGAGAAATTATTGTACAGACATTTATTTCAACAATAGATTAAATATTACTATTATCATTAATTTATTTATTGATATAATAAGGAGTACAATGACCTGGGATTCCATGATAGATTCCGAAAAATTGAAACAATAGGCTATAATAAATCTTGTACAAAAGCCCTAATCTTTACGCGAGTTTTAGCAACAACTATTTTCCTCATCACTTTAAAACAATCTAATTGACTATGAAATGTTTTGTTTGACTTTGGCATCCAGCACAATTGCAGATTTATATTTAAATATACTAGATGCTTGAAAGTAGATGTTTTTAACAGATGTTGCATAGGAAATAATTTTATGGAAAATCAATGAAAACTAAAAATAATACTGAATTTGTGTAAAACTACAAATATTCATGCTCCAAATATTTTTGGTGGTCTAAATTCCTGACGAAAAAGACTGTGCGTAAACAACTTGTATTAAAATTATTTTATTTAAGCGTTTTAACCACTTTTGTTTTAAAGTAGATTTTTTTAACAATATTTTGTGGTCGGTGGTGAAACACTATAGATTGCATCAAAGTTGTTTGGAAGTGTTTTAATCCATTTCCTAACTTTTTCAATTGATTCTCTCATCACTAATTGCTCGGGAGAAAGTAGGGGAACAACTGTCGTGGCATAACGATGTTTACCCGTAGGTAATCGAAGTTTTTGGTGTTCACAACAATTGAAGTTTGTTGTTTCAGTCTCTTTTGGAGTTAAAGTTGACTTTTTTATATTTCGGTTTGCGTCTTCAACTTCTGCTTGTCTAAGTTTTTTCTTTTTTTCTGATAATCTTTTCGCGTTTTCGTTCTTGCTTTGTTGCGACAGCGGACATCGGTTCTTTTGAAAAGCTAAAAAATTTTCGAAAGATAATGTTTCACCTTTTTTAATTGTTACGTTGCTCCTTTTTCGCTCAAAAGCGTTGCTGTGACTATCAGTCCAGACATTTTCCCCGATTGTCGACACATAACTACAGTTTTTCTGTCTGCTGCCAACGTGTTTCTTATATTTAAACTGAGCTGACCCGTCACTGGCTGCAAATATGTTGAATTGCGCTTTTTTAAACTTGGATGACTTTTGATTGGCTTTTGTGTGCTCTTCTTTCCTAGTGCTTGGTCTCAGAAAGTCATTGGTTTTTTGATATGCCGATTCATTTAAATTATATACGTGCAACTTTTTATCACATGGAAAAATTGACATAAACTCTGGTTTTGTTTGGCTTGATTTTTTTCTGTTGCGTGACGGTGCATTACAACATCCTCTACCATGTTGGTCCTCGTTTTTTACTTTGCTAGTTGTTTTTAGTCCAGACATGAACAATTTGTCACTTCCGCGAGGTGGTGTCAAAGAACCAAGCTGAACAGCAGCAAGTTGTCGGTTTGTGTTTTCAGAAAACGATCTAAAAACAAAATAAAAAACAGATTGTTAAAATAAAAAAATGGTTTGATAAACTAGAGCCTAACTGTATCGAGTAAAATAAATAAAAAAATTTAAGAAAAAAATTTAACAGTCGTAATTAAAAAAAGAGCGAAGAAGCTTATTTCGTCTACAAATGTTTACAAATGTGTTTCTGATATTTATGATGATTCTGAAGCGACTCATGTCCTGGGACTGAGTCATTGCGTCTTCCCGGTCTTTCAAACGGAATAAAAGTTCTCCCATAAAACGAAAGCAACCAAATACACAGTTTCCAAGCTTAGTTACCAGACAACGTAGCAAGAACTTAATTGATTACAGAGGAAGTTACTGTGATGCATTGCGTATCGTTTTGTAGAGAAACAATTTGGTAAGAAAACTCAAAAAAAGGTAGATTCGGGAAGTAAATTAGTCGTTAAAATAAGAAAGCAATTATTTCAAAATCAGGCTTATGCCGAAATTTCCAAATCCGAAATTCCAATCATTATACAATATAAAGTATATAGTATATCCCGGCAGTGTGGTCGAGTGGCTAAAGCGCCGGACTGATGATCGACACGGTCTCGGTTCAAAACCCTCTTGTGCCATTCTGTTGTGTCCTTGGAAAAGACACTTTACGGTACCTTCCCCTGCTTGGTGGTCTTGGCAAGCAGTTCTAAATTGAAGTAATATCTCTACTAAATTACTAGCGGACAGCAATATCTTGGTATCCCCGGAAGCAGGTCGGGGTAATTGCTTACCCTATGTATTAGCGCCTCCGTCGCTTTCCTGCGAGTCAGGAGGATAAATATAGAGATAAAAAAAATTTTCTAGAAAAGCAGACAAAATCTGTAATATTCTGTAAATTCAAAATATATGCATTACCAATGGTAATCACATTTTTTTATAAACTAGTGTAGTTGCTGTAACACTCGATAATCGATATAATTCGCAACTCAATAAAAATCAATTCAATAAACTATCTTTATTTGTAACTGCCATTTCTACATGTATAGTGAGTTTAAACTTGTTCAAAAAGCAACGGTCGTGACCACAACATAAACTAAATTAAAGCTTCTGACAAAGACTAAAAAAAGAACCGGGCCTTTGAAAAAAACTTTACAAAAAAGCTAATTTTTTGCAGACCAGAAAAGCAAAAAAGCATGGTCTTGTCTGCATGCACAATTTTACTCAAACATCAAACTTGAAATGGCGGTGCTCATAACCGTTGTAGTGTTGGATTTAGGTTTTAGTCAGCTAAAAGTCACTTCTCAAAATACTTTTATGTAAGCATATAGCATATATTATATTTAATGGAAAAATACATTCTTTTTAACAACAAACAAACTGACAAATGAATTATTGGATCGATTCATATCAGTGCTTAGCAACCTTTTAATGCCTGCCCAACACTTGAAACATTTTCAAAATTCGGCGGCACGCTGGAGTAAAGACATTTGTGCCTATACGAATATAGTGAAAACCTTTTTTTGGTCTTCACGTTAAATTCCGAAGAAAAGTTTGAGTTTACGCTACTTGGTGACTGAAATTTCGACCGCAATTATACTTGAAGACAAAAAACAAAACAAAGGTTTCACTTATTTGTAGTTGCTTCAAATCTTTAAACTTGTTCGCTAAATAAAGCTTCAGAGAATGGAAACTATTCAAAGCTTTTAGCTCTTTGTTCGTTACAACATGGATTTTACAAAAAAACATATTTTTTTTTGTCTCAAATATGCATTTACATTGCCGTTTTTTCACGGTACAGCGGTTGCGGAGCACTGATTTATACAAACTTTTTTTGCTGAAAACCCCTATTACATTCTTGAAACAACAAAAAAATTTTTTTTTTCCTTCGCTTTGTTGAAGATTGTGTTGCCATGTGAATTCAATATCTGACAGTTGTCAATGTTATTTGTTACAATATGTACGTATTTCGAAAAAAGTTTGGTGATTTTGGTTCATAATTCCAAAACTACAGGGTTCCTTGCAGGTCCCGTTAAACTTGGTCTTTCGTAGTACGCAGAAAGAACAGAAGTGAATTCAACGAAAAATATAAGGCAAGCCTGCTGCGCAATATAACAAAAATGTCTTTTAATTGTTTTGCTTAAGGGTACGCTATAACCGATGCATTTTAGTGGAGTTCATGTAATCCGCGATTAGAGCATCTACCTTCAGGCCCGAAGCATTTGTCAAATTAGGTTACAGGCTTATTTTAGAAGCATAAAAGCCCGTTTCCACTACGAGCGTGAAATGGAGCATTTTTTGTTTGTTTCATCGATTTTTTTACTTCTTTTCGCGCATAAGCGTCAAGCAAAAGAAACCAAGAATACTCCACTCCACACTCGCGGTGGAAACGAGCCTTAAGTTTTGAAATGCTTAAATAAGTTTAAAAGTAAAAGTTTTTTTCAGTTGTTGATATTCAATCGAATAAAGCAGTTTAGTCCAGTTATTATAAAATGAGTTAAAATTTCGAACTTCCTTTAATAAACTGTATTTCGTAGAAAAATTTGCTTTCCTTTTTATTCTGGCCTATTTTACCTCTGCCCAGTAAGAAGCAAACTATAATGCATACGCATAGGTCAGAGATGGGAAAACTTTTTTATTATTAGAGGCCACATTTATATTAGGTAGTAATAAAGGAGGTCGCATAAGTTGAAATATTTATAAATTCGACTTTTGCGAATGAAATATGAGCCGAGATTTACCATCCAATTTTAGTGAAGAACTTTTTTATATTTTTAATCTTCATCATGTTTTTAAGTGAAAATCTTGTTTAAAATGTTAACTTTTGCGTAAACTTGCTCTTGAATTTGGCATATAGCCTAATTGAATAAAAGTTTAAATTTACAAATTTGTTTTTTGTACATAAATCTTGTGCTTTTGTTGTTATTTTTAAAAAATTTTCTGGGCAGCATTGGCTATAACCACCAGTAATCATTGATACATGCAATCATACTGTTTCACATAGCCGTAACTGCCAGGAAGGCAGGAGGATCGATTTCCCACTCACGTTTCAAAAATTTGGGCAAAATTAAAAATTTTCGCAAAATGCAGTAACAAAGACCAAAAAAAGGTTTTTGTGCAAATTGCGAAAAAAGTTTACGAATTTAGGTGAAGACTTTGTGATTTTTGGACGAAAATTGAGAAATCAGATACAGATTCTAAGTGAAGACTTTTTTTTTGGTTTTTACCCTAAATGTTTAGACTAAGTTCTAAAAAATCAAGTTACGGGCAAGGGTCACAAATTTAGACAAAACTCTATTGCTCCCAAATTTTTTTAGGAATTTAAGTCTATGTTATTTCAGTTCAATATTAATTAATAAAAAAAGTAACTTTTATTTATGGAAGCCGCACTAGAAATTTATGAAGGCCGCACAAGAAATTTATGAAGGCCGCACTTTCCCATCTATGGCATAGGTGTAATTTTATCATTTAAACAAAAAACTGTAACTGTTTATTTTTAAAAATTGTACATTGTGTTGTTTTCCCCTGATTACTGTAAATACATTAAAACATAAAGGATGTGATGTCTATTTGTTATTAAATGTACTACATACAGGCAAACCTCGGTTTACGAACACAATTCGTTCTGGAAAGCTGTTCGAAAACCGAATTGTTTGAAAACCGAATCATATTTTCCCATTATAAATAATGTAAAAAAGATTAATTTGTTCCACGCACCAAAAGAATAACTTATTTACCTGTTTACAATATACCTTGCATATCATAAAATAAAACAATTTCTTCCAAAAATAAATAAAACAAAACATAACAAGTAATTTACATTTACATAACTTTATATAGCATAAAAATTTACATAATTTAATAATATACATGACATTTTACAATTTTTTTCCTTGACCAATATCACTTCTCGCTTTCATTGGATCCATGACTTAGGGCTACTGAAGAGAAAAGAATGTTTTGTACAATAAAATTGTAAATGCACAGCGTAACAACGAATGTACTGTAACTCGTATGCTGGTGAACAAAAAAAGTTATCGAATTTTTGTTCGAATACGGGGTCATTTTTAACTCAAAATTTTTGTTCAAAAACCGAATTTTTCAAATTCCGAGACGTTCGTAAACCGAGGTTTGACTGTATTAACAAAAAACAAATTTTTCTAAAACATTCGTTCCTTTAGAATGACTTTGCGCAGAACAGTTTGGGTCAAGCTTAATCGCTTAAGGACTGGTTTTGGTTATTTTTGTTAGTCTACAGCAGGGATGGCCAACTTGTCTGCTGTAAAGATCGACTTTAAAATTTATAGGAACTTGCGATCGATTACAATGGAAATGCGATCCTAGAAAGGAGGATCTCTAAAACAAAAAAAGTCTTCACTTTGAATCTGTTTCGGAATTTTTGATTTTCTTCCCTAAAGAGAAGTAATTTCTGAAAATAAAAGAAAGGTCTTCGTTTTGAATCTATCTCGGATTTTACTTTAAGTCTTAAAATTTGTTCTAGTTTAGGTTTTAAAGCAAAACGTTCTAAGTTTACGCAAAATCAGAAGCAATCGAGGCGTTGGCCATCCCTGATCTACAGAATGTAAACATATGGAGTTTCGCTTTTTTTACAGATTACAAGTGCGACGCTACTGGAAACCCCTTTATGTCAATGGGTCATATCGGGCAGAACAAGAAGCATAAAGTTTGACAGTTTTGAATGATAAATCTGAGAATAAGGATAAATCTTCGGGCCCCAGTTCTGTCTGTGTCTGACCCAGAGATGATGCCTTTCGAAACAGAAGAAGAATTGTCAAATAACAGCTACAACATTTTATTTGTGCAACTGGTTAATCAAATATGCAAAATCAAGCTGTATTATAAAAAAAAAACCTAAGGTCCGAACCTTTTATTTAAATGCTCAAATGCCGAGGCAGCTGCTTTAATTTTGGTTTCAGGTGGAGAAATTCTTTTTGACCATGAATTTAAGATGTAATGTTCTTTGTTGGTCTCGCGAAAGACATGCCGTTAAAAAGTCGCCCTCATTGATATGGTCAAAAATACATTTCGAGTATTTTAATTTTAGCAAAGATCGTTTTTTTGGTCAAGTTTTAGAGAACTTTTTCTTTTCACTACGTAGACTACTAATTTTAGATTTTTTTGAAAATAAACTCAGTAATTTCGACCTAGGCTGTTGATAAAAGAAAAATAAGCCCGATTAGAAAAGTTTTTGTGTTTGCTTACAGAAACAACAAAAAAAAGCAAAAACTGGATAAATACATGTGAACATGCATAAGAACTTAAGCAATAGTTTGCCAATAATCATCTTACCTAATGCTCTTTTTCAATGTAGAACTTCTTAGATAATCTTGCTGTTTGTCTGTTTCATTCTGGTTATATTTTTCGGTGTCTGGCTTGTACCTATTTAATATCAGCACAGGTTGTCTTTTCATAAAATTCATCTTCATATTATCTTGACATTTGCTAAACGTCACAGTTTTTTTTGTTGCGTCATTTTTATTTGTTGACATAGGATTTGAAGCATTATAAAAAGTAAGCTAACAAATAATTTCAAATATTTTACTTTGTGTCAAAGAAAATTTATTTGTTTGCAGTTTAAACGAATTAGCAGTTTTTGTTTTTACAAATTGATCTAAATTGCAATTAAATATTAGAATTTTTAATTTTGAATGAATTACTGAATAATTATTTATGCTGTATGTTTACTTTGCAATATTCGAGCAAGCTATTTGTATAGCAAGCCTAAATAATCTGTCTATTCTTTGCTCTTCAACAAACAACAATCCACAAAACATAAAATAATTTTTTTGCCATTACTCAATTTTTTGTTTTACAATCACTTAAAAGCATTGATCTGTTGAATAAAAATTTTTATGAGTATTATTGAAACTTAGAGGCGGCGCTGGTACAAGCTTGAACAATATCCTCTGATTCTAGTACAGTGCTTCTCAACCTTTGGGTAGCCGACGACGGTAGTTGTATTAAATTAAATCATTTTTGTTGTGATTCGATAGCAGTTTACTGATTTAGAGATCCGAGACAGATTCAAAGTGTTTTTTTTTTAGACTACTTCTTTTTAGGACAAAAATCGAGAAATCCTAGTCAAAAAATTAAAGTGTCTTGTGTTTAGTTCACCTTTTATGCTTGCAATAAAGTCTGTGAAAAAGATTGTGTCGCCAAATCTTTGCTCTCTGTTTCCGCTTAGCATTTGGGTCGGCGCAAAAAAAGGTTGAGAAGCATTGTTCTAGAACTTTAGTCCGGGTATAAAATTCAAACAAAATTTTTTGTATATGGTTTATACCAGGGTGTATAACCTGCGGCCCACTTAAGGTTCTGATGCAGCCCACCGTCTATTTTAAGTTTTCTTGGTCTAAGGAGGTTTACAGAAACGAGTTCCGCGAGTCTGCGAAAACATATTTCAGAGGAAAATTGACAAATCAGAGCCAGATTCTGAGTAAAGATTTATTTTTTTTTTGTAGAACACATGATTGTTGGACAAAAATTAAGAAATTTTTAGCGAGATTTTGAGTGAAAACCGTTTTTTTAGAGAACATATGAATTTTGAGACGAAAATTAAAAAACTTGAGCGAGATTATTCTACGTGAAAAGCTTTTTGCGGCCCAACGAATTTGGCTCAATATAAAATTTGGTTAATTTATTAAATACCATTAAATCTGTGGTTTTAACTAACAAGAACGATAACGCTCAAAACAACGTTGCCAAGATTAACCAAAGAGAGATCATCACTAAAAAAAAGATTTTAACATTAAATGTCCGGCTACCAGCATAAAGCTTCAATAAAAAAACTACTAATTATGATGATTAAATTAAGCGCGAAATTAAGACGAAACGATATCAATTAGATTTTAAGGTCTGCATTTCAAAACTTGGCGTAAAAGATCAAACAAATTAAAAAAATCTTACAGTTAGACATCCCTGATTTATACAATTATCTTTTTTTCAGTTTTCCACGGATAAAGCCACTTTTTAGCTTTAGGAATCGATTTACAAACCTTTTTTAAACTTTGGTACTCTATATCACCTGATAGATGCAGTGAAGTTTAGAATTTATATGCAGCTTGCGTTTTACAACCTTTGCAATGCTTGGTTTAGGCTAATATAAAAGATTGGCGCCACCCCAAGTGAAAAAAAAAATTTAATTAAATCAAATTTGAAAACTTAATCGCTGTTAAACTTTTTTGTTTATTTTATTTCGGCGCGAAACGGTAAAACACTAAAATAAACTACATAATTTCTCACCTAATCAAGCGAGTCCTTTCAATTTGATTGTCGTCGAATGGTTGATTCTTGCAGAATATTGATGAAAGAAATGGAAATGTTGAAATGCAGTAAGAAAAAGGTGTCCTGGGAGGTCGAGAATATTTTGTTGTGTAAAAGCCATCTGATTTTTTCAACGATTTATTGCTTATACTTGACATTCTTTAAATTACAGTTCTTTATAAATTTAACAAAGCACATTCGAAGAAACAAATCTGTTTAAAGTATCCGCATTCTTCTTCAGTTTTCGAAACGAGTCCTGCATACCCGTGATGTCACCGTTTCTTCCAAAATTTCCTGTTATGATCTTCAAAAGTCTTTTCTTTTGTTTTTTTCTTTTTTTCTTTTCTATTTTTCAGTGCATTGAAAAGAAAACGAATCCTGAAAAAAAATTGTTTTTTAATGGCAACAATTAAAATCGCTTTCGACTGTAAAGCTTGGTTCATTATGAAACCGTTTGTAAAATAACAACGGGGAAAGCGTATTTTCTGCTACTCTTTTAAAATGGTAAAGCCTATACCAGTGATTCTTAATCTTTTTGATTTCATAGACCCCCTTAGCCGATATTCAAAACTAAATTTCCCCCACCGAAAATTCAGTAATTAGTACGTTTATATTGGTACTACGACAGTTGATCGAACGGCACTTGATCGAAACGACATTTAATCGAACGACAGTTGGTTGAACCACACTCGATCGAAATGACATTTGATCGAAATGACAATTTAAAAAAAAGATTTACTTTTGTGTATTTCTGCGATTAAACAATCTCTTTACTGTAAATTCGATTAATAAAAGCCGAGACGATCAGTAAGAAGATTGTTTCTTTTTTTTTATAATTTTTTTGCCAATGTCAAGGTCAGGGTTTCTTAACAAGGTCCCTGGGCAAAACATTTTTAGGTGGGTAACAAGTAGAACTCTTGTTATGGTTATGTTTCTTTAGATGCCAATTGCTTCTATTGTAGTCAGTATGGTATTTAGAGGGCTTTGTGCCATGGCTCCACCCTTGAAGACCCCTTGAAGAAATCAGAAACAGATTCAAAGGAAAGACCTTTTTTTTATAAATTACTACGTTTTCGGGACGAAAAATCGACAAAGCCGATAGAGATTTAAAGTGAAGACCTTTTTTGTAGAGATCATTATGTTTTGGGACGAAATATAGACAAAACAGAGAAAGATTTAAAGTTGTAAATTTTCTCTTTCATTATTCTATCAAGTGTCGTTTCGATCAACTGTCGTTTCAATCAAATGTCGTTTCAATCAAATGTCGTTTCGATTAAGTGTCATTTTGATTAAGTGTCGCTTCGATCAAGTGCCTTTCAATCAACTGTCGGGTCTCGGTTTATATCAGTATCCAAAGAGAAACTAAGTTCTTACAATTTAAACTAAATTCGATACGTTTTTAGACTAATCTTCATTACTACAAAATTATAAGTATTAGCAAATAAATAAAGCTTGATAATATAATGGTTTCCTGTAACACAAAACCATAGTTATTATCACAAAATTAATAGCAGCATTCTCAACCAAAAAGCAACAATTAATCATCATGAAGTATTAATATCAAAGCAAAAAAAATGTACTCAATACAGATCGCTTACATAACAGTCAAATTTATTAAATAAATCAAACTTTTGATATGTTCTTCATATATAAAATCTATAAAGTATTGCAGTTAATGTCTAAAACGTTTAATTACATTGAAAAATATTCCTCTCTTGAAAATATAAAATTTCCCTTGGTGGGTAATTCCCCCGGTTGAAAACCACTGGTTTATGCCTTCCGCTTCCTACTTTTTCCACCAACGTTTTCAGTGCAAACCAAGATAAACAGTTGAAATATTTTTTTTCATGCACAAAAAATTTTGCCTTTTGTTGATCGTCTAGGGCTCGTTTCCACCACGATGTTGGCGGAGTATTCATTGTTTGTTTTATTGTTTTTTTTTACTATTTTCCGCGCTTAAGCTCTCAGAGAAGTAAAAAATCAATAAAAGAAAGTAAAAAATCAATAAAAGAAACAAATAAAGAATATTCCTGCCAACGCTCGTAGGAAACGAGCCCATACGCTTTCCGGTGTCAGTATGAATAGCTTTTCTTTTTGCTTTTTTTTTCCACACGCTTTGCTTCTTTCGCAAACGCTTTCAGTCTGAACAAGAATTAAATCTAAACCTTCATCAATTGTTACGAAATGGACACCAACTTACAATGATTTCTTATAGATATCTAATGGAAATAAAGATAAGTTATTTTCATAAATTGTTTCCAAGTAATATGACTTTTTATAATCTGAAAAAAAGCAATATCATGTCTTTTTATGTTAAGCAGTTTCTAGCTTTGATTTTTACATACAAATAAATCCGTAAAGATACAGGGTGGGCAGTAAGTCGCACACCAAAGAATTTAAAACAAATTAGAGACAAATTAAAACTGAAAATAAACTTTGATTGGAATCAACCAAATGTAAAAGTTATAGTAACTGACACGTTCAAGGAAAAAAAAGGATGTTTTATTCCGCTTTTTTTACATTGTTTCCACTACACTACACTACACGTAAGTCTTTGGTGCGCGACTTACGGCCCACCCTGTATTTTATCAAAATTTTTTACGTTGTATTGGTCTACATAAATTTTTACAAGTGCAATTGTTCAAAAAAAAAAATAAATAAATAAAAATAAAAACTCAAAGAAACGGGAAAGTGTTTTCAGTTAAAAAGATTAGAAAGGAGGATTCTTTTAGCAAATTATCTTTGTAAACTAGCTTTCGGTGTCCCAAAAAATATGTATATACACACATATACAAAGTCGAGAGTTTTATTAAGCGATTGCGGTGGAAAAGGTTTTACTATATAAACACTTCAAATATTTGTAAAGAAAATTTTTAAGTTAATTGTACAATTTTTTAAGATGTAAAAGAATTTATAAACATTATTTTATTGTTTTGAGATTGCCTGTTCTTAAACCTATGTTCATTTTAGTCCGTACGCTACTGATAACACAAATGTAATAATATGGCACTCATTATGAAGAAATTTCTGTGGCGTTTGAGTGCATTCGCGTTCACTGTTTTTTCAATTCAGCAAATGTTACAGGTTTCATTGCATAGATTTGGTTTTTTAGCCCTTAAAAAAGCCTAATGATATGAGGTTTGGTAAATGGAAAAGGATCCCTCTATCTCTCAACAAAACCTTGTTATGCAATTAAGGTGTTTGGCAAAATTTCATCAAGAAAGAACAAACCAGTTTTACTAATCTAAAAAAGTGTTTTAGTTTATTTATTTTCTTAAATCTTTTTATAATAAATTAACAAAAGCTAAAAAACTTTAAATATTAAATAAGAGGCGTAGAAATCACACACTCAATATTGATTTTTCATTTTATTTAAGATTTCAAAATTTCCGGAATCCCGGGATTTTCAAAAAATTTAAACTTTTCATTAGATTACATTACACATGGTAGCAAGAAAAATAGCAAATTTAAATTTTTCCGGAAAATACCAGGATAACAGAAAGTCCAGAAAATCATAAACTTTAATACAATCACAATCATACCGGTACTTGAATTTATTAAAATGTAATCAAAAATTGTTTCCATTAATTAAGGAGTGCATACATTTTTTTTGGGACACCCTGTATTTTAATTTATTTATAGTTCAAAAATAGTAAAAAATTTTTTTTCGAAGTTCTTAATTGTTTCATTGTTTTTTTTAAAAAAATGTTTTCCATAATTATTTATTTTTTAGAATAATTGTTTTGGTGTTAATGTTCAGCCATTACGTAATTGAGAAACCACAACACCGGTATTATTCTTAAATTTTATTCTTGAATTTTAGTCAACTCCAGTTTCACAAAAGGATTAAAATTGATTAAACTCGGTTTTACAAAAGAGTTAAAACATGTACATGTAAATTAATATTAGAAATAGAGCTTAAAAAACAAAGAATTTTTAATTTAAGTTAACAGCTCGCGTGTTAGCAGTAATTCTAAATTCAATTATTGTCATAATTATTTTGTAAGTTTTAACGTTGATTTTAAAATAGGTTTGATGGAATAATTTATATCTGCTCAAAATTGGTTGACAACAGTTAGAATTAAAAAAATAATTGTTTAGCTTTAGCTAATTAAAACAATAAATAGCAAATGTAAAAAAGCTTTGTTTTTAATATACAAGATTTGCTTGCTCGCGATCATAGGCGTACCAGACAAAAAAAAATTTGGGGGCAATGAAGTTTTGCATAAATTTTGTGACGTTTGCCAAAATGATGATTTTCTAGCACATTACGGATAGGACAAAAAAATTGTTTGAGATTCTCGAACCAAGAACAAATTTTCTCCTAAAATTATGTTGATCCCTAAAAAAAAAAAAGGTCTTCACTTGAATTCAGTCTCATATTTTTCAATTTTCGTCTTAAAAGCAAGGTGTTCTCTAAAAAAAAAAAAGTCTTCACCTAAATTTGGTAACTATTTTTTGCAGTTGATCATTGTCACTGCCCTAAAATTTCTGACTTTGCCCAAATTTTTTATATCGCTGCCCGAAAAATTCTGGTTTTGCCCAAATATTTTCTTGTCACTGCCCAAAAAATTTCAATTTTGCCCAAATCTTAAAAACTTGGGGGCAATTTCTCCCCCTGCCCCCTGGCAGGTACGGGTATGCTCGCGACTGATAACAGCTACTGTTTCAAAAAATTTGTATAACCAGCTAGACTTTTTCTATTAGACCAAATTTCTCCATTAGATGATGTCATAGTTCCTGCTGCGAATTTTATAAATAATTTTAATACAAAAGACTTCAGAGCAAAGTTTTATTAGTTTTAATTAAATACTCTTTGAAGATTAATTTAAGCTTTAGTTGTATTTTGGGTAAACTTACCTTGTAATTCAGCACATATAGAAATAAAACTCAACAAAAATATTTTTTTTATTTAAAAAACTCTAGACCTTCACTTTTGTTCTATAGAACCCGAATTTAAGTTATTATTTTTCAAAAATTATTTGTTAAACCATCATTTTACTTTGTGCCAACAATTAGCTTTGCCATAACAAAAGAAGTCGGATCATTTTTTCTTGAACAAGTTCTTTTTGCTATAGTCTGAATGTTTGAATGGTACTTATGGTGTACGGCTGTTGACTGCTTTACTGAAGAAGAAATTTATAGCTCAATGTTGAAGCATTTTTGAAGTGGTTTGAGCATTTGTTTAGAGCAGAGGTGTGCAAATATTTTTTGGCACGACCAAAAAAACTACTTTAAAAGTTCTTGCAACCCAAAACTCTATAGTCTATGTTTTTTATCAAAAACAAAATGAAGAATTAGAGCAGGGATGGTGAACTTTTTTGATAGGACTGGTCAAAAAATGACAGCTTTATCAAAATTACTATTAGTGGGTTATTGACTAAAACGAGTGAGAAACCGTGAGTGAGAAAGATGAGTAACACTGTGCAGCGAGCAAAAGAGCGCTGCACAGTGTTTATCTGAGCGCTGCAAGTTGATTCTGCAGCGAGCGAAATACAACATGTGAAAATATATTTGCGAAAAACTTTGCAAAATCGAAGCAAATGCATGCACGAAAATAGGTTTGCGGCCATAAGTTACTATAATCTTCATCCACTTTTGTAAAAAAAGCACTATTGGCTATCAATTTAAAGTAAATACATATTTAAAAAAACTGGGTAAATGTTATATTTTCTCTCAACCCAACTTTGGATTGCGACCAGTGGTGTACCGAGGATTTTCGAAAGGGGGGCATACAACCACAATCACATATGCTTAGTGGAAAAATTTTTTTTAAATGGTGAAAAAAATCTTTACTTTAAATCAATCTGAATACTTATCTAACTTATTGCAATATATTTTACTTCAGAAATACGAATATCTACCAGGATCATACTTTTATTTTATAACTTAAAAAACACTTGTAGTTAGGTTGCAAAGAACATTACACGAGTAGGCTATACTAGCTAGAATCTTATATTAAAATGCAAAATAGCAGGTTCACATTTGTTTATTTGTCATTAAACATTTACAAATCATATACAATATACATGCCATATAATTTACATTAAAAATAGCTGCAAGGTGACTAAAAAATGATCGCAAGAAGGACTTTTATTCAAGCACCCTCCTTATTGTGTCATTTGAAATGACAAGAAAAAAATGTTTAAAGAGCAATTTGAAAGATATTACAAGCCAAAAAAATTATTCAGGAATCAAAATTTAAAACTAGAAAATAACTAAAACTGGTGAAAAAAGTAAATTTCTGTTGCATTAGTTAATAGTAAAAACTTATATTCATTTTAAAATTTAACTATGAAAACTTTCGAATTGAATACGGCATAAAACTGCATATCTTTTGCACCAATATATTTAATTGAAAATTGTTTTTTAGTTTTAAGTAGTCGAAGATACAATTGATAACTCAGGAAATCCTTCAATTATATTATCAGTTAATTTAGTCAGGCAAAAAATAACTGGCAAATACCCTAGGTAATTTTCCAGTTCTATATACAGTATGTACACAAGAAAAATTCTATATGAACAAAAAATACCAATCTTAAAAAATCTTTAAAAATCATACTTGTTTAATCTTTTTTCATCCAAATAAACTTAACCTAAAGTTGAACGTGAGTTGATGAAAAAAAGTTGTTCAAAACTAGCTTGGATTAATTTTTATAAAATTAAATTTGATAAAAAAACTAATGGTTTAAAATTGACTGAACGACTCATTAATTAATTGCATTGATTAGGACAAGAACACTGTGATAGATTACCAACAGTGACCCTGAGGACTTCTCGAGCTGTTTGGTCACTACATTGCGATTGCGTTAAATATCTCAAACCGCCCCCCGGTTGTGACAAGCTCACACATTTACAGGCGACGGCAATGTCGTAAAAACCAGTACCGCCGCCTCTCAATGGCAACGGGACTTCGTATAAAATTTCTTGGACAGCAAAACCGTTCAATCTGGTTCCGCTAGGGTCTGTACAATAATCGTCACATACAACGACTCGAGTTGAACCTCTGGTGAAATTGCAGACGACAGATACCAGTGTCCATGACAAAAACGCGCTCCGTTCTCTAACTTTGTTATCTCTTTCCTTGTGGCAGCTGAAAAATAAATAAAAACTCGAGCATTCAATTACCATTAAAGAACACAGTTGGTTTTAAAGTACTATAAAATTCACTTTATTAAACGTAACAGAATTGATAAGAGCAATTTAGGCTAATTCATTTTTTAAAAATTCGTGCAGAGATAAAAATAAAATGATGCAATAAAGCAATTTAACTAAAAAAATGCAGTGTTTATAAATTTTATTCTTTAGCTTTTTAAAGTTGCTAAGTGAATTAGGAATTACAATGCGAAATTTGAAATATCTAAATTTTCGGTTGCCTAATATTTAAAAAAAAATTATGTATTTTTACCCTGGTTGAGTAATTAAAGGTGATCCTGTAGAACCTTGCAAAATGCACATCAGAAGTATCATCCAGAAATATTGAAGTGGCGTCTAAAATCAACTGCGAGTTAATTTACGCTTAGAATGATTAGTGAGAGCGTAAAATTATTGGATAATTGGAAAATGCTCTGCTCAGAGGCATTCAATGTTTTCATTGACTATCTTTAAATTTTTTTGAACAATTTGTCAAATGATCCAGGACCGCAATTTATAAAGTTTTATTGTGGCCTTTTTGCAAACGCTTGATTTATGTAGTTGATTAGAAATAACATTTCAGCTCAAATTTCTAAAATATTAACCTTTTACCATTTTATTATAGTCGAAGAAGAACACGTGCGGTTATGAGGCGAATTTACGGTAAGGTTTTTCGCAATAAGTCCAATTTATCCGGTTTATTATCGAGAACGTAAATTTGTATCAGAAGAGTGAAATCAAACATTATCAACTCGGGGCAAGCAATTTTCCCCATGAGCAGCATCATATTATAACAGAAAAACGTAAAACAGAATTTCGAGCAATTTTTCAAAAAAATCACGTGTGAAAATGTCTAAAGATGGTTAATTTTACTAAAAACTAAATATTAATGGGCCTGCAAGTTAATTTAATTCCTTTCAGCCCACCGTTTGAAGGGAAAAATAAGAAAAGAAAAATTTCTGAAGTAGGAAAATAATATTGTAAAGTCAAAACCTAATTGATCTCAAACAAAACCAAAAGATAAAAAAACATATTTTATAAAGATGTCTTCCAGCAACATCAAAAGTCTCCTTTAAGATTTCTGAATAAAATTTTTTAAAAAATCCACTCTTTAAAAATACTTTTTACATTTTAAACCAAAATTTGCATGCAGCATAATCTTGTGAAGGTATTAGAAAAGTTTCACATTTTGGTCTAGTTTGAAAAAAATAGCAAATTCAAAAATTTAAGAAATAAGTAACACGTTTATTTTAGAAGAAAAGCACCAATAAATTTTTGACTGTATAAGAGTAGGCATCGGAAATTCTACGCATAAGGCAGGATAAAACGAGAATTTAAACCAAGAAACTTTTGATTTAATTTTTTCATTTTGAAAATTCTTAAAACAAATTACGAAATTGGTTCATTTACTTTGAAACTCATTTTTAAAAATTTTATTCCAAAAGTAATTTTTGAGGCTGTTCTGGAAAATTACTTTGGAAAAGAGCTAATTAGAATAAGATTTTTAAAAATGAATTGCAAACTAATTTGTGTTAAAAATTTTTAAAACAAAAAATTAAAAACCAAATGATTTCAAGGAAAAAACTTCAATGAAAAAATTACTAGTATGGATTAAAAAATCTTAGCAAATTAATGTTATAATTTTTTTACTACAGTTTCGACTGCATAAGCCATTTTGTGATTGTTTGATCTTGCATAAAAAAACAACTAAATTAAAACGAGGGTAAATACAAAAAAGCTACCAGTTTGATACAGAAACTGCTCAAATGGAACCATCATAATGAAGAAAAATTTATTATGGTTGTGACAATCTTGTCAAGAGCATTATAGCTATAAAGCAGAAAAACTTACAGCAAGCTTTTTAGGGTAAAGAACATTTCGGCTTCTCAAAAATATTCGCAGGAAAATTATGAGCTTAATGAATAAGTGATTTTAGAAAATTCCAAAAATTCAACTTTTTTTGGTCTTCACTCGCCTAAAACACGTCTTTATCAAAAATAGGCCAAAAAACTAGGTCTTCTTGCACCATTTGCATATTTAATTTACACCACTGAAAAATACCCAGTTGACCCAACAAAATTCTTCCCAGGCCACGGGTTGGATACTCTTGCCTTAGGGCATTAATTTCTGGTTTGGTATCACAAATAGCTAATTGAAAAATTTAAGAAGTCGGCCTTAAACTTATTTTTCTGGTTTTTATAGAAATCTAGAAATTTCCGCCGTAGAAATATTATATTTTTGGGTAGCAAGTGACAGCCAAAACAAATTTTCTCTCATTTTGCTAATAACAACTTTTCATTGAGCGTCTTTAGAGTTCTTAATTAATTTTAAATTCAATCCGTTTTACTGAATTTTTACTTGTTTACCAGAACGTTCCAGAATGTGTGTTACTTTTTTCAATGCCATGTTAACGCAAAAATTATACCATTGTTTAAATCAAAAAAGAAAAAAAGAAAAAAATTACTGACCATTTTCGGAAATTGAAAATTCTTTTATTGCTCAGTAAAATTTTAACTTGCACCATTTGGCAAAAATTTAGCGAAGACCTTCTTTTATAACGAAAAAACTTTTTTCACTGTATGATTTCCGTTCATACATACAACTACAATGTACGATCCAAAATGTTATACTGTACATTATAAAGCTTTATTGTTTAAAGATAACTGTAATAATTAAGCCAATTATAGCATGTAATGCGCAAAAAGACTTCAAATATCAACCAATTGTCAAAACTCTATATAATAGAAACGATTGTTGACAAAACATTGATTTGAAATACTCTTATATAATTTGTAATCATGTTTATGAAAGATATTAAAAAAAATATCACTATGTTGCGGTGATTTTTATTTTGTTTCCTAAAGAAAGTGAACTGACGTCTTTCTTTCACCAATTGACATTTGCGGCCCATATTTAATTTACACACTTAATTGGTTGGGATAGTGGTGTCGTGCAAGGCAGCCTGATTATCTTTTGTTTTGCTGGGCAAACATCAGAGCGAAATAAATATGCATAGTTAACTTTGATTTTTATTCTAGTTCGGGATAGGTCCGTGTAATTTAAACCAGTTTAATGTCACTTTAATATAAACGAACAGGATCAATCTCTTTTTGAAACGTTTTAACTGTATCGATACCGATACGAATAACATAAATGAAGCGAACAAGTAACGAAATAGAAAAGACAAGAGCCTGACATTTTTAATGCGCACAAAGCCTCAAATAGTTTTTTTCTTAATGCACTTTGTTGTTTTAATCATGAATTAAAAAAATAAAACTAAGAAAAAAACTTAAAAAGCACAACTTGTTCGAACCGCTAGAATATTACAGATAAAAAAAGTCTTAGATTTAAGGATGAACTTAACAGCAATTTGTGAACACCGTCTTCAAAGGACTTTTGCTTCGTAAAAATTAAATATACAAATATAGGCCCAATAAAGATGGTAAACAATGGTTTAAAAGATATACTATAGATTGTATTGATTCAAAATGTGATTTAGGCTATTAACAAGTGAATTAATTCAAGGTCTTCAAGACAAACCCAAACGTAAAAGACATGAAATTAATTTTTGATACTTGATAGTTTCCGTGGAGACAAGAACTGCCATAGGTATTAAGTTAAAACGTACGCACTCTGCGTTGAATGGTCAAACTATTATTTGGCCATGCTCTATGTCAGCTTCAAAGATAAAATGGACTGCAAGCAAAAAATATGATTAGATTTATTTTTGTGCAGTTCAACTGCAAGCATTTATTCTCGCCTAATATCTCTTGTTAATTCTTTGCTTTGTAATCCTTTTACCAACAATAAAAACGGATAAATAGATAAATGACTAAGTGTCTCTTATTTACAGTCAGTAATACAGCTGAATCAAGCATTAAATAATAACAATATCTATTTTTTTTTTAAAAGCATTTACAAAAACACGCAATAAATATTAAACAAACATAAAAAGCATTTACAATCCAATATGAAACTTATCCCAGCATGCTTTTTTCAACTACTTCAACAAAACGTTTTTAGTTTTCATCTTTGTTTTTTTAACAATTACTACTCTCAAGCCAAGCAGACCAATTTGGGGAGTAAAGATTTTTTGATTATTTTTCTGCTATTTCTCATGTGGTCTACTGTTAAGTTTTTTAGTAAATAATCAAATTGCCATAAAATTTTTTGTCAGCAAACTTTGTCACAGATTTTTCTTGCAAATCTATCTAAAATTCTACTTTTCTTAATATTTTTTTGAATGTAAAAACTTGAGGCTGTTTTATTGCCGCATACTTCTATTCCTTTAAATTTTTGCATCAACATTAAATATTATCTGGTCTGTTTAAATCAAAGCTGCAAGCTAATGCATTACTTTTTCATCAAATTTTTCAAAAAAAGAGAATGTATAGAAAAAAGTAATTAAGCTAAAATCAGAAAGTGCAGCGCAATTGCCAAAGTGAAAGAAGTATGTAGTTTTAAACTTTTTACTAATTTTTACCAGCCGTGAAAGAAGGAGTAATGAGTTCGGAGCGGTCAAAAACTGTTCTCTAAACATTTGCCGAAGTCCAGGATTTTGGATTCACTAAACAAGCGAATTTCACATGTTTAAAAAGTATTACAAACCCTTCTGATTATAGTGTTTAGTCAAAGCGGAATTATAAAAAAAATATAGAGAGAAGCATAAAAACAGTGTTTTGCTGTAGTTAAAAGTAAAAAAACTACTTCAACGTGCTAACATATAAACTAATTACTTTTAAAAAAACGTTAAGAGCGTTAAACTCGGATGACTTGTTCGGCAATCAAAACAATGCTTTCAAAGATGCCAAGATCAGTTGAAATTTTTGTTGGATGTTTCAGCGATTTTTAAAGTGATATGACTGTAATTTTGTACCATTAGGACCAAACAACAAAGGAAGGCTTATGTTTCTAAGATATCGTATCTTGACAAAGGTAAGACTTTAACCGAGTTACGTCGATCCCGGTCGCCATGAAAACAGCCTGAACACAGCCCTCGATTGCACTGCCAACTGTCTTAAATTATTTTTGAAAGTTCTATTTTTTAACTAAAAATTTTAGAAGTTTAAGTAAAAATCGTTTATTCTTGTGATAAGCTGAGAAAAGAATTATTTGTTGCAATGAAAGTGGCATTGTTGCATTAAAATTGATTTTAAATGATGTATTATTTGTTGCATTAAAAAGATTGGATCAGGTCTAATATCTGCCCAGCCGGGCAGTTATTAGACCTGGTCCAAGAATTCAGGTGGCGAGACAATGTTCTAATTGTTAATCGGGGCAGATATTAGATTTGATCCAAAAGATTTTTTTTAAATAGAAAAAGCAATTTCAATTTTTAAACAATTTCGAAACAATGCAGCCCGCCAAAAAATATTTTTTTAAATTTTAGCGGTTTAAATTGAATACGAATGAGCCTATTTTCCGACAAGTAAGTAAAGATTTCAAATCAAAATTTAAAGCATCCGAATAACGATACAATAGGGCTACTTGTCATGCTTTATGAATAAAAAATTACACATGAAAAGCCACAATAGCTACAAAAATCGGTCTAGTTTTTTACTCACTGACCATATAATCATTCAATGCTTGATCTACCATGAAAAACAGTTCAAAACACGCCATGACTGAACCCAACAATCCAGGTCATTACACTGTAGAATAAAATCGTAGACGCTGGGTTTTGCGCTGAGCAAAAGATAAAGCTGTTGCATGTGATAAAATTGACGAAATACGAAATTATTAGCGTTAAAGAGGAAGGAGAAAACTAAAAGCTTTGAGCAATTTCTAAATAGATTAAGACCAGTCATAAATATTTTTCACAAGATAAAAAGACCAGCAAGTTTCAAAACCGTTTTCTAAAAGGTATTAAGAACGACGCAAATTTAATGAATGTAGAGCCGTAGTGAAATTGTGAAAAACAAAGGGTGATATGGTTTGAAGTTTTTCACTAACATAATTTGTTTTTTGTAAAAATTACCGTAGTAATACGGAATTTTTTTCGGCATCACCCACAGCCCGGTGGTCCGCAAGCGCGCTCGCAATGTAACTTTTTATACCTCGCAGAGTTTTTGGTCATTTTTATCTTTTAGTGGTGAGTTATTTGACCCAGGAATAGGGGCGATATTGTATTGATTGACGTCATCCTGCTTTAACTACGGTCCGCGTCATGCTCTTACGACATTTGGAAAAGTAGTTTCCGTCAATGTTTCTCAACTTGAGCCCCTTTTCAAACCGGCCCGCACTAAGCCCCGAAAAAATTTGATTGTGAAATTTTATATAAGAGTAAAGTCTTTTAGTTGCACGAAATTTATGTTTGCGTTTACACGAGGCCCTAAAGCAGGGGTGGCCAAACTACGGCCCGCCAATACACTCAATCCGGCCCGCCGCTGACATTTCACAATTTTTTTAAACAGGCTCTTTTTTCACTACGATCACGGAAGCAAAGCGTGTTCTGTTCAGTAAGTGTGTTATGACCAACTACTGCTTGCAGAGGCGCTACATTTCTACAGCATATACTATAATCTAAGTGAAGACCTTCTTTTTTTTTTTTAGAGATCACAACGATTCTGGGAGAAATATAGCCAAATCGAAGTGAAGACCTTTTTTTTTTTTTTAGAGATCACAACGATTCTGGGAGAAATATAGCGAAATTTGAAATCAAATCGAAGTGAAGACCTTCTTTTTTTTTTTAGAGATCACAACGATTCTAAGAGAAATATAGGGAAATTGAAATCAAATCGAAGTAAAGACCTTTTTTTTTAGAGATCGTTCTTGGCCCTCGGTCACTTTCACATTATCAATCTGGCCCTCCTGGAAAAAAGTTTGGACACCCCTGCCCTAAAGTTTAAGAGCACTTGCATCTTTTTGTTTGTTTAATGTTAATACTGCCGAAATGGCCACAAACCAAAAAACTTTTTGTAATAAAACGAACATCTATAACTCATGTAAAAACATTGTGTTTTGGCAAAAAAAGAGTAAAATTTTTAACAATTTGTAATATTTTCTGTAATCACCTTTGTTCTTAATTAATTCCTGAAGGTGGTGTGGCATAGTACTGATAAGGTTATGACAATAATCTGGAGACAATTTATGGATCCAAACTCTTTGCTCATCTTTTGAAAAACTTGAAGGTTAACTTTTTAGATATTTAGTCTTCATTAGAGCTCGATCATAAGTTTTTTATTGGATTCAGGACAAGGCTTTTTACACGGCGGTCAAACACTTAAACATGCATGCTATCAAGAAATTGCTGCTTGTAAAACCTCTTCATTTTTTAATTGCCAGCCGCCACTGTACATGTGATTAACAAAAAATGCTTAATATTTCATTACATGTTTTAAAATTTGCTGGCATAGAACAATTCACCGATTGCAACAGATAGACAGAAAACTGTTTGCTAAAAGTAAATTATGTAGCAGCACAAATCTAACTAAAATTGAGCAGATTCTTTAGTTGATTCTTAATTTTTAACTGAACAACAATATCTTGGCATATTCAAAGGTAGATCGGAGTAATCGCCTAATGGTTGCTCTAAATTTATCGCTGTCTTGCTTGTCAGGAGGATAAATAGAGATAATAAATAAACAATAAACAAAAATTGTCTTTAATGATATAATCTCGAATTTTAAAAATTCTGCTTGAACTAATAGCAATGTTCTGGAAACGCAGTCTGGAAAGACATGGACGTTGTTTTCTAAAACGATCAAAAAAATAATTAGAAGTTGGGGGTGGGGTAAGTATAGTTGACAAATAAAGAAATTTTAAAATATCATTAACAAGGCTACAAAAGTAGCTTTACAAACTTTTTCAAAATTTATTCAGGCTAAGCATTTAAAATTTATTCAGGCTAAGCATTTTTTTCATTTATTAATTTTTAATTTTGGTGGGTACTAAAATGCCTCGGCCCGTGGTTTGGCTTCTGGGTGCTTCCAAGCTATGTTAAGCAATAAATACAGATACGTGTAATGTAAAAATACTTTCAAAGTTGTTTTTATGTAAAGGAAACTATACTACTGTAAAATATTGACAATACTTTAAAGCAAGCGGTACTCTAATTTTTGGGGAGGGATATATGGGGGTTCCCGAGTAAAGCAAAAAGAATAATTTTATTTTTAATTTTTACTGTCAAACCATAAAAGTTTAAGAGATTTATGTATCATTTTATTTTTTTTAATTTTAAGCCTCCCCAAATATTAAGCGAAAGTAAAATACAGCAGTGCAACATCGGTAACATATTATGGTGAAGTGAAAGAGACACATATTAAGTTACAAAAATGCCTTACTTTTAGATTTTCCTTTTAATTAAAATCCTTTTACTTTTATTCATTTTCTTTTAATAGAAATGCATGTTCTTTTAGTATTTCCTTTTATTCATTTAAGTTTAATTTATAATTTGAGGTGGTGGAATGGCAGGTGGAGCAGTGGTAGGTGGAAGTAGGTGGAGCCATCGAATGGCCACCACGCTCGCCAGATTTAACCCCAATGAACTTATTTCTTTGGGGCTTTGTAAAAGATAAAGTCTTTGCACAAAAGCCCCGTGCTGTTGAGGATATGATTGAGGCTTGTCAAAAAATTGATGATGATAAAGACCACTGTTTAAGGGTGTGCATGAGTGTCAGTTCTTGCTACAGCAATGTGTGAATGCTGATGGCAAGCAATTTGAGTACTTGAGGGATTAGGGTTTTTAGTACATGTGCTTCTTATTGCCTATTTAAGCAACATTCATTTATTTTTTAATAAATGCAGTACATAATCTACTATATGCCTAGTTTTGAACGCCTATGTATACGAGTATGGTAAGGTATATTTTAAAAATCTAAATATGCATTTTGATGCAACAATACTTAGTATTACGTGATTAAGAAGCTATTCACAAAAAATGTTCTTTTATCTAAAAGTGGTCTTAAACTTTTGTCCCAGGCTGTTTATATGAATCTAAAGTTTTTAAACTTTAAAATGGATCACAGGTCAAAAAGTTATGAAACATTGCTTTACGACACTTTTTTTCGTTACCATCTTTACAAGCAGCTCTAAATTGTAGCTTTTGTGGGTGTCTCATTTTGTATTAAGTTGGCTTACTTGATCGGTCTTTTTATTTTGAAATAAATTTTGAAAATCAAAAATCGTAACACAATAATTTTGAAAATTAATTTAACACAATAATTTTGGAAATCTATCTTTACTATACAATTTACATCTTTAGAAGTAATACCACTTATTAGGTAGAAGAGTTTATGATTATCTAAGTTTTACCCAACCTTTCGTAAAAAACGGGCTCAAGTTATTTTTATTAAGCATTGCGAACAGGGCGTCGACTGTTTAAAATATGTTCCGGTTTAGGTTTCGCAAACTTTATTTTTAGGGATTGTGTTTCGATTCAGGTTCAACAAATTTTATTTTTAAAGGTTGAGTTCCGGTTCAGGTCGGCAAGTTTTATTTTTTCAAGTTCGGTTCCAGTTCAGTTCCGGTTCGAGTTTAAGTAAAATCATTAGCGGTTAATAAGAATTTTTAATTCGGGTTTGGTTCTAACCTTAATTTTATAAAATATTTTTCTGTCGATTTTTGCAAGTGCATAAAGTAAAAACATGACTCGAGGATTGTGGCTAGCATAGACATACCAGACTATTTGGTAAAAAAGGAAAGCAATTTTTCCCGATTGATGGTTGTGCACAATTTTAACAAGAAGCCGAAACGTAAAAATACAACTGAGCAGAATAGCTACACTGGCTTTGATATAAACTCGAAATCTTTTTGGCGCCCAAAAATCAATTAAAAAGTGTTATGCGTTGAAATAATCATTTTTATTCCCCAAAAGACAATTTTATGATTCAACATGATGTACAGCGCATTGGAATAAAATATTTGAACATAAAATAACTTGCAGTTTTTAAAAGTGCATTTTATACCTCAAAAGACATATTCAGTGACAGAAAAATCAGATTATTTTCAAATTTTTTTGCTGGTGACTAGGTGGAGATAACTAGGATGTTTCCATGGCGGCCGATTTTTTAGACTATATTTGAAGCCAAATAATATTTCATGGGCGTCAACTGGCATGCTTTTTGAAGGAACACGGTAAATAGTGGCATACCTAAAAATTTTTAAAATAGTGACATTTCAGGTAGGCCTACAGGTTTTGAAAAAGTTAAACATTAATTCTACTCACTGGCAAGCTCTTTAGATGTGAATTGTAGAACCAACTTTATATATATTTCAACAAAGTTGAATGAATGTGTAATAATGGTTTACGAACCAAAAAAAGGAAAATAAAATTTTTTTGGAATTTTACTTTTGATTTTCGCTGTTCTTTTAGAGTCCTTTTTTATTCATTCTAATAATTATGCTTTTAATGACAAAACCAATTGTTTTTATCCAACTGCTTATCTTAATTTACAATTTTAGATCTGTTAGATGTCGTTTTTGATCACAAATGTATTTTTATTACTTTATTTTCTTTTTTTTGCACCACTGTGATTTTATTACAGATGATATTTGTATTTCATTTAATCTTCTGATGAAAATTTACTGAATCATAGTACACCGAAACGTTGAGTTTTTATTATTGTTTTTACCTTTTAATAAAGAATTAACAGCAGTTTAACTCAAATTTTACCAGAAGATCATGAACAAAAGATTTTACTTTTGATATCAGGTTTTTTTTGGACATTTTATGGTAATGACAAGGTTTGAAACTTCTTTATACTGGTTTGAATGAATATATCAGATCTCTTTTTGACTGGCAACTTGCACACAAATATAAGACAAATAAGGTGCAGCACTGGCAGTGGTGCACCTTATTTCTTTTTAATAAGTACAGTATTTTTTTCTATTTTGTCTGCATGCTATAACCTTATAACTTGGCCGCTAAAGTCAATAAGTCGAAAATTTTTTGCTTTATTACGTCATGAAACTTACACAACCTCAAAGTTTCTATTGTTTAGGAGTTTTTTTACTGAGTTTTATAGTTCAAAAAAAAATCAAAATTTTATCTTATTAAATTTTACCTAAAAAGTTGTATTTTTTCTTATTGTTGGAATTTTTCTAGCAGCTATAAACTGTTTTTAAATATTTTTTTCATTTTATAGCAATTATTCAAAGCAGTGGTTTTCAAAGTTTTTGCCGCATTCCTCCCTTTCCGGACTCAGGTATAAATTTAATATATTTCATTCACAAGAATAAATTTAATATTTCATTCACATTCCCCTCAATTCCTCTCCTAACAATTTTTCCTCCCTTCAGGTTACAAATTCCTCCTTGGGGCGTCAAGTGGCTCACTTTGAGAAACACTGTTCTAAAGCTTCTGCGACGACAACTCCTTAGGATCAATCTTTTTCCTTTTTTCTTTAAGATTTTTAAATCAGCAATGTAAGTTTTACATGTTTTAAAATATTCCAGCAACTTTAAACCTTTCTTAAAAACTTTTAGCACCCTATACAGGGTGATCAATATTTAGCGTTACAATTCATTTCAAATTTTGTATTTTCCAAATGTAACTAAACTTTTGACACTTTCTAATGAACCTTTATACTCTCAGATATTTAATTTGACCATGACCAAAGTTCTAGACAAACGAACGGCAGTTGTTGAGCTATTTAAGCCACTAAAAGCGAAACTTCAGAAAGAATCAATCAAAATACAGCAGCATGAGATTTGTGACGCATGTAGGTCCTTTTTCAAGCGTCTCCAGCTTATAATTGATTCTAATGGTGGATATATTGGGTAAATCTTGTTTGTACTAGATTTTTATTTACTCTACAACAATATTCTACCTGTGTTACTTCAACTTTATGCTTCATTTCATAAATAAAGCTTTTTTAAGTTGTAACGCTAAATATTGATCACCTTATACTCCTGGGTGCGCATTTTTTAGTTTAAAAAATTTTCGATATGGATGGTAAAAATTTTTACCGATTTAAATTCGGAGAAAATATGCATATTTGTTGTAAAAAGTCGGGAACGCGGCCGAGTAGTTCAAGAGCGCCGTATTGATGGCGAACGTGATTGACAGGTCGCGGTTTAAAATCTACTCGCGCCATTTCTTTACAACAGGGGTGGCCAACCTGCAGCGCATTGGACGGTTAGTGGTGGCGCATTGCAGTTGGGGAAAATAGTTCACATGAAAAATGTTCCACAACTTATATCTAGCTATATCAGGGGTGGCCAACCTGTGGCGGATTACACCCTGATTTCCGGCGATGACCTTTTTTTTTTTGCAGATCAGCTTGGTTTCAGTAAGAAAAATAAAAATTTAAATTTTTTTCAGCGATGACTTTTTTTTTTTTTTTTTAGAGAACAGCTTAGTTTCGCTATGAAATTTGAAGTCTTTTGTTTGTGTGGCGGATATGAACTGGGCTTGAATAAAATTGGCGGTTCAGGAAAAAAGGTTGGCCACTTCTGTGTTAAATACTGATTTGATTTTGATATATTGTAAATTTATGTAATAATTGGCGCATATGCTCTTATAGTTAGTTCAAGTGGCGCATGGTATGCAAAAGGTTGGCCACCCCTGCTTTACAAATTTAACTTAAATTTCTCCCTTTTTTGAAGCATTTATGCTGCTTTGGTTCATGTTTAGTATTTAGTACAAATTATCAACAATTTTGTTAACATCTTTAGTATGACAATAGCAGCTTAGGTCAATTGATTTTGCAAATTCATTAGCATGCAAGTAAGATTAAAGAAATCATTAATAGGGTCATTCCATGAAAACTCATTTTAACCACTACATCTCTGATTTTTATAAAAATTGGTATGTGGTTATCCTATAGCCAAAAACCACTGCTGCAAATATTACGTTTCTAAGACTAATACTTTTTGAGTTAAAGGGGGCAAAGTTTTAGGGAAGCCAAAAAACCCTTTTTAAAAAACACTTATATCTTCCTCAAGATATGTTTAAATTATAACATGTTATATATGGTTGAAATCAGAAAAGAACAAGGAATTCAAATATGATATCAAAAATTTTATAAATATTAATATAAAAAAGTTATTTATTTTTTTAAAAAATTTTAGCCCGCCACCCCCCAAGAATTATGAAAGCCCCCACGAAACTTTTTCCAAAAAAATTTTGATTCATAAGCCTTAAAAATATGCAATAAAAACAATGGATATAGACGGTTTATTATGCTTAACACTCAATACAAATGATTCACTAAAGCAATTTTTAGGGCAAATATTTTCAAAAATTCAATTAAAATGTAAAGAATTTTCCTATATACCTAAATTTTAACATTGAGGATCTTGGCAATGTTTTCTTGGCATTTTAGATTCTAAATAATTTTAAATAATTTATAATATCAAAAAAAAAAAAAAAAAACATTTAATGGGGTTAAGGTAGGTATCAAATATTGTGGAATGTGCAAACAAAATACCTTTGATAAATATGACTGTATAGGTCAGTGATGGCAAGACTTTTCAGTTGGTGTACCAAAAAAATTTTTTTAGTATTCTTTTCTCATCGCATGTCACTTCTAAATAACAGTTCTTGAATTTTAGGCATATTTATATTAATATTTTTTATTATTAGTGTAAACTAAAGTGGTATCATTAATTAACATGGCATAGGAGTCATTTATTATCACAACGCATCATAATGTTTTGGAAAAAAAGTTTTGCACCAGATGCCCTTCCTGCCGCAACTCTGCCCATTTATCCGGGCTTGGGACCGGCATCAGGAAACACTAGAATGTGCCCCTGATGGCTGGCTAATAGAAATGAAGATGAGGGAGGGCAGGTTGAGGTGGTATGAACATGTCATGAGGAAAGACCAGTAGTATGTAAGAAAAAGGAATTCGGAAATGGAATTACTGGAAAAGAGGAAAAGAGGGAAAGAGGGAGGCTGAAGAAAAGATTTCTAGGTGTTGTGAAGGAAGATATGGGGGAGGTTGGTGCGACAGAGAAGGACATTGAAACCAGGACGCTGTGGAGAAAGATCATACGCTGTGGCTACTCCTAATTAAAGGGAAAGGCTGAAAGAAGAAGAAGGAGTTAGTTATTATGTAATTATGATTCAAAAAAACGAATACAATAGGTTCAAAATTTTCTTCACAAACTAGATTAAAATATTTTTTTAAATTATTATTTATTAAAAGGTTTTCCATGCTTAACAATATTGTGTAAAAGACTGAGACTTGCTGAAACCAAATCTGAATTTCCACTGATGAATCTCAACAAACTTTTAGATTGAACAGTTTTTTTTCTTCACTCTTGCGGTATATACTGTGTACGTTTTTCTTTAGTTTTTTCTTACAGTTACTTGTGATTTGTTTTGCAATGTCATTTTACATTCCAGGTTCTGCTCACAACTTGTTCATCGCATAAGATGCAAAGAGCTTTGCAATTTCTTTTAAATACGCTAAACTGTTTAGTCCAGCATTCTTGAAAATTTCTATTACTTTGATTTTCAGATAATTTAATTTTCTTTCTCTTCATTATGATTACAAGGGATGCAATCACAAAACTGTTAAATCTTTAAGTGAAAAGATAATTACAATAAAATTACCAAATGATACACGATTACATGTATTCCATCACAAAAAAGGTTAACGAAAATGGCATAAACAAGGTTTTTTTGAGTAAAAGAATGAAAACAACATATCAAAATCTGAAATATCAGCTCAATTAAGTCATTATTTGTGACACAATGTTCGTAGTAGAAACCACCGAAAATTTCCTGTTAACTTTTCATTAGCGTGTCAGACAAAATCTCTTTGCGTGTCACTAGTGACACACATGTCATAGTTTTCCCATCACTGGTATAGGTATTTCAGTAAAAAATCAAAATCTTTGTATAGCCATTAGCAACACTAACCGTAACTTTATTGTTAATGTAATAGAATTATACATCACAAATACATATACAAGTTGTATATTTTTCATATTTTTTTCTTCATTGACAGAACAAAAACAAAAATAAAAAGACACATACAAAATGTAAGCGTTAATTTTCTTTGTCCCCGGTTTAAATTTAATAATTGTGCTACGTGGCGCTCGTGCGTCTGCTTGAGGTGCTGTGGTTGGCGCGGGTTTTCTTATTTTCGTTCTCTTTGTTGAGTAACGTGGTCACGGCGTGTATCAAGAATCGGATTTGCAGTAGTATTGGTTGTATAACGTTGTCGCCTGCTTATACAAGGTAATTGTTATTTATACTTTGTATTCGAGTCGAGTTACATTCTTTTTTTTGCGGGTTTGATAAACAATAATTTTTACAGTTGGCGGCTGGATTTTTATACAGCTTTTATCTTGTTTCGGTTGCCAACTGTCCTGTATCGGTTGTAACGGTTGTCTCGAATGTTAAACGGTTGTAGCGGTTGTATCGGATGTTAAACGATTGTATTGTTATTGTGTGCCACTTACTCTGCTTATGCTCTATTCACAACCTTTTTTACATTTTTTTAGAAATTAAATCTCTTTATACAACTGTATACGGACTGGCAATTTTAGGTAGTAGTTAGGATTAACTTCTACACAAAAGAATGAAAAATCACGTATATAGTACAATGCAATTGCTGCCAGAAGAAGTTGCTAGCTAAAGACCTTTCAGGTTACCATATGTGAGCTAGCACCTTTAACTATTTGAATCAGATGCTATACATACATATAAAAAATGAAATTGCAATATAAACAAAGACAAACCAAATAAAAAAAATAATATTTATCAAGGTTAATCATAAAAAATATGGTGTTATGACAGTTGATTAAATGACACTTGATTGAACACACTTGATCGAAACGACACTTGATCAAAACGACACTTGATCGAAACGACACTTGATCGAAACGACACTTGATCGAAACGACACTTGATCGAAACGACACTTGATCGAAACGACACTTGATCGAAACGACACTTGATCGAAACGACACTTGATCGAAACGACACTTGATCGAACTTAACAGTTGATAAAAAAAAAATATTTACTTTTGTATGTTTTTTCGATTAAACAATGTCTTTGTTACTGTAAATTAGATTCTTAAAAAGCAGAGGTCATCAGTAAGAGAACAGTTTGTGTTAATTTTTTAAAATTTTTGTCAAGGTCAGGGTTTTTTAAAGAGGTTCCTGGGCTAAGCATTTTTAGGGGGGCAACGAGTATATTTCATGTCATAGTTATGTTTCGTTAGATGCCTATTGCTGCCATTTCTTTGCATTCAATTTACATTGTAGTCAGTTATTTAGGGCGATATTGTGCGGTGGCGCAACCCTTACAGACCCTTACAGAAATAAGAGACAGACTAAAAGGGAAGACCTTTTTTTAGAGATTACTATGTTTTTGGGACAAAAAATTGACAAAACCGGGCAGAGTCAAAGTGAAAACTTTTTTTTAGTGATCACTATGTTTTTGGGACAAAAAATTAAGACAGATTCAAAGTTGTAAATTTTCCCTTTTATTATTCGATCAAATGTCATTTCGATCAAGTGATTTTTTAATCAAGTGTCATTTGATCAAGTGTCGTTCGATCAACTGTCAGGTGACATAAAAATATACTGATAGAAATGAAAACAATTCAAAAACATTACAATTTACAAATTGTTGCACATTACAACATACCGACATAATTGAAAATAATTCAAATACATTACATATTAAAGTTTACAAACAGAATTCGTAAATTGTTAAAAATCACTGATATAATTGTTTATAAGAAATGATTTATAATTAATTTTAAAATTATGAAATGAGTTTTCGTTAATGTTTTTAGGAATTTTAGACCATATCTTTACACCACTGAAATTTAACATCTTTTACTAAAATCAGAAGATACATACAGTTGGTAAAAACCAGGGGTGTGGAGCCGGAGCCTGGAGCAGGAAGAAATTTTAGGGTCTGGAGCTGGTGCTGGAGTCGGAGCTATATATTTTAAAAAGGTGGAGTCCGAATCGGAGTCACATATTTAAAAAGGTGGAACTGGAGCTACATATTTTCAAAAAGTTGAAGCTGGAGGCAATTTTTTTAATAGGTTAGAGAGGGAGCCTGATATTTTAAAAAGCTTGAAACCAGTAAAATTGCACTAGCTTAAGTTCCAGCTTTGTATTGTATTAAAGAACACAACCAAATTTTTTTTTTTCAAATTAAATATTATGCTTTAGAGCTGCCTCTAGTATATTTGGTTAATTAGAAATATTTAGTGCTATTATCCTTTGTTTGAGTTGGTTAATGTTCTGCCTCCCAGGGAGGCATGGAATGATGTTACTTAATCTGGTCAAGTTTGAATATTTAATGCCACTTGGAAATGGAAATTAAACTTACCTTAAACAGTTTATTTAAGCATGCTCTAACCAAATTTAATAATTGTTTACTGAGCAAATGCTTCATTTAAGAGTCATGGTCACTTTTAGAATGAAACATTTCAAAAAAAGTTAAGTAGGCTAAGCAGCGTGGTCAAGTGGTTGAAGCACCGGGCTGATGATCAACATGGTCTCGGTTCAAAACCCACTTGTGCCATTCTGTTCTGTTCTTGGGAAAGACACTTTACGGCACTTTCCCCTGCTTGGTGGTCTTGGCAAGCAGTTCTAAATTACAGTAATATCTCTATTGAATTACAAGCGGACGCAATATCTTGGCATCTCCGAAAGCAGGTCGGGGTAATTGCTTACCCTATGTTATAGCACCTCTGTCGCTTTCCTGGAGGATAAATATAAAGATAAAAATAAAAAAAAATAAAGTATTGAATTTGATCATAGCACACATAAATGAATAGTTTAAGGCAGGGGTGTGGAGCTGGAGCCAGAGCTTGGAGTGGGAAGAAATTCTAGGGTTTGGAGTTGGAGCTGAGCCAGAACCAGTCATTTTAAAATGCCAGAGCTGGAGCAGGAGCTGGAGCCATAGATTTTATTGCTAGCTCTGCATCCTGGTAAAAACAAATCAATTTTTTATTTGATGAGTATTATAATTATGAATTTGTTTATTGAATGTTTATTGAAAGTAACCCGAAAAAATTTTTGGTAGCATATTATGCATATACGTAAGCATGAACCTTGCATAAGTAAATTTAATAATATTGTTTATTTTTACGACATTAAATTTATGAAAGAGATAAGAACGAATGAACTTATTTTGATGGACCTGAAGAGAAGCCAGCATTGATTTATTAGCTCTTCTCCAATTCAATATAGAGTTTTGGACTTCAGATTGAAATAATGCAAAATAGATAGTTTTTAATGTCGCTAGGGTAGCACAGTGTCTGAGTTTACATACTATGCAACAAACTTCAGAAAGTTGTTAAAAGCTCATCTCAAGCTACCCCAAGGTACTTTAAACTACATTTTCTTTCAATAAAATGACCACTGATGGTAATATTAAAGGGATTAGTAAAGTCTTTTTTGTTACTGAATGGTACAAAATAGGTTTTAGAATAGTTCAATAATAGTTTATTTGACTTCAACCATACATCTATTACAGACAATTCTTTATCAACGTTATTTTGCACAGATATTAAATAGAGAAGTCTTCATATTAGATACATTTGAAAGGTCATTTATTTAGAATAGGAATAACAGGGGTCTAAGAATTAAACCCTGTGATACTCCATATTTAAATGTAGTCAAATCAGATGAAACATTTATTTTTGTACATTGAATTCTATTACTTAGGTATGATTTTATGATAAATACGACGTTGCCTCTTAATTCAAAGTATATATTAAGTTTTTTCTATTGATATATCATGATCATGATTAATAGTGTCAAAAGCCTTGCTTAGATTTAAAAACGCAGAGCATGTAAATTTGTTGTTAAAATTAGATAGTAGTTTATCACAGATGGTTGCTAAATACAAAATGTTTTCAAAATCATACTTATTATGAGTTAAATACCTACTTATCATTAAATTTACTTTTTCAACTCCCTGCTTTAAAATGAAACCGATGCCCATCAACAACATTGTATTTTTAGCAAAATGAGGGGGGCATCGGATCTACATTTAGGTAGGAGGCCTAACATCATTTAATCTTAAGTTTAGCAACTAGCTATCTATTAATGCAATAAAAAGTGAATGCTAAAAGTATTGCCATATTTATGTTTTTAGCACTGAGATAATAACTTAATGGATAAATTTTTTAAAAAAATCCATTAAATTGAGTAAATTTTTCCAAAAAATTGCTTTAGGGAATCATTTGTATTGAGTGTTAAGCATAATAAACCGTCTATATCCATTGTTTTTATTGCATATTTTTAAGGCTTATGAATCAAAATTTTTTTGGAAAAAGTTTCGTGGGGGCTTTCATAATTCTTGGGGGGTGGCGGGCTAAAATTTTTTAAAAAAATAAATAACTTTTTTATATTAATATTTATAAAATTTTTGATATCATATTTGAATTCCTTGTTCTTTTCTGATTTCAACCATATATAACATGTTATAATTTAAACATATCTTGAGGAAGATATAAGTGTTTTTTAAAAAGGGTTTTTTGGCTTCCCTAAAACTTTGCCCCCTTTAACTCAAAAAGTATTAGTCTTAGAAACGTAATATTTGCAGCAGTGGTTTTTGGCTATAGGATAACCACATACCAATTTTTATAAAAATCAGAGATGTAGTGATTAAAAAAAATTTTTTTGTGGTGAGTTTTCATAGAATGACCCAATAGGCCTACAACTTTTTACAAATTGTGTTTGAATAAATCTGATAGTTAAAAATTGTGAAGTTTTGTTCCATTACACTCAATATGAGTATTTTTATCTATTTTTTTTTTATATCTATATTTACTCCCTGACTTGCAGGAAAGCGACGGAGGCGCTATACATAGGGCAAGCAATTTTCGGAGATCCCAAGATATTACTGTCCGCTAAAATTTTTGTTTTGGTTTTTAGTTTTATAGAGATACTGTATGACTGAAATTTAGAATTGCTTGCCAAGATCACCAAGCAAGAGAAGATGCCTTAAAGTGTCTTTCTCTAAAACACAACAGAATGGAGTGAGAATCACAGCGCTCTAACCACTAGACCACGCTGCCGACACACACGAATAAAAAGCATATTATCAAACAAACTTATTATTTTATACTGAAGGTATGGGAAAAATAACAGTTCCTTAAAAAGTAACCGTTAATTTTCTTTAACAAATAGTAACAATTAAGGCAAGGGTGGCCAAAGTTTTTCAAGCGTGAGCCGTATTCAGTAAACTAATAATGTTTGCAAGCCGCAAAATATTCTAAAATTGCAATAAAGTAAAAATTAAAATAAATCAGTTTTTTTAATCAACAGTGAGAACATCTGTCATGCAGTCGTTTTCTGCGTTTTCATGCTACCTTAAGTAGCTTTAAATCATGGCGATAAAAATTACAACAGTGATCCGAATCAGTTTTTTCCAGTGGTTGTCAGTTAGATTTTTTAAGTTCTTTTTTTAGCGTGATCTTTGTTTGTTTTATTGACGCTCAAATCCACTCACTTTTTCTGAAAAAATTAGTGGATTTGAGCGTCAATAAAACAAACGAAGATCACGCTGAAAAAAAGTACTGTAAACGGCTGTAAACACGCCTTAATTCATCATCAAAGTATGGTCAATTAGCAGGTAGAATATTCCACGCTACGAGGAAACTGTTTTCATTTATTAGCAGGAGCGCCGGAAAGCCTTTTTGTCAGGGAGGCAAAATTTAAAAAACCAAATAAATTTTTGAAAAGCTATATAATTTTTTAAAAAGCATTTTATGCTGAAAAAGGTCGCAATGCCATTCCCTATCGCGACCGTCTTCATCGCAAAACTTTAATGAGGACTAAAAAAAGTTATCATTCCAATCAGTGACCAAAATTTTTATTTTTGTCTAAAATTAAGATTAAAAAGACAGAGAATGTATTCAAAGTTTAGTGTTAGCGAATAAACACATTTTGAAACTTTTAAAAAAAATTAAGACTTCAAAAAACAGTTTAGGATTATAAAAGAATTCAGATGAGCCACAAACGAGAGGCAGAAGAGCGGCATGCGATTCGCGAGCCACAGTTTGGCCATCGTTGGGTTAGTTCTTGGAGTGAGTATAAAAAGTAACAACTAAAATTTTCAAAGGAGTACTTAATGTAACAGTTTTTCAAAAGTAACGGTTTGGAAGTACTGTTCGTATTCACGCTATGTTATTTTTGAGCAGTGCTCTTCAAACTTTTTTCAGCGCGACCCACTTTGCACAGCCAAATTTTTTCGCGACCCCTAGGGACTGAAATAAATTTTTAATAATACAAAAAATATTAAATAAAAAACAATAAAATTGACAATACCTTTAATGAGACCGATGTGCTTGCATATTCTTGCACAAAAGATCGAATCTTACAAATCAAGCACATTGGCCTATGCTTATTATTTGTGCAGGTATACGTAAATCCGTCTTGTAAGTAACTTTCATTGCATGTCCTCTTTTTTACGAAAGAATGATTGATCTTGTTTTTTACATATTGCCACTTGGTTGTTCTGTTAGCGTTGACTTCTCAATACTTGAATTGTTTGGTGAGATATGATGCTTTGATTTTAACCACTTATCCACGAGAAGGGTTGTTTAATAATTATTAATTTTAAAATCTATGCTGTTATAAAATTACTTGTTCACAGAATGGTATGTAACCTTAAACTTTTTCTTTTTTACTTTAATGATTTTATAAAATCTAGAAAGAAAATGAACGTAGTTTAGGAAAATAAGAATGTTAATTGCTAAGTTACATTTTAGCAAAAAATATAAAACACTACCAGTCAAACAGTCAGTTCTTGTTGACATCGGATATACATCGTTACAGTAGATCCTATATGCAGGCACCCGTTTTTTTTAAATAACGATAAATTGCAAATATTTAAACATTTTGAACTAATACTATAATAAAAATAACTATGAATAATAAATTAAGAGTTATTGATTTCTAATAGGGTATTGCAACAATATTTTTGCACGAAAAAAATTGCAACCATGCTTCGAGAAACAATGATTTCCGTGTTGCCATCTGCGATAGATAAACTAAAATTATAGAATTCGGTTATCTATTTTCAATTTCACAAGTAAATACCAATGCCAAGGCAAACAATTAAAAACAAAATCGCTTTGCAAATGCTACGTCACCAGCACAATAATACAGTATATAATCACTCCTTCTGCCCATAAATTGAATCATCGTCGTCGTTTGAAGGGTATCCACTCCAGGCCAGACACAAACAGGACCGGGGCCGAGGGTTTATCCTTTACTACCCCAGACTGCTGCACTGCCTGAATCAGATGTTGGCAGTGATGTCATTTAGCCAGCATCGAGTTTCGTCATCCAAAACCGTCAGACCTTGGCTCCATGTGGTGCCCGATGTATAGGGCACGCTGTTAGTACATGGTCTGCGGTTTGCTCAGAGGCGCCACACTCGCAATTCGGTGAAGGAGCGAGACCCCATTTGTGCATGGACGAATGGAAACGCCCAACGCCAGTCCGCAGGCGGTTGAGCTCAATCCAAGCTGCTTGGTGTAAGCCCATCCCAACAGGCCTGGCATCGGTCTCGGGCACAAAAGCACGGAGCCTTGAAACATTTTCACAGTACTCCGTTTTCCATTTGTGGTTTGTCCATTCAGAGGCGCGGATGCAAAGTCTGGCAAGGTTGTTCAAGAGATTCCGCGCACCTGGCACAAACGGGGTCTAGATCTTAGTCTCACTTGGCGAGTATCTGAGGACCCACTTAAAAGACCATACAAGATATGATCAGGGTCCAGAGATCCACGGTAAGCCAAGGAGAGTGTCGCTCCCATTCGGCAAAGCTCAGCTGGCTGGATGCCTGAGAGTACAGGTAGGTGGTCCGTTGGAGTGGGACGCAGGCATCCAGTGACTATGCGCAAGGCGTCGTTTCAAAACACTGTCGATAAGGCGAGTGTGAACACTGCGACACCAGACTGGCGCACAGTACTCAGCTGTTGAGTAGACTAGAGATAAGGTGGCTATGCGTAGTGTTATAGCACCAGCACCCCATCCCGAGCCCACGAGTCGGCTCAGCAGTGTGACGCACGAGGATAGTTTTTTGCACAATGCCACTAAATGGTGACGAAACGTGAGCGATCTGTCCAGTTTTACCCCAAGGTAAGTAGGATTTGGACAGAACGGTAAAAGTCTACCATTGTTATAGACCATTAGCTCACGTTTTGCCTCTCGGTTATTTAAGTGAAAGGCTGCCGTCACCGTCTTAGTGTGACTAAGCTTCAACCTCCAAGTCTGGAGATACGCTGACAGTGTAAACATGTCTTGGCTTAATGTCCCCTCCAAGTCTTTCCAGTTTCCAGAAGAGTGCAACAATGCTATATCATCAGCACAAGCAAACTTTCTGGAAATCATAGAAGGAAGATCGTACGATATTATGACACTGTCTGGCACCGTGGCCTTGCCTGCAAGCTGCTGAAACTACTTCCGGATAAGTACATGGTCAGAATGATTATCGAGCTTGTCCGAAATTGAAGTTTCACCCTTACCACCGGTGACAGCAAGCAAAGCAGGCTATGTCGTCTTAAAAACAGCGTTCCTCAGGAATCGGTCTTGGCTCCCCTCCTATTTAACGTCAAACAAAAACTGAGTACAGTACTGTATGCTCAACCACTCAACGATCAGGCAGGCAATCAGCCACTTGCGTTAGAAACTCGTTCGTTACCAGCATCAAACAGAACCTGAACGTGTTAGCAGCTGCCGCAACTCGAATGTAGCAACTAATGCAACCTATATTTGACCAAACAAATTTTATAATTTGTGATATTTATTTTCTTTGCATTAATTAAAATGTTGCATGTTGAAACAATTGTACACTATAATAGAGCTATTAATAAAAATCACGTAAAACGGATTTTTTCATCTGTTAAAAATATTCTCGTCAATACTTTATTAATGTTCTGGAAACATTTCGCGACCCCCATTGAGCCCTTTTGCGACCCACCGGGGGGTCGGGACCCACAGTTTGAATGGCCCTATTTTAGAGCTCAATTCTTTCGAAACTTTTTCTTTTTCAAAAAAACAGCAATCATTCATCTGCTTTACATTTGTGTTCTGAAATCACCCAAAACACTACGGAATTTACGTTTAATTAACAAAGAACGTAGTTATCTAAACAGAAATGCACGTTAACAAAGAAACAAGAAACACAACTTCAGAACAACACACCTAAACAACCGCGCGTCGCTCTGACAGCGTTCTGCAGCAAACACGAGATAGAGCGCACAGTACAAAAACTTAAAGCAAGAACGTGCTTCGGGCTTGACACGCACAATTACAATTACACAACAGTTTGTAATACAAATAGCAAAGCAGATAAGAGGTTTGTAATAAAAATAGGAAAGCAGATGAGAGATTGCTACTTTTTTGAAAAAGAAAAAGTTTTGAAAGGATTAAGCTCAAAAATAACATGGCATGAATAATAACAGTTACTTCTTAACTGTTACTTATGATAAAACTGTTACATTTGCTGCTCCTTCAAAAATTTTATCTGTTACTTTATATTTACTAAGTCAACTAAGAACCAGCCAATAAGAAAAAGACAATCACGTTACAAAACATGTAATGTAACTGCTTTTTTCTTATCTGCTTCTTCCTTTGAAAAATTAAAAACGTCACAATCACTATTGATTAGTTCTTAGTTGGCTTAATCATAAACTTCTAAATCAGTACTTTTCAAACTTTTATTTACTACCGCACACTAATAAATTCTTGAGTTTGCCTGCGGCACACTTACTTCATGAACAGTGGTGGATATTGGGTGACGCTAGGGTTACCAACTTTCTGTTTCGCCATTCCAGGACACCTTAATAAAGGGGCGTCCAACCTTTTTAAGCCGAGGGCCATTTTGGCTCTTCAAAAATATTGGCGGGCCAAACAAATGAAACACCTCGATTTTTGTCCCAAAATTGTAGTGATCTCTAAAAAAAAAAGTCCTCACTTAAAATCAGTCTCGGATTTCATTATTTTTCTCTTGAAAACTAGTGATGTCGGAAAAAACAAGAGAAAAAGGAGTTTTTACATAAAATCTGTCTTTGATTTCCTGCGGAATTTTTGCCAAAATAGGCAGAACAGAGCCCAAAAAGTTGCCCCAAAACAATCCAAAAAGCTGTCAGTAAATTCCGGGACAAAAGTGACCCAGCCCGGGACACGGGATACCAGACGTCAATTCCGGGACGGTTGGTAGCCCTAGGTGACGCGAATGAGGCAGTTGCCTCGGCCCCCCTCAATTTCAGGAGGCCCCCTCGGAAATAGCACATACAGTTTTTTAGAGATCATTATGGAAATCGGGACAAAAAGTGGGAGATACAAGATCGATTCGAGCTAAAGACTTTTTTTTTTAGAAAACACCTTGATTTTGGGAGCAAAATAGGGAAATCAGAGATGAAATCGAAGTGAAGACCTTTTTTTTTTTTAGAGATCACCATGATTTTGGGAGAAAAAAGTGAAAGACAAGATCAAAGCTTTTTTTCTTTTTTAGAAAACATCAGTTTTTGAAAATCCTTGCCTCGGGCCATTAAATTTGAATATCCACCACTGTTCATGAAGGCGAAAGTTTACTTAATACACTCTTTAAGTTTACATTTAGTTTCCAAAAAAAAAAAAGAAAAAGGTTTTCACTTCGATTTGATCTCATATTTCGCTATTTTTCTCCCAAAGTCATGGGGATCTCTAAAAAAACATATACACCAAAATGAAATTATATGCGGTATTTTCAAGGGGGGCCCGAGGCAACTGCCTCATTCGCCTCACCCAATATCCACCACTGACTCTATGGCTTTCTGTCAAAACACGAAAATTTCGCGGCACACTTTAATCCTTTTCACGGCACACAGTTTGGAAAACCCTGATCTAAATAGTAGTATCTGAAGTAGAAACGAACATTTTGCAGCGACCAACGTGGGGCCAACGATAAAAACAACCTTTCTGACATAACAAAATCTCGTACCGCAAATTTTCGAATGTTGAGAAAAACATTCTTGAATGCAACTTGTGAATGAGGTTTTTGAAATGTTGTTTGAAAAACTGAATTCGAATCTCAGACCGGTAAAATATTCTAACTATACATAATAATTAAATATTGCACTCCTGCTACAAAAATTTATTATCCGCTTCCACATTATAAGTGAAACACTGTAGAATAATTTTATTAAACGAACAGTGTTTGAAGCTTTGGTTGGTAAAGTCGAAGCAAAGTTATTCTAATATGCATTAAACCATAGTGACAAAAGAAGGTGAGAAGGAGTTGTACAGATTGGCTAGGCAGAGGAACGGAGCGGGGAAAAATGTACAGAACGTGAGGGTTATGAAGGATGAAAACGGTAATGTGATGGTAAGTTCGGAGGTAGTGTTAAAGAGATCGTCGTCGTCGTCGTTTGAAGGGTATCCACTCCGGGCCAGACACAAACAGAACTGGGGCCGAGGGTTTATCCTTTTACTACCCCAGACTGCTGCACTGCCTGAATCAGATGCTGGCAGTGGTGTTATTAAGCCAGCATCGAGTTTCGTCATCCAAAACCGTCAGACCTCGTGCTCCATGTGGTGCCCGATGTATAGGGCACGCTGTTAGTACATGGTCTGCGGTTTGCTCAGAGGCGCCACACTCGCAATTCGGTGAAGGAGCGAGACCTCATTTGTGCATGGACGAATGGAAACGCCCAACGCCAGTCCGCAGGCGGTTGAGCTTAATCCAAGCTGCTCGGGGTAAGCCCATCCCAACAGGCCTGGCACCGGTCTCGGGCACAAAAGCACGGAGCCTTGAAACATTTTCACAGTACTCCGTTTTCCATTTGTGGTTTGTCCATTCAGAGGCGCGGATGCAAAGTCTGGCAAGGTTGTTCAAGAGATTCCGCGCACCTGGCACAAACGGGCGTCTGGATCTTAGTCTCACTTGGCCAGTATCTGAGGACCCACTTAAAAGACCATACAAGATATGATCAGGGTCCAGAGATCCACGGTAAGCCAAGGAGAGTGTCGCTTCCATTCGGCAAAGCTCAGCTGGCTGGATGCCTGAGAGTACAGGTAGGTGGTCCGTTGGAGTGGGACGCAGGCATCCAGTGACTATGCGCAAGGCGTCATTCAAGACACTGTCGATAAGGCGAGTGTGAACACTGCGACACCAGACTGGCGCACAGTACTTAGCTGTTGAGTAGACTAGAGATAAGGTGGCTATGCGTAGTGTTATAGCATCAGCACCCCATCCCGAGCCCACGAGTCGCCTCAGCAGTGTGACGCGAGAAGATAGTTTTTTGCGCAATGCCACTAAATGGTGACGAAACGTGAGCGATCTGTCCAGTTTTACCCCAAGATAAGTAGGGGTTGGACAGAACGGTAAAAGTCTACCATTGTTGTAGACCATTAGCTCACGTTTTGCCTCTCGGTTATTTAAGTGAAAGGCTGCCGTCACCGTCTTAGTGTGACTGAGCTTCAACCTCCAAGTCTGGAGATACGCTGACAGTGTAAACATGTCTTGGCTTAATGTCCCCTCCAAGTCCTTCCAGTTTCCAGAAGAATGCATTGTTGCTAAATCATCAGCATAAGCAAACTTTCTGGAAATCATGGAAGGAAGATTGTACGTATAGATGTTAAATAAGAGGGGAGCCAAGACCGATCCCTGAGGAACGCCGTTTTTAAGACAGCGTAGCCTGCTTTGCTTGCTGTCACCGGTGGTAAGGGTGAAACTTCGATTTCGGACAAGCTCCATGATCATTTTGACCATGTGCTTATCCGGAAGTAGTCTCAGCAGCTTGCAGGTAAGGCCACGGTGCCAGACAGTGTCATAAGCAGCTGTCAGATCGATAAATACGGCACCGGCCTTCTTTTTAGCCTCGAAAGAATCCTCGATGTTCTGGGTTAGCAGAACAACTTGATCTACGGTTGACTTCCCGCGTCGGAACCCAGCCTGCTCTTTAGGGAGCAGTGGATCGATTAATGGTTCAACGCGGGCGTAGATAAACCTCTCGAGGATTTTGTAGGGGACACAGAGCAGAGATATCGGTCGATAACTCTTTGGGTCCCCCATGGGCTTTCCTGGTTTTGGGATCGCGACCACAAGCGCTCTTCTCCAGATCTTGGGAATTTTGAGTCGGCGCAAACAGGAAGAAATGAAGTCACGTAACCAGGACTTCAAAGCAGCTCCGGCTTGGAGTATAAGCTTGGGGCAGATGGAATCAGGTCCCGGAGCTTTACCTGGTTTTAAATGTTGGAAGGCAGCAGTAATTCTGTGAAAAGTTGTCAGAGATATTTACTGCGTCTGGTGTTGTGGCCCTCCAAAGGTCAGACACTTCTTGATAGACAAGTCGAGATGACTTGCGGTCAACAGCCTCGTATTTCCCACTTCTAACCAGCTGAGATGCAATAGCATCGGCTGAAACGGGACAGTGACGAGGAGAGTGTCGTGACCTACCAGTAAGGTTGTTTAAAATACTCCACGCTTTTCGACTAGAGTGTGAAAAGTCAATGCTCCGAACTGCTTCGGACCATCGATCCCTCTGCTTTCTGTCAAGCTTGGCAAGCAGAGCTGTAGCAGCCAAACTTGAGTCGTCTTTCTGAGGAGACTGAAGAAAGGTTTTATAGAGGGATTCACACTCTGCATCCCAACACGGAATATAGTTATTTCGATACCCGCGTGGTATAGTCTTTTTGGCTGCTTTCTTAATGGTGTTACAGAAGTCCTGGTAAGCCGCATCCACATCAAGTGAATCAGGCGGCAACAAAGTCTTTGCGAATTTATTCGTCAAAGCAATGTAGTGACTCCATTTGGCCTTGCGGAAGTTCCATCGCTTAACAGGCATGCTTGGCACTGCCATAGCAAACCTTGGTGGTGTAATAAGCGAAGGTCGATGTTGTGACCTGGGGAACTTGTCAGTCAGTCAGTCAGTCAGTGTTTTTTTTATTCTCGATCATTATTAAACAGTTTAACACAAAAATTATAAACATTAAAAAGATCAAGAAAAGGAAGAAGCAGCACAACGTCAGACGTTAAAACATGCATATGACAAACAAAGTAAAAGTACAAGATAGTATAAAGCATGGCTGCAACACCTTAATCATATAAAGACATAAGTGAAAAAAGAAAAAAAACAAAATAAATAAATAAATACGTAAAAATAATATTATGAAACAAACTGAACAATTAAATAACCAGTGCATGACTAGGCTGCGTAATGATGATGGGTGGCACAGCTAGCCAAGATGGAAATTTAGCTCAACTGAGCAAGGTGAGTAAAGAAAAACCACCCAAAAAAGAAACCTCACCAGGTCCGGAAACCTTTTCTAAATGCAACTGGTGACTATAATAGAATAGTAAATAATGCCGAAAGTATATACAAAAAAAATTACGGAATTATACAGCTAATAATAAACAAATATTAACGATAAAAGAGATAACATAACATAAAAAGAAAAAAAAAAAAAAAAAACTATTATGCTAGTCAAAGTTGATGGAAAAACATATATTAATAATATAACAATTATAAACAACAACAACAAAAAAAAAAAAACATTTACAACAGAATTCACGCACTACAAAAAATATTAGATAAAATTTTTGCAGACCAGCATAATAGCAACATAAAAAAATTAAACAAAGTCCATAACATTTAGTAATTGTTTTGAAACTTATTTTACAATTCTAAAAATAAAAAATTAATTGCCAAAACGAACAGTATACCATTGCCAAAAAGAAATTTTAATGAAAGAGCGAAGATAAGGGTGAAAAAGAATTAATTTGTTTAGAGTTTGAAATTATGCAGACAATCAAAATATAAGAGTTTTTTTAAAGCTTTGTGTGCAGACTGGATATCTTGATCGATTAAGCTTTTCTTCCAGAGATTGAATTCAAAAAATTTTTACACCATTTCCTTCTTTCCAGAAACCTGTAATCAAAAATACATAGGGCAGTATCGCGTTTAGGAATCTTGTCAAGGACACGTCTATCCGGTAAGCGACTGTTTGGACCTACGCTAGCGAAAGCTAGATCTGGGTTGGTACCAGTGTCCCAGCGGCCGGAATAAAAACAGGCAGCGTCCTTGGCATTATATAGCAGGGCAAGACAATTAATACTTGCCCAGCCAGCCAAGCACTCACCGTCCGGACTGTTGTCGTCGTAACCCCAGTCAGCATGACGACAGTTAAAATCGCCAGCGTACAGACAGGGGTGAGGAAACACTGGGAGATCCAGGGTTCGCAATCGCGTTGGCGGTGGTTTGTAGACGTTAACTATTTTATAGCCATCAACGTCCATACACAACCACTCGATCTCCGATGTCGGTGGAGATTAGTCCAAAAGCGTGTATCTCAGTCGCTTGTCGACAAACGTGGCAAGGCCATGCTTCCTGCTTAAAGAAGACCCAGCTAGTTGGTAGTTTGGTAGTACCAACTGCTCTGCATCAGTGCAGTGGGTCTCCTGCAGTAGGATGACGAGTGCCTCAGACTGCATAGCGAGGTGATGAAGAACGTTCATCTTGCTTGCAGTGAGGCTTTCGATGTTCAGCTGAAGAATAGTGGGTCTTCGGAACTTGTTGGCAATGTGCCCTGAAAAGGGCAGTTTTATCCTGTCATTGCCCCGTCCTGAAAAGGACGTTTGCCAATTAGCAGACCCACATTGAACATCGGAATGGGTGGATACCCTTCCGTTTTGGTAGGTTCGGTTTCGGTCTGTTATTTTAAAATCAATGAGCAGACTTACTCACGGCCCAGGCTGCGTGAAAGCACCTACCATCTGGGCCGTTAAAGAGATGAAAGGAGTACTTGGAGAAACTGATGAATGAGGAAAATGACGGAGAGCCTAGGACAGAGGAATAGAAGTGGATAACGAAGAGGTAAATTCTGTCAGTAGAAAAGAAGTGAAGAATACACTGAGAAGGATGAAAAAAAAGGTAAAGCGGTTGGACCAGACAAATTGCCAGTAGAAGTTTGGAAGTGTATGGGAGAGATGGGGATAGAGTTTTTGACCAGACTGTTGAACAAACTATTTGTTTCTGTGCGGCATAGAATGAGCCGACTTCGGGGCACAGAAACCCTGGCGCGGTGTAAAATTCAGAAATCTTTTCACAAATTCAATCAAATTAATCAATTTATCAAGCCTTACTTTTATTCAACAGTTCAACTTATTCAAATAGAAAGAAAAAATAAAAAACATAACACATATTGATTAAGCAATTTAAACAAAGGCTTGTCTAATTAAAATCCCTTTAAAATGCTTGCAAGCTAATAATTATAAAAATCTAGCACATTTAAACAATATTAAGCTTCTTAAACTATGATTACTGTTAATTTTGCCTGCACTTGAAAAAATATGAAAAGATCATAGTGACGTAATAGATAATTAGGAGTAGCCTAAGCAAAAACGGAGTAAGGCGGAAAGAAAGAAAGTAAACAATGAAAGAAAGAAAAGAAAGTTAAAAAAATTACAAAAGTTGAAACAATAAAGAGGGGGGTTTAACAGCAAATTGTTTGCAATTAATTGTGATAACAAAGCAGCAGTTTAATAAGGCGACCGCGCCTGGACAATAGAACAGGTCCGTCAGCCGCTGGAACACTATTAGCTGGTGAACAGATGCTTATCCCAATCTATAAAAACAAAGGGGACGCACTGCTATGGAAGCTACAGAGGAATAAAGCTGATGAGCCATACAATGAAGATATGGGAAAGAATTATTGAAGCCAGGCTAAGGGATAGAGTAGAGATAAGTAAACAGCAATATGAATTTATGCCAGGAAAGAAAACTACCAATACCATGTTTGCCTTAAGAATGTTGATGGAAAAGTACAGATAAAGTCAAAGAGAGCTACATCGTGTATTCGTTGACCTAGAGAAAGCTTACAACAGGTTTCCGAGAGAAGAGTTGTGGTACTGTATGAGAAAATCAGGAATGGCGGAAAAGTATGTGCGAGTTGTACAGGATATGTACGAGGAAAGCGAAACAGTGGTGAGGTGTGCAGTAGGAACTACAGAAAGTTTCAGGGTCAAGGTCGGATTGCACCAGGGATCAGGTTAAGTCCGTTTCTTTTTGCTGTGATCATGTATAGGCTAACAGACGAAGTAACGAGAGAACCACCATGGATGATGCTGTTTGTTCATGATATCGTGATTTGCGAAAAGACCAGGGAAGAAGTGGAGCGGAGACCAGAATGCGGGAGGTATGCCTTGGAAAGAAGAGGGATGAAAGTAAGTAGGTCAAAGACCGAATATCTGTGTGTAAATGGAAGAAATGACGAAGAAACAGTAAAGATGGAGGACAAAAATGTGCCAAAAGTAAAGCAATTATATTTGGGATCAACGGTGCAAGAAATTGGTAGTTGTAAAAGGGAGGTAAAGGAGAGGAGAATGCAGACAGGATGAAACGGATGGAGAAAAGTATCGAGAGTAATCTGTGACAGGAGGTTACCAGCTAGAGTAATAGGAAAAAGGTACAGTTCGGTGGTAGGACCAACAATGTTGTATGGACTTGAGACGGTGGCGGTTACAACGAAACAAGTAGAAGAAATGGATGTTGCAGAGATGAAAATGTTGAGGTTTGGTATGGGAGTGACGAGAAAAGATAAGATTAAAAATGAGTACATCAGGGGTACAATTAAGGTAAAACGGTTAAGAATGAAGATGAGGGAGGGCAGGCTGAGGTGGTGTGGACATGTCATGTGGAGAAACCAGGAGTATGTAGGAAGAAGAGTGATAGAAATGTAGTTACTGGGAAAGAGGAGAAGAGGGAGGCTGGAGAGAAGATTTCTGGATGTAATAAAGAAGGATATGGGGAAGTTGGTGCGAGGGAAAAGGACATTGAAAACAAGACGCTGTGTAGGAACATCATACGCTGTGCCAACCCCTGATTAAAGGAAAAGACCAAAAGAAGAAGAATAAACCATAGTGACTGTCTGGCATAACCCACTTTATTAAAATGTTTTACAACACTACTATTAAAATATTTTACAAATTAAAAATACATACCAAATCAACACATCTGTAAATCATTTAGATGCATTAAATTATTGGCAGAAATTTGACCGAGACACATTGTACGTTGGCCACTGGTTACACAATAAACTAGAAATACAATAACATCAAGTAGCGATATAAAAAAGATAAAAACCAGATTAATTTGTTGCTTTTTTCAGTCATTTCATATATTTTTCGCACTGTTTTAGTGGCCACAAGTTTATTCATTTTTCTTAATGATTTTTTCCTCGACAATTTAAAAAAACAAATAGAAATTCTTTTTAAAATGTTGTGACCTTTATCGCACATTACTTTATTGACGACGGGAAATAATAATCTTCCCTTCGTAAAATGCCATGAAGAAATTTTATTGAAAATGTTTCTTTGGCTTAGTCCGCTTAAAGTGTTTGCCGTGCGTGTTTTTGACAAAGCAAATATCTTCCAACAAAGTACCGAACGTTAAATAATTCTGCTGTTGGTTTCCATAAACCTCTACAAATAATAGAGTTAAAAAATTCGCTTGGGTTTTCTGAGATCAAAAATTTGGATGAACAGTTAATATTAGCAACAGTTATTTGTTTACATTGGTCACATCAATTCTCACCAATGGCTTACAACAGTAGCCTGTAATACAGTATCTTACAGTTCTGTCATTTTCTGTTGGTGCAATATTAAACTGTCACAGTAGAGCAATTTGGACTTGCTGTTTACTCCTTCATCTTCTGCATTGTGTTGTGCTTCAGCAGTCTGGTCGATATAATGAAAAGGTTTTCAAACTTTCGATCGCTTTCCAACACTGCGTCACTTTCAAAATCAACAATGTAATTATTGAAGCTTCAACAGAAGAGGTTGTGGGAACAAGTACAACAAATTAACTTCAATATCTGTTTGATGCAACCAATATTTTTGGCGTTGAAGTTTTTAAGGTATTTTTGCGAGAAGATCATAAACATTTTCGATTCTATTGGCATTCAAAAACGTATACTTTGTTTTTTCAGCCTTGTTGCATTTTCACACCTAGAAGAATATGAAGCGACACCTCACTGGGTGAAAGTGCTTTTTATCTTTATTATGCAGAAAAATTGATAAAATTAGAAGGATTTGGATTAGCTTTCAATCTCTTTTTTACTAATTTTGTTGTTTCTCTTTTTTTTTGTCTATTTTGTTGATCAGCAGAATCAAAAACCAAATTTTCTTTTTTAAAATGAAGGAAGCAAATTCTTGAATTCTTTGATGGCTTGAAATCTTTTCTTGCAATCCATTTTAACCAATGCTGAAGAAGTTTATATCAAGCCAATGAAAATTATTAATGAAAAAAAATGAAATACCATATTAAAATCCTTGTTTTTTCCGGCATAGCCCGAGCGACAGTTGATGGCTGCATATTAGTTAGCCATGGTTAATAAATATGCTTATTTTCAAATCAATAGCATAAATAGAAAAAATCACAATGAAGTTATATTAAAATTAAAATTGATACTACAAATAAAAATAATATTGATAATAAACTAATGATAATATTTGTAATATTTTAACAAAAATAAAGTTAGTTAATCACATAAACATATTTGCGAATTTTTACATCAAGAAAACACTGTATTAACTTGATATCAATGGCAAAACACTCTTACGCTATCCATTCTACACCTATTCTTATTTTTGATTAATTAAAATTTATTTTTTAATTGATTTTATGAAATTTAACTATTTACAGCGTTTCATTTCACTCATTTACAGTGTCTCTGAAGCAACTTTCCATAGATTAAATGACTTATTTGCTGCAGCTGCTTACTGAATCTCATTTGTTTGATAAAATTTGTAAAAGTTTGTACGTTGAGCGTAAGAATTATTTAAACTAACAAACTTACAGCATTGGGCTAGGTATACGCAGGCGTAGACAAGGAATATATGGTTTCGCCATGTTTTAAAAACTTTTTAAATTCAGTTCTCTATTCAGGTTATATCTAATGGAAACATTTTTTTCAATCTTTTTTTGAATCAGCGTATAATGAGACAAACAAATATAGTATGTTTGCATTTGTATGTACGTACAATCATACTTGATTGATTTTTTGTAGACCTGAAGGATATAAATTGCCAAATTATTATATCTTAGTAATTCAAGATGACTATGTTCATTAGATTTTTAATTAAAAATTAACTATTGAGCAAACCCTTCGTAGTTCGTTGATGATCGAGAAGGAATTGCGTGGAAATAGCATAGAATCTAGATTTGTACCATTAGTTTATCAACATTAAAAAATGTTTATTTGCTCAAAACACTTCTTTGTTGATTGTTCTCTCGATCAGTTTTTGAAGCAAGTGAAGTTATTAAAAAGGATCAATGTTCTTTTGATTTAAAAGCAAAAAATCTTGACTTTAAAGAGTTTAAAATAGTAAAGTATATTTAAAATCCAACAAAAGAACTTGCGGTATCGTCCTCTCACTTAATCGCTTCATCTATTTATAATTTTGAATATGTACATTATTTTTTTAATATTAAGATTCTGTGCCTTTAAATCGGAAAAACGTAGATGATATTGAACATAATATACCAGCTGGTAGAAAAGAGATAAGAAATTCAAGCTAGTTTATGTAGACCAGTTCTTTGGAAATTGTAGCACGACGCTTTCGTGCGTCGCCATTTATTTTCAAAAGCGTAATAATTTTTTGTCGATGCGAGGAAAAATGTTGGTATAAAACTATTTCAGCTATATATTGTAATTCAACAGAGCCGTAGCAGTTTATTACAGAATATTAGAAATATGTAATTCTTCTACTAATTTATTTCCTATAAGCATCTGTTTCGCTTTCTCAGGTTCGTCTTTATTTTGACAAATCCTTCAAAATGCGCAGCACCTTTAAAAGTTTGAAAACTAGTCATATAGGCTGATTTCTTTAAAACTTTAATTTCTAATTTTACAAACATTTATAGTCTTTCTAAAAATTGTATATTTTTGAAATAACTTACGATCTTGTTAAAATCTGTGTTGCGCATAAAGCAATGTTTGTTTATTTATCAACAGATAATACAGTATATAAAAATTTTTGATAATTTTTTCAATAAATTTCTTTTTTTGAAAAATCGGAATAACTTTATTAAATAAGAGCACAGCAACTATGCATTCGACAAATATTATTCGATTTATAAAGTAAAGAGGAAATAAAACATTAGATGCTTTTTTTACTTTTCAAATTTAAAAAAATTTTAACGATTTTGGTATTAACCCTTTTTCTATTGGTTCATAACCAATATTGTAGGACAAAAAATTTACTAACCTGCAATGTCGAAAAAAGTTCATGGCTTCGATCGTAAAAAACTATTTTTAAACAATTAAAATATTATTTCAAGCATATTTAACATAAATAAAAGATAAAGAAAACCGTGCATTTTCGGATAACTTTGAACCGGTTAAAAATTACATGAACAATGATAATGAATATTACGAGCAAACTAGGCTTTAGGGTAATGGTGGGTCCTGCAAAAAGAACACCTTGCTAGAATTAATTATAAAAAACATTTAAGTTAAGAAGGATTCAACAAAGACAAGTGCCGATGATATGCAAAAAAACGTTCAATTTAGTCTGTGAAGACTTTTTTTTTGTTTTTACCCAGTTTTCTGGGGTATCAATTCTAGTTTTTCGAGGTGCTTTAGTTAAAGTTACTCCGGCCCTGATTCCAAAAGTATGACGTTGGTGGTTAGTCTTTGCTTATCATAAATTCAAAAGTCATTTTTCTGCTTGCTATGATTTATGTTTGTTTAGTGAGCACTGAGGAATCACAGTTGTTTGTTCTTGGTTACCGGCAAAAGTATGTTTTTTCTTATTCCGGTGTGTGAGTTCGTTAGTGCAGGGCGGATTGCGTATAAAAAGATTAAGCCATGGGCCGGATTTGCATTACTGAGCGATTTAGTTTTATTGCAAATCATGAAAATATTTCTTTTATTTTGCTTCAATAAGAAGTTTGAAGTTGGCTTATTTCACCTATTACTCTATCTAAATTAATCCTTTTTCACCTTTTTTGTATCAAGAAACCATTGAGAAAAATTTTCAAATTTCGCAGAACCTCTATTTAGTACCTTAAATAAGAATCAACGTGGAATATCTGAAGAACAACTTTAGTTCACGGAAATCTGAGAATGTAATCCCAGTTGAAAAGCGCTGATCCAGATTCAACTATAAAGCTGTAAGTCTCTTCAACAGTGAAAACTCTTCAACAGTGATTTGAGTGGCAAGATTTAGTTTATTACAAAACCGCGGTGCTTCAACAGTGATTTGAGTGGCAAGATTTAGTTAATTACACCATAAAACTCTTCAACAGTGATTTGAGTGGCAAGATTTAGTTTATTACAAAACCGCGGCTTTATAAAAGCAACGTAATTTTGTTTTGCGGGTCTCAGGTTGCACACTCCTGTTTTAATTGATGAAATAAATAAATAATATTGAAAAACTAATCAGTGTGTCGAAAACCAGCATCCTGCATTTAACAGACAATTTGCTTTTGCTTGCTGATTCTGAATATGATAATTTCGTACCTGCCTGCAAGTTATATCGTTCGAAATCAAAACAAGAGCTACCAAAAATGAAATAAAATATCTTTTCGGAAAATATCTGTATTGTACTTTGCTCTGGGCAAACTTTTACTAAAACATCTGGAGAATTCAATATTTTTCGGTTTGGATTTACGAGCCATGGAAAGCAAGACAAAGGAACAGAAAATCACATGGCAAACCAGTGTGAGCTCTGTACCCTTCCATTTTCATGAAACAAAAATCGAAAGATCACTGTTTAGATCAGGTTTTCATAGTCTGAAACAAATTTCTTGACTCTTTGTGGCAAAACTTTGGAATTAGTTTCAATTTATCTAAAATAAAAGAATAAATTTTGGCAATGGTAACACCGGCACACAAGCAGGATCGGTCGAGTCTAATTAAATGAAAAATCAATTGGAGTGAGAGTAAAAAAGAAACAAAATTAATTGCCACAAGAGTCGCAAATTGTACTTGCGGGGCGCAAAATTGTTTTGGTTTCTTTTAACTTGTTCAAATTCTCGAAAAAAATTTACTTTATTTTTAACCCACTAGTTCTTCTGTAAAACTAACTCGGTTTTGATTAATGGAATATCTAAAATTATAAAGCTTATTAAGCTTACGGTATTTGCAGCGTATTCTAATTTAAAAGTTATACAAAAGAAAAAGTCACATCACGCATCATACAAGTTTTTAAATCCTTTTACAGAATAGAATACTGTTTTCAAAATTTTATCAAGATCAAAATATAAAAAAACTTTTTAAAATCTAAGTAAAGATAAATGCTTTCTGAAGTTAAAAATCTAGCAATGCTGCTGACTGATTCTTTGTGTATACCTAGCATAATTATATAATCTTTCCTTTAAATGAAAGTATTGAAAAAGTTTAAAAAAGTGGTGTTAGTATTTCTTTATTAGACTCTTTTTTCGAGGAAGTAGAAAATTGTGTATTATTTCTTGGCGTTTAAAACCGGATGACGTATTTTTGGTGTTTTTCTGGTATGTATGTGATATCATTATTGCCCAATCAAAAGCAACTTTGCTGAAAGAGTGCCCTGTCTTAATATTAATGTGAATATATTTAAACACGGGATATAGGAAACGACACATTTTTTACATAAAAAAAAAACATTTAAAAAATTTTGTCCATTGCGTATTTGCTGTGCACACCACGGCAAGTGGCACTTGCACAGAATTCCAAAAACTTAATTGTTGAGTATGGCCTAAATGGCCTTAATTGTTGAGGATCAAAACGCGTTATCCACCACAAAATCGTAAGCCACCAAAAAGTTTATTCAACAATTTTTTCCGATGCAGCAATGAACAATTGACGATAACGGTTTTCTAAAAAATTAACATATTAATATATAATCAGTCATACATTAAGCGGTACGAAAGTTAAGACAATTAATACACTGATTTAAGATCGTACTACTAAGCCGGGAAATAGCTAACATATGCATTTGAAGCTGCGAATTGTAAAACATTCTTCACTGGGCTACATTTTACTTTAGAATTATATAAAAACAACACAATTATGCAATATTTTTATAAAAACAAACACACCAACTTTTTGCGGCCAAATTACAGAACAATATTTCAGCAGACCAGTTTTTTTGTTTCTTTCATCGATTCTTCAGAACCAACAATAAAAAGGCGCAGATGATAAACATTTCAAGTCATGTATTTTTGCGCGAAAAAGCGTAGGTGACTAACTGGTCCAAGGCGAAATTTATTTGTACAAATATTGCCGCGCACAATTCTGTTCAAACAAACAAGGCACGAAAATCCACATTTACAGCACAATAAAAAGAACGTATTTCGGCGGTTTAAGCGTAGAAGAAACAAGAATTAGAATTACCCGTACTAACATATGCATTTGATTGGTTTATTTTGTCAAGTGGTAAGTTATGGTTGGCTTAATTACATCAGTTTCCACATCATTGGAAACCAAAAAGTCGTCTTTAGATGAAAACATTTCAAATGAATCATTTTCAGCTTTTTGTATCGAAAAGTTTAATTTGATTATCAAGGTTTTAATTTTAGATTTCAATGTAAAATATTGCTCTTCTCTTATCGGAGGGACAAGTTGAGTTAATTGAGCTTTTGGTAACTTAATTTCAGCAATCAACTCAGTTCATAAAAATGACAAACCAAGTCTCTGAATTGTTTGAGATAAAAAAAATAATGATCTCACTTTGCAACGTCAGTAGTCTTTTTAAAGCTTTCCCTTTCAACAACCACTTTACTGCTTGATGCAGTAAAGTGTGTAGTAGTCGGATTCCATCTCATTAGCTAAATTTGCAAAAAAAGCAGGTGTTTAGAACGCAACTCTTTATATATTTCACAACTTTCACAGCATTTTGAACAACTGCATCAAGGTATAGAGACAGTTTTTTAGCATCTAGGGTAGTGTTTCTCAACCTGTGTGCCTCAACTGATTTTCAAGTGTGCCGCAAAACTTTTTAAAAACATTAGACCATTGTCCCGCGACCTTTTTTTAGGAACACTACTTTTAAGGATTTATCGAGCCTTTTTTCACTTTTTTTAAATGAAGACTACGTTTTGCGGCAGTGCCCATACTCGCCTTATTGAGAAGTCCATCAACGATGCCTTGTGCATAGTGATCGGATGCCTGCGTTTTACACTAACGGACAAGCTTTTTATCTTATCAGGCATCCACCAACTGAGCTTCGCCGTTAAAAGCCGTACTGTCGCTAACTCGCTGCGCTCAGGATCCACAACACCTTCTGCACGAAAGGCTCCTCTTTCCACTTCGTGGACAGCTGCGAACTTAAATCAAGACACTCATTTGTGCCTGCTGCACTGGAACTGCTGAACGACCCCGCCCAGTTCGGCATCGGTGTAGCACGATGGGCCGAATATAAATGAAGAATGAAGTTGCGGGAGAGCACCTCTCGACTCCAAACATTTATTGAGAATGTTAGCCCAACGCCGCCGGAAATTAGCTTTCCCAGACCTGCGTGGGTCAAGCTTATCCACCTCCGAACCGGCGTTGGTCTATTCCGCTTAGAAACGCACTAATTAGGTATGGCTTCTACGGCTACCTGTGAGTGTGGCGCAAAGAAGCAGACAGCTGAGCACATCATAATATCTTGCCCCTTTTATCACCATCCAAATGGAGCCTGTGCTCTCTCAGATGTCAACAAGAGCCTAGTGACCTGGCTGATGGAAATATGTCCGGCCATTTAGTGGACGATCCAGCACCCGTCCATCAATCTTATACGAAAAAGAAGAAGACTACTTCTTAGAAATGAAAATCAAAATTTGAGACAGATTCAAAGTGAAGACCTTTTTTATTTTTTTAGGGAACACTACTTTTAGGGGATAAAAATCCAGAAATTCGGAACAGATTCAAAGTAAACACCATTTTTCTTTAGAGAACATTACTTTTTAGGGGCCAAAATTAGAAAATCTGGTGCAAATGTGCCGCAAATTTCAAAAAAGTCCCGAAATGTGCTGCAGGCGGAAAAAATTGAGAACCACTGCTGTAGAGTCTATCGATACGTCATACAATGTATAAAACTTATAGGCTTATCACTTGCGGATTTCACTCTACCTTGAAAAGCGGCTGTGTGTTCTGCCGTTTTTGCGGCCTTGTCTGTACATACCGCAACACAGTTCTTCTATTGCAAACCTATATCAGTGAAAAAAAAATCTACTTTCTAAAAAATATCCATCCCTGACGTACGTTCATCCAATTGTTGACAAAATAATAATTTTTCATTGATGTCGTTGTTGTAAATATATCGCACATATACCAACAAATTTGCCGTATTGGTGACATCAGTTGATTCATTAAGCTAAATGGGAAACTTAGAGCCTTCTTTAATTTGAAGAATAAGTTGCATACGCAGATCATCGCTGATTGAATTTACGTTTTATTAAAAGGATTTACCTTTAATAATTGGTTTACAAAACCAAAAAGAAATTTAAAGGCTTACCATATGTTCCAATTTTTAAGGCTTTGTTCCGGCCATTTCGCCAGAAATCCCGCCAGAAATTTAAGACAGACTCCAAGCGCAGGCCTCCCTTTCTTTTTTAGGGAATATTTTTTTTGGAAAAAAATTTATGAAATTGGAGATTGATTCGAAGTGAAAGCCTTTTTTTTAGAGAACTCTTTTTTTGGCACGAAAATCATGAAATGCAAGACTGATTCGTAGTGAGGCTTTTTTTTTCAAGAACCCTGCTTTTTAGGGACAAAAATTAAGAAATCTGTCACTGAAAATCTTTTTTTTGGAAAACACTACTATTTAGGGACGAATTTTTTCTGTAAACGAGCATGCCGGTTTGCCCATTCCAAAAATATGGTATGCCTAGAATTACATAAAAAAACTTTACCGAAATCGACAAAAACAAAGAATTTAGAATTGTTCAAATAATTTTTATTATGAATCAATAAATCAAAAATGCTCTGTTAGTTTTACATAAAAAAATGGGATAAATTAAGAGCTAGTATTGATCAATAAATCGATTTTAGTTTTCAAGGTAAAGAAGATCTTACGAATCACTGTAATTAACACATTGACTGCCACGTCAGTTAAATTTGCTTGACACTGATGTTACTGTTGTGGCCACGTCAGTCATTTATGCCTGACGCAAGACATTTCATTCTTAACCATGTCAGTTGCTACTGCTTGACGCTACGTGCGATTTCAATGGATATCTAAAAGCGTGGCCTCTTGCGAACGTTCTGATATGCTTGGTTCTAAAAAATATGCAAAAATAAAACTTTTGTGCACTTTTTTTTAAAGAAGTTTTATTTTGTTGTTTAGACAAATATTTTCGTTTTTTTTTTTGATTGCATGTAAATACATAAAACGAAAAGATATTTACATATTCAATTGTTCAAAGTATGTTGAGTATAGCACAAAGCAAAAAAAAGCCGTTTTTAATGCAAAGCATTAAAGTAAGAAAGACACAGATGTGGTTGACCAATGCATTGATCACAGTAAGTGTTTGTTTGTTTGGCAGCAGCTACTTACATACTCTTATTGACTTTGGCTTACAGTATCTATCTGGCTTGATGGTTTTAACACTGGCACTGACGCTGTCTTTATTCTTTAGTCAAATCTGTATTATCATAACATGAACATAAGCCATATCATTTGGAAAATAGGAAAAGTAACTTTGTTGATACTAAACTGTCATAAACTAATAAATCCTAGGTCACTTCATAATGTCTATGGCCGCATAAATTTAATTATTCAAAATCAGCTACTATGACGTAACTATGGTCAACTGATCATATTCACCAAACATGCCTGCTTTTTACCAAACTAAAATGAAAACAAAAAGCTTTGCTTCATATTGCTAATACTTTAGTTGCTAAATCGATAAACCGTATGAGTGATTGTACGTATCTGGCTGTATAGTAACAATCACGCTGTGCCATATCAGTCACAAATGACTGACGAAAAATTACGCGGGTGGCCACGTCAGTTATATTTGACTGACAAAGAAAAAACAAAATAATACCACAAAAACGCTTCAAATAAACCCCAAGTACCTCAAAACATGATTTCAAGCTAATACTGAACTCAACTACCAATTTTAAAACTTTGGCCCCTGGGGTAAATTTTTCAAAATATGCGTGGCAGTCAATGTGTTAATGACAGATTTTTAGGGCTGATGTATTGCTTTTTTTCAAAAAAATCAGTACCATATTTTGAAATAATTTAGAATTTAGAAAAGCTTATGTTAAAAATAATTTTGATGAGAAATTAGAGTAAAATAAAGAAAATTAAATAAACAGAACAAAAAAATTAAAATAAATTAATAGTAAATTTTTAAAGGTATAGCTGTCAGTTGTGGCGCTACCTGCAACAATCATCAAGAATATTGCAACTTGTGGTCCACCTCTATCAAATCACATCATCAAAGTAGCAAAATATCTCTTGTCTTAATTAAGTAGTTATAATTATGAAAACTGTTTAATGTGACACACTACTCAATCTGATAATTTCTTGTAGATTGTGATGGGCTAACAATCAAAATTTCGCGATACATGTACACGAAATTTATAATTCAGAACAAGAGATCTATAAAAGTGATTCCTAATTTGCTGTTAAAGTAAGAAGAAACGTTGGTTACTATGGGTAAAGTTCAGCAGTAGGCGTTGTGAATCAGATGAAAGTGAATGTTGTTGTTCAAAGTATTTGTGTTAGTGAAAGAAATCTGATTCGAAAAAAGGAAGCTGATCCGTTCAAGTGAGTTGGAATTTTGTTGGTTTAGTACAAATTAGATACTGTATTTTAACTCTTTCTCGCCAAGAGTTTTGCCATAAGTGTTTGTAGTCAGCAGTAAATAAAAGTTATTGTTTAATTTTTGCTGTGGTTGTCCGCTGGCGCTTGTAAACCACTTTGTAGAATTTTGAAGTTTAGCTGTTTATTGCCAAATGCCATTAATCGCCAAGTGCGCAGCAACGTTCACGCGTACTGCAAATAGCTTTACCCAGTGCTCCCTCTAAGAAAACTGTATACTGCGCAAATACTTTTTTAGCAAGCATGAATAATCTGAGCAATGCTTCTCAATCTTTTTTGTGGCGACCCAAATGCTAAGCAGAAATAAAAAACAAAGCTTTGATGTCCCGATCTTTTTTAGAGACTTTATTGCAAACATAAAAAGTGAACTAAACGCAAGACAATTTAACCTTCTGTCTCGGATTTCTTGATGTTCGTCCCCAAAAAGTAATGATCTCTAAAAAGAGTCTTCACTTTAAATCTGTTTCGGATTTTTTAATTTTCGTCCCTAAAAAGTAGTGATCTCTAAATCAGTGAAACCACTATCGAATCACAACAAAAATGATTTAATTTTTACACAACCACAGTTCATCGACCACCCTATCAAGATCTAATCAGCTGCATAAAGACGAAATAAACATTTTTTTATTCTTAATTTTAGACCGAGTTTTACTGTGCAAATGGATTCGTGGCACTACGCATTGCCACATTGCGCACCTTAGTGGAAATACTGGTTTCATCTGATTGAAGCCGTTAATTTTGAGAAGTGTTATGAGGTTGGATGTTGTCCAGCTATTCATGTCAAGCAGAATTTTTTAAGTAATGAGACATTGTTGCCTTGTGTCTTGTACTTAGATGTTTGGATAAGCGCAGAAATATTAGCAAGCATTTCGATCCGATTGTGCGTTTATAGGCCTATGAATGTCGTTGTTTTTCAGATTATTTGCATTAATTAACTTATCTGAGCTATCTTTTAAAAATTACTTATTACATAAACAGCTAAATTGGGTTACTTGAAACTTGACTATAACTGTCATTCAAGAAGTATAATAATATATTTAATTGAACTGCTTATTGTTCGAAGGTAAAGCAGCTTTGTAGTTAACTATAGAAAACATTTTAATCTATTTTAAACCTTTCAGAAATATTTTGATTGACAGATACAAAGACGGTTTATGTAGATTTTTGGAATATTTTATTTAATGATCTGCTGTTAAATATTGAATGCATTATTTTCTTAGACGAAAAAGCTTGTTTAATCTGTCTCGAAAGGTCAAAAATTAATTTATATGCTATTTCGGCAAATAATACACAATATTCGTTTAAGCTATAATGTTCCGACGGACAAAATGTATCTGTTTTAATTAAACATTCATGTTTGAAACGCTTTTGCCTTCTCAAACCCTCTATAACATGCCTAAAAATATAAAAATTAATCATTAACTTAATGACTTTAAGCAAACAGAATTTTAAAACTATATTTTTATTGCGGATAAACTTTTTAATATGTCAAATTTTTAATTTACAAGACGCTTACAAGAGATAAAAAACCATTGGCAAAATTTGACGACTTTAAGCTAAATTAAACTTTTCAATGATTGAGGCTTCATTAATTTTGATATAAAAATCGGGCGTACAATTTTGAATTATTTAAAAAACTATAAAAATTACATTTTGTTCTTAAATTTAAATTAATTTGTATAGTTTTTAATGTTGACATGAAAATAGAAAATTTTAGTTTCATTTTCATGTCAATTATTAATTAAGTGTTATTCATTAAAATCTAAATTGTTAGGTTTCGCAAATTGTTCTTCATTTCTCATAAACGTTTTTAAATAGAAAATTTAAAAGTAGCCCAATAAAAATCACATTTTATAATTCTATTGGCTTAAAGCTATTAAGTTAATAATTATTTTCTACATTTTCAAGCATTTCTGATATTTGGTTTTAAATTTTCGTAGAAGTCTTATGAAGTTCGAAATGGTACTGGTTGACTATGCAGTCTATTAACAAACTTTTTGTTTATTTTGCGGTCTACCGTCTGTCAAAAAACCTGTTGATCAAATTCTAGTTAAGAAAGCGGTCTGCCATGCATCAGATCTAGTAATTATTAGATTGTAGACCGCATAAGGATTATAGAGTGCATACTCAACCGGGTAGTGGACTGCATACGCAAGGTGGACTGCATATTTAACCATTTGAAAGCGCTTGAAAAAAAAAGGATTTTTTATGAATGTATTTAAGCTGTTGTCCACGGCAACACAAACACATACATTCTTTTTGTAAATTTGCTGGCGGCAGTGAGTAATTCTTTGTGAAGGAAAAAACATCTTGACCAAAGTTAGCTTTACTCGATGCAATTGAGTCAATACGTGCAACTTTTTTTTGTTTTATCTGAAATTGTTTTAGAGTGAATTACTAAGAACAGTTTAATTTTTTAAATCAGAATTTTATAAAGAATGTACTGTAACTCTAAAAAAGGTTTTAAGTAATCCAAAAATATTTAGTTCTTTTGTTATTTAAAAGTTTAAAAAATAGACCTACCAATAAAATAATTTCAGAAAAATATATCAATAATTTTTTTACAAAAAATTAAGCCACTGAACTCTATACTTTTCTTATTCAGTATACAGTCATATAAACACATTTATTAATACTTTTAGACATAATTTATGTAACTTAAATAGATCGTTTGATTAACACCGGTTTTTGTTGCAAAATCTTTAGACTAATTGAGCTTTCAATTAAGAAAAAAAAGCATTGTGACAAAAAATGGTCGGTTAATCAAGTTGTTTTTATTTTAGCTCCGAACACGAAAAGTTTGGGTGCGATTTCCAGGCTAGACAAACCTGACACGGTCTTGTCAACGGTTCATTGCACTGCGTAAATACTACTTAAATGGCAGTATTCAATGGCGCCATGTGGCGTAAATTGGCATTGTGAACAACTGACATGCTCCAGCATATGAAGCGATTATAACGAAAGGCTTGCTATAGTACTTTAAAGGAATTTACGAAGGCTCAAAGAAAACAGTAGATTTTAGGGTTCGATGGTATTAATAGAAAAACAATTTTTTTGTCCAAGCACAATGGTATTTACTTCTTTTAACGTTAAACATTACTAAATAATTAATGATTTTGTGTAGCCTGATATATCAAAATCAATTGTTTTCTAGACGATAAACTCATAACAGTAATCTTGGTAGTTTTTGTAGCTACAAGCAAGAAATTGTAAAAAAGAAGACAATAAACTAAAGCAAGAAAAATCTTCAAAATTTTAAGATTTTTTAAATAATTTTGGTGAAGAAAAAGTAAAAAAAGAAATGGCAATTTGTTAGTTTTAGCCAAAGTAAATTTTACGATAATTTAGGACAAAACTAAGGTCTAACATTACATATACAGTATATACAGCTGCCGCAAAATGACTTGAGACCTGCCTAGTTTTTTGAGAAAAACGCGCAATTTGTATGTACGTATTCTTGCTTTTATTAAAACCATGACCATATATTTTAATACTTAGTCATATTGCCTTTTGCAAACACTTGGGCATAGAGTCACTCAAATTTCTGAAATATTCCGCTGTCATCTCATGGCATCACACTTTTTTCAGCTCTTTTTTCAGTTTTCCAAGGTTTGTTGTTTTCTTTTCTGACATAGTTTTTTTCATCTTGTGCCAGCAATTTTTAATGGGATTTAAATTCAGGCTGTTGCCAGGCAATTCAAGAATATTTATTTGCCTTCGTTCGAAGTATCTTGTCACCTTCTTGGACTTGTGGCAGGGTACACTATCATGCATAAACACCTCACACCCATGAATGTTGCTAAAGTTGAGCACGTGGTCTTCCAAGACATGCAGATAGAGATCGGCATTCATTTTTTTGTTCTTTGAGAGAAAGTACAAGCCTCCCCTTCCTTTTTCTCCTGAAAAACATCCTCATACCATTACTGACTGCGAATTTTTAACAGTTGGCACTGTGTATCCAGGGTCAAAGCGATCAGATGATCTTGGACGCTGCACGGTGGTAGACCCCAGTGGCGTGCAGTCAGGGCATGCAAGTCATGCAATGCATGACCAAAGAACTTTCCTCTAAATACAAAAAAATAATTATATATATTTAATAAGCAGATTTATTCAATATTGAATGTAATTCATTGCGAATTCCGAAGAACGCATATTCCAAGTCAACGTGTAATTAAAAATGACATGCACCAAAGGAATCGCATTACTTTACTCGTATACATGAGCTCTATCGTGACGTTATGTTAAGCACCCTTTTATACTCGCTCTGGCATGCAATTCTCAAATTGCATACAGACTTCTACATAAATCTAGATATTTGTGATAAACAACCCTAAGTACCAATACTGTTTAACGTATCGTAGATTTTGTTCGTTCTTTCTAATATTTTAAAAAATAAGTAAGTAATCACGTTTTTATTAATTACATCATTTTAAGCACCCTTTTATACTTGCTGCGGCATGCAATTCTCAAATTGCAGACAGACTTCTAGACAAATTTAAATACAGTAGAATCTTGCGGTATGAGTTTAAATCGTTACTAGGCTGAGCTCGTATTGCGATTTACTCGTATTACGAAGCATTTTTTGCATTAAAATTAATATGAAAATAAATAATCCGTTTCATCGCAAAAATGTCTGTTTTTATGTTTATTTTTTAAACAGAAAGGTGCAATCAGAAAAAAATAAACAATACTGTACATGTAATATGAATAATAAAAGTGCATGCAATAAATATCATGTTTTATTTATCTACTAAACTTAAAACGGAGACCATCTAAGCGCACGGAAGACAGTGAAGCTGAGAATAGGTTATTTTTTGCAATGAGAATCTTTGTCCATTGAAACGTCACGAAGAACAATTTTTGGTGTTTTATTATTTCTGTGATCATCACTTACTTTGGCATTTTTGGCCTCAAAAGCTTGATATGTACTGTATATACTTTAGGTAGGTTTTAAGTTTGTCAAGTTTTCAATAGAATTACAAACTTCGAAATCGAATTTGCCTGGACGTTGGGGGCCTACGATCGCTCGTACTACAAATTTTTACTCGTCGTATGCAGGGTTGCGGAGTCGGAAGATTAAGATCCGACTCCGACTCCGACTCCCGACTTTGACTTTGACTACGACTCCGACTCCGACTCCGACTCCGACTCCGACTCCCGACTCCGACTCCGACTCCCTACTATGAGCAAAATATTTTTCTTAAATTAAATTTAACTAAGCAAAAATCATCCTTTTAAGTTGTTAGTTGCACAAAATAAGTCAGGTTTTTTTAAATACATAAAAAAATATTTACTTTAAAAAATTATGTACATGTATATGAGTGTATATACCAGGGGTGCAAAAACACGGTCGCGCGACCAGAAGATTTGCCCGTGCGACGTAAATCAGGGACGTCCAACCCGTGGCCCGCGTAAAGGTTTTGAGTGGTTCACGCAGTATTTTTTGAAGCCCTCTGTCGCGTCAAGTTTGGCAGAAATGGAAAATAGATTTGTGTGAAAACCTTGTTATTTTTTAAAGTTCATTATAATTTTGGGACGAAAAAGTCGGAAATCTGAGACTAATTTTAGGCGAAGACCTTTTTTCTTTTCTTAGAGATCACTATGATTTTTCGACAAAAAGTCGGAAATCTGAGACTAATTTTAGGCGAAGACCTTTTTTTTTGGAGATCAAAGTCAAAATGGCCCTGGGCTCAAAAACGTTGGACACCCCTGATGTATGTGCTACTAAAAATTTCTGTGTGCTACTAAAGTTAACAAAAATTTTTGCACCCCTGGTATATACATATATAACTGCAAATTACTGGTGCTAATCGGAAGAGTGTTCAATGGCTTCAATAGTCAGAACGATTATTCCTGATTATCAAAACACAAATATTAAAAAATATTGTATTAAAATAGTCCCAACAAACTGTTTCACCCGTAAGGCTCATCAGGGGACACAGTTAAAATAAATTTTTACGCTTCAGATTAAAACTCGCATCTTAGAAAAATAACGCTACCAAAAGCTTGGGTTTAAACGATTATTTTACTAAAGTAAGTGATTGATTAGCAAATAATTACTTTTGTTACGAGATATTAAAAGAAAACATGCTGTAATATTGCACATAGATGTATTCTTAAACTTGACCAAGCTGCCGAAAAGATTACCGGTAAAGCGTAAAAAAATTTATGGATTATTAGTTAAAAGAAAGTGTTATAAAATAATCTTTTTATAAAAAAATGATTTTATAACACTCTCTCTTAACGAATGATCCATACAAATGTTTTATACAGTATAAAAAAAAATTTTTATAGCACTTGCTCTTAACTAATGATCCATAAACTTTTCTACACTTTAATCTTTTCGGCAACTCGGCCAAGTTTAATACATCTAGAAGTATGCGCAACATTACAGCATGTTCTCTTTTGATATCTTGTAACAAAAGTAATTATTTGCTAATCAATCACTAACTTGGGTAAAATAATTGTAAAAACCCAAACTTTTGGTAGCGTTATTTTTCTAAGATGCGAGTTTTCTTCTGAAGCCTAAAAATTTATTTTAACTTTTAATTTTTGCTTATTTTATTTCTTTCAACGTAAATAATATTACTTTTTTTAATTGTTGAGCCTCACAGGCGAAGCAATTTGTTGAAACTATTTTTATACAACATGTTTTTTTTGTTATATTTATGTTTTGATAAATACGTATTTACTGTACATATAATTATATTATATACACAATCCATTAACTATAATTCTTACTGTGTTTGAATGAAACATTAATACAAATCACATTTAGAATACTAACTCGAAATGGCATACGTAACTCGAAACTAAATATGTATTCTATACTTAATGTTTATCACATTTTCTGAACATCAAAGTATTTTATGGATAATCATGATGTTATCTCTAGTCTATTTTACAATTATTATTTTTCCAATGGCAAATCGAACCCGCGACAAACCTTAATGTTAATACAATTAATGCAGGGGTGCAAAAATTTTTGTTAACTTTAGTAGCACACAGAAATTTTTAGTAGCACATACATCAGGGTTGTCCAACGTTTTTGAGCCCAGGGCCATTTTGACTTTGATCTCCAAAAAAAATACATTAATCTCTAAAAAAAAAAGGTCTTCGCCTAAAATTAGTCTCAGATTTCCGACTTTTTCGTCCCAAAATTATAATGAACTTTAAAAAATAACAAGGTTTTCACACAAATCTATTTTCCATTTCTGCCAAACTTGACGCGACAGAGGGCTTCAAAAAATACTGCGTGAACCACTCAAAACCTTTACGCGGGCCACGGGTTGGACGTCCCTGATTTACGTCGCACGGGCAAATCTTCTGGTCGCGCGGTGCGAGTGCGCGACCGTGTTTTTGCACCCCTGAATTAATGACTTGTGTAGGGCTTGGGTGTAGGACTAGACCCTGAGTGTTGTCTCCTGCGTGTTAGGACTGCATCACCTGTAGTCGGTTCGAAATTCAATGTGGTATGCATCACTGACGAACTTTAACAAGAGCAAAACTCGAGTCTGGTACTTCTTGTTTTAGGTGGCATAGTTTTGTTTTTATCAGTAGGTAATGAGGTTAAAACGTAAATATGAAAATTTCATACTTGTAAAAATTTTTACAAATGTTAGTAATAACTATGGAATTTATTGACAATGAAAATTTGAAAACAAAAGTTTATAAAAGCAAAAGAAGCAAAAAAACCATATGTAAAAGAATTAAAAATTTAAACCCACAATTATAGACTACAAGAAAAACAATAAAATGCGACTAATTTTAGAATTATCCTGAATCACCAACTGCATAAAAAGAAACTCAAGAGAAAAATGTTGACATTTCCATACCAATAATAAGCTCATCCTTATATCTCTCAAATAAACTTCAGCCATTAGTTTGATGGCATGAAGTCCATCTTCTTCACAGTAATTCATGGTTATATATTGATAGTAAGAATATATATGTGAATTTTGTCGGATTTTGTAAACCAAATAAAAGGGGGTCTGTAGTTTCTATCTCATGAATATTTCAATTATTGTAATTTGTACAAGACTGAACATGCAGGCTCCCTGCCGTTTATTGACATTCATATTAGGAGATTATTAAAAAATTCACCTTGGTTCTAAACTTTTGGTTGATATTTTTTTGAAAAAATAGAGCAAGAAGAGTAAGTTATAATTTTCAAAAATTTTAATTTAATAATTTGCTCGTAAAAACAAAATTGCTTCTGTGAGTTTCTTCTTTATTGCAGCCCTTTGGTCTATTCTGATGAGCCTTAGTGATAAAAACACACGTTCAACACTCGCTTCTGTTGGAGGAAGTACTTATTTAAAGACATGTCAAAAATATAAAAAAAAGGGGGGGCATTTTGGAGGTTGAAACGGATTAATGGCATTTACATTAATTTCAATGGAAAAATTCTCTTTGTCATTGGAGTAAATTGAGGTACAAGCTCGGTCACGGAACGAACTAAACTCGTATGTCAAGGTACCACGTATTATAGAAAGAGGCTGCTCAAGATAGTAAATTGATTATGCACCTGGCATTTGCTTCCTGTCATTGGATTGAAGAAAGGGAAGCAACTAAATAGGCTGCCCGAGCATAGCATTACGCAAAATATTATTTGCTTACAAATTAAAATGTAAACTTTTTATGAGTCGCACGCTCCACGCTGTGTCGCGTGATACGCGGCAAGGTTCTCTTAAAAAGATTACTGTACTGCACTCCACTGGCGCGCGCGGCCGCGTAAGTTGCGCGGCTAACATCACTAATACGTAAAGAAAGTGGACATGAGGAGTCGGAGTCGGATAAAATATTCCGACTCCGACTCCTAGTCTACTTGACAGTCCGACTCCGACTCCTTCCGAAAACCTCCGACTCCAACCGACTCCGACTCCGACTCCGACTCCGACTCCGACTCCGACTCCGCAACCCTGGTCGTATGAGACAAAAATTCTTACGAATAGCCGCTCGCAAAGCGAATTTCTCGTATAACGAGGCACTCGTACTGCGAGGTTCTACTGTACATTTATTTGTATTAATAAAGTATAGTTAGGGAGGAGATACACAAGTAAAATTTAAAAAATGATAATAGATATGAAAAAGGGTCTTTACCATTCGCCTTAAAGCCATTTTACAATTTCTTTAATACATTCAAATAATAGGCATACCAATTGCATTACTAGTCTCAAAAGTCACCGCACGCCACTGGTAGACCCCATTTTCAAGACTTGGAAATTGCTCTCATCGGAAAACATCACTTTCGTCCATTGTTCAGTTGTCCAATGTGCATGTTTTTTTGTAAAGGACTTTGCAAAACGTTGCAAAGGACGTTGCAGATTTGCATGACGCTGTTTTTTCATTCTCTAATTAATCAAAGGTTTTTTGGCTGCTTTACAACTAGGAAGATCCAAATCTTTCTGAAGGCGATGCTGGACTGTTCGGATTTTTACCTGTTGCAGCAGCTCTGGGGGGAGATTTTGCAGCTGCAAAGCTGTCAAACAAGGGTTTTTTTGGAGTTCTCGTTTCATGATGGTGTCAGTCAGTCGAAATATCCTTCTTCTCTTTCCTCCACAAAACTTATGCTTCGGAACAATGTTATTTTGAAGCTCTTTGGTTGCTGCCAAGAGCCTCACGATGGTTGCTTTGCCTCTTCCCCTCCGCTCACATATGACTTTTATCGGGATCTTTTCCTGCCTCCATGCAAAAATACGAGCTTTTTCTTCATCACTATTGTACTTTCCAGGCATATTGAGTAAACTACAAATATTTAAAACTCCCCTCCACAAACTTCCACTTTTGATTCTTTTGACTTCAAATGTGCTATGATTTTCGCTTGCCTTACTATATATTCTCATCACTACTATTTCACAAAAAACCCTGAAGCAGTTTTATTTCTTAACAAAAACACATTGAAAATGATAATTGAACTACTGTAGGCGAAAAAGGTTTTTGTGCTGTAAAGAATGGCTTTAATACTCCAAGGCAATGAGAACGTTTGAAAATGATCCAGGTCTCAAGCCATTTTGCGGCAGCTGTATGTTTGTTTTTTCTTGTAAAAAATCTTTTTTTAAGATGATGGTTGTATGACATTTTATACCCTGTTTACTAATTTTATAGGTTTTTGAGCAAACGCTCCTAAACAAAACCTTACACCGTACGCTGCTAGCAAAGTATATTTTAGTTATTATAACTGACAACGTTTTTTTTGTCTAGAACAGTGGTTCTTAAACTTTTACGGCTTACGGCTCACGAACAATTCATAACTTTTTATGCGACACACTTAATAAACAAAAAACAAAAAGCACTTTAAATGAATTAAGGCTTGTTTCTTATAAGTTTTTGCTTTTGATTTTTGTCTAAGCTGAAAATCTATATTCACAGACCTATAAAGATGAGAATGAAAAGATTGTTTGAATGGCTTTTTGCTAATCAACGAAAGATTTTTAGACCAAAATTATTCAAGTTTTATTGAGAAAATGTTGATTCGAGAAAGGGGTCTACTTTTGCAAATCAATAGCTTATGTTGTATTTCTTCTTTGACCGATAAATTATTTTTTCATTGCTTTTGCAAAGATTAATCACACATATTGTCGGTTAGAAAGAAATAATGTTGGAGTAGCAGCTGCAGTCGGAAAAGATCATCAGTCAATTTTTATTTTATATTCATTAACAGGCTTTCTTTCAAATTTGTTTAGTCATGAAATCACCTTTTTATCGATATAATATAATTTTGGGGTGCATACGTGAAGAAAAGGAAACATTCTGGCTGGACCTAGATGAGACAGTGGAAAAGATACCAAGGAATGAAAGAATTGTGGTGGGAGCAGACCTGAATGGGCACGTAGGAGAAGGGAATAATGGTGATGAAGAATGCATGGGCAGACACGGATTAGGGAAAAGAAATAATGAAGGATAAGCAGTGGTGGATTTTGCTAAGAGAAGGGAACTAGCTATCACCAACACATATTTTGTAAAGAAACCGGAACATAGAGTCACCTACTGCAGTGGCGGACGCAGTTCGCAGGTGGATTATATCATGGTGAGAAGACGAAGAATCAAGGAGGTGGTGGATACAAAAGTTGTTGTCGGTGAAAATGTAGCAAAACAGCACAGAATAGTGGTCAGTGCGATAATCATCTGGACAAAGTGGAGGAAAGCACCAAAATTAGTGAAGAGAATAAAATGGTGGAAATTAATAGACTCGAAAGTGAACAATAAATTCAAAATGGATGTGATTGAAAGCGGAATACTTAGTGGACAGGAAGACTGGCAAAGAATAGCTGAAATGATACGGAGCATTGCCAGAAAGGAACTGGGTGAAACATCAGGAAAAGTTAGCACGGCGGGTAGACGGGAAACGTGGTGGTAAAACCAGGAAGTACAAGAGAAGCTAAAGGATAAGAAAAAAGCTAAAAAGGCATGGGATACCATCAGAGATGATGCAAGCAAGTTGGCCTATAAAACTGCAAGAAAGCAAGCTAAGAGAGAAGTGGCAAAGGCAAGAAACAAGGCATATGAGGAACTGTACGAAAAACTGGAAACAAAAGAGGGGGAAAATGAGGTGTTCAAAATAGCAAAGCAGAAAAACAGACAAAGCAAGGATGTTCAACAAGTAAGAGTAATAAAGAGTAAAACTGGGGAGATTCTGATGGAAGAAGAGAAAGTGAAACAGAGATGGAAGGAGTATTTTGACAACTTACTCAACCATGAAAACCCTAGAGAAAGAAGAGAAACGAGAACAGAAGGGAGAGAAAGGGACGTGGAAGATATCTCTGGAGAAGAAGTCAGGACTGAGTTGAGGAAGATGAAGAAGGGAAAGGCTCAAGGACCTGATGACATACCAGTGGAAGCATGGACTGCTCTAGGCAATAAAGGTGTGGAGTTTTTAGTGAAGTTTTTCAACAGACTTTTGCGAGGAGAGAAGATGCCAGATGAATGGAGAAGGAGCGTGCTTGTACCTTTGTACAAAGGTAAAGGAGACATCAAATAATGTGGAAACTACCGGGGGATCAAGTTGATGAGCCACACTATGAAATTGTGGGAGAGGATAATAGAAGCAAGAATAAGGAAGGAGGTGACAATTGCTGAGCAACAATTTGGGTTCATGCCAGGAAGGAGTACCACCGATGCAATCTTTTGTCTAAGGATGCTGTTGGAAAAGTGGACTGAAGGGCAGAAGGCAGTGCACTGTGCCTTTATTGACCTGGAGAAAGCATACGACAGGGTACCCAGAGAGGAACTGTGGAAATGCTTGCGGTTAGCTGAAACATCAAAGTGCTACATAAGGATTATCCAGGATATGTACGACGGAGCAACAACAACTGTGAAAAGTGCAGCAGGGTTGACTGAAGAATTAAAGGTAGGTGTTGGACTCCACCAAGGTTCAGCACTCAGCCCATTTCTTTTTGCCATCATTATAGACAGGCTGACGGAGGACATCAGGAAGGACGCACCATGGGATATGCTGTTTGCAGATGACATAGTTCTGTGTAGACAAAATCATAGGGAGCTAGAGGAGGATCTGGAAATTTTGAGAAATGCACTGGAGAGAAGAGGCCTGAAAGTGAGCCGGAGCAAGACAGAATATTTGAGGGTTGGGGGTGTGGATGATGGAGAAGAGTTGAAGCTGCAAGGAGAAAAGGTAAAGAAAGCCAAAAACTTCAAATACCTGGGGTCAACAGTTAGTAATGATGGAAGATGTGAAGAAGAAGTAAGGAGAAGGATCCAAGCAGGGTGGATGAGTTGGAGGAAGGTATCTGGAGTTCTGTGCGACAAGAAGTTATCAGCAAAGGTTAAGGGTAAAATGTACAAGAGTGTTGTTAGACCAACCATGCTTTATGAAATGGAAACGGTGGCAGTGACTGAAAGACAAATGGGAAAAATGGAAGTTGCAGAGTTGAAAATGGTGAGATGGGCACTGGGAGTGACAAGAAAGGACAAGATAAGAAACGAATACGTAAGAGGGACTGCGAAAATTGCAAATCTGGGAGACAAACTTCGGAATGCGAGGCTACGTTGGTATGGACATGTAAAAAGGAGAGAAGATTACGTGGGGAAAAGGATGATGGAGATGGCGGTGCCAAGCAGAAGGAAAAGAGGAAGGCCAAGGAGAAGGTGGATGGATTTGGTGAGAGAAGACATGGAAAGGGTTGGAGCTAGGGAAGGAGACGAAGTAGACCGAGTGAAATGGAGATTACTGTCGCACTGTGGCGACCCCGAGTAGGGAGAAGCCGAAAGAAGAAGAAGAAGATTGATAGAATATGATTTTGCCGTTACCGCAGCGATTGTATTTGCTGATGATTTATCCAACAAAGAAAAAAAACATGACTGCAGTCACCAAAAATCATCTTGAAAACTCGACTAAGCGTTTTAACATTTTCATTTTCAAAACCCAAAAAGCTAAAGTTTTTGACCAGTATAGCACAAGTTACCGCAGTCACAATATTAAGTTTTTTAATTTTCTCAAGCCGACAATTTAAAATTGCTACAACATGTACGTCTACTAAATTTGCTACAAAACAGGCATAAATCAGTATAACAATGGGTTTTAATAATTCATTCAATTTAATATTTTAACGTCTTTTGACAAACAAAAGCACTAAAAACATAGATGCAAAATGAAACCCTAGAAATTTGAGAAAACGAAAGCGTTTTAAAATTTGAAACGACAGGTTATCCTAACTTGTGGAATATTTCCACTAGGGGGAAATTCTTTCTGGTCTGATGCAGTAGAAATGACCTCAATATCTAAGGAAGTCAATCGGATTATACTGTATAGTGACAAATTTATTTATTTAGACTAATATTTACCAGTCCAAAAGAATGTTTTTGGAATTCTTTTGTTTATTTAAAAAGTGACAGTCGAAAAAAGAACCGTTTCACTTTAAATATTTTTTATCTTAATAATTATCTTCCTGCATTACCGGAAAGTGCCAAAGGCGTTATACTTATGTCGACGTCAGAGAATTACCCCGATCAGGGCCGAACTGCCTCCGGAGATACCAAGACATTAGTTTTCTGTCCAGTTGAAATTTTTATTTGTATTTTAGTTTTTATATTGAAATGAGATACGACTGAAATTCAAAGTTGCTTGCTAAGACCGTCAAGCAGAGAAAAGCGCCGTAAAGTGTCTTCCCGAAAGGCACAACAGAATGACGTGAGTAGGTTTGGAAGGGCGACTGTGTCGTTTGCGTGTACCATCAATATGGCACTGTTAGTTGCTTGGCCACACAGCCGACTAATGTTAAAAGTAGCCACGGTCGCTAAAGTAGGCAAGTAGATTAACGGTTAAGAAAAACAATATGTAAAAAAGCTGATTTTAGTTAATTAAGATTTAATTAAAGTTAGACTTCGATGAAGGCTAAGTTATGTTATTTGGTAGATCAACAAGAAACTTAAAATGGCTCCAAACATACAATTTTTAGTGTTAAAATGTGCCAATCTACTTTTTAAGGAGTCATAATTTTTGGTTGACATCTAGTGTGAAGCAAAAATGTGTAGTTACTTGCATTGTTCGCTTTCAAGCGTAAATCCTTACATCGAGATCTTTACGAAAAGAAACCAATGGCCAAAATTAAATTTAAACGAGCACTTATTTTTACTGTTGATGCAATAAGATGTAAACGAATAAAATCTTTTTAATTGATGTTGATTATGCAAAGCCTACAAGCTACACTACAGAGCTAATAGTCAGCATTGGCTAAATTGCTTTCTATAAAATGTTGTCACCAAAAATATCAAGAGGGTTAATTCGAACTGGATCATTGGACTTGGTGGAAAATTTAACCAAAAAGGTTAAGAACCACTTATCTAAAGACTTACGTTTTTTAAAACGTTTTGCAACACACTTGAAAATCTCTTACGGCGCGCTAGTGTGCCGCGGCACACAGTTTAAGAATCACTGGTCTAGAATCAGAACTCAATTACCTTTTAGTAGGTAATCTTTACCTTTTAGTCCTATCAATTACCTTTTAGTAGGCTTTTTAGTAGGTTTTAATAGGCCTGCCTGTACAAGTCGACGTGTTGCTCAATATTTTTGGTAGTTTTTTAAAAAAATAGATTTTTGTATTACAGCCTAATTATGTTAAAAACTATACAGCCTATATTTTAAAAATGTCAGGTTTCAATTTTTTAGATAAGTAAATTTTTCTCATAAAACCCGTTTTGACACTGAGCAATTTTTGTTGTTTTACTCACCTTCAAATTCGTTTTAACTCTCGTTTCTTAGTGATCTATCATTTTCACACTTCATTCATAATTTTAATCGTAACGATGTAATTTATCCCCGTTAATAGTAATTCGTAGTGTTATTATAAGAGAAATAATTGCGTCTCTTTCAGCGCTGCTGTCGTATTATCCGATTCGCTCTATTGCTAGATATATGTATCTTCTTTTCTCTTTTTTCTCTTTGTATTGACGTAATATGTGTTTGACCAACGTCATTGTACTAGAAGGTTCGCGTATATGCCACTTGATTCGAGCATAACGATCTCTCCAGGGAGTTCTGGCTAAATCTCGAATTTACGAGAAAGTCTATGTCACGTGATTTTGGTTTCTATATAAAGCCGATGCGTAGCGAATTATTAAGATGAGATGTGATTTTGAGACGACTTGAGTGGAGGTAATTTGGTTGGGCGCGGAAGGCCCGTTAATTTTTGTATTGGTCGTCGAGTGTTGAATTTATTTTGTGCCAGTGGTTGGCAGTTTTGTTCTACAGAGGTAGAATTACTTGTATTGATTGAGTCAAGTTATAGTGTTTATTTCGCTTTGCAGTTTGGCAAAGCGTGAAATAGAAGTTTGGTCGGACGTGATTTTTTGTAATACATTCGTTCTTATTAGAGACAGTAGTCTCTGTTTGTTGTAAAGAAAAGTCTTCAGCGAAACTAATCCGAGCTTTCGTTAAACCAACTGTATAAACCGTCAGGCTCATAGCAAGACTACTTCTTGAGCCGGAATAAAATAAAATTTAGACACAGCTTTGTTTCAGCGCAGGTATTCGGGTTGCCTAGCTCAACTGGTCCTTTGGGATTCCCGAACAAAGTTTGTGACAATCATATATTTGACTATTCTGTAGTAGCAAACAGGTCCGGGGTTTTAATTTACATGGGGTGAGAATTCAAGCAATTTTTACGTCGGACTGTGGCCATACGTGCCGGGTGTGCCGCGCACCCCATAATTTTCCATGGCAAAGTGTAAAAAATATTTTCTTGAATTTTTAATCTATTATAATAATGTTCTTATTAACGCTATACATTAAATGTATTTTATGTCATTCTTAAAAGACAAAATTATGATCTAACAACAGGCTTTTTATGATATTTTGAAATTTTGAGTCCCGATTTGGCGCACGCAGACAAGCTTATCTTTTTTTATGTATTTTCAAAGCAGCTTTTAGCGATCATTGGCTTTGCTTTTTAAAAAAAAACGCGTTCTTTTTAAATTGACTGTTTGTGCTCTGAAAATCTTGAACATGAAGTGTAACTTAAAGAAAGGTAAAGCGTACATTGACTATCTTTTTTCTATGAGAAAAGAGTCTATTTTAGACCACTATTTTCAAACCGCTTCAAAACCTAAACGTAAAAGCAGGGCGTCGAACCAAACCCGAACTGAACCCGAACCGGTTCATTAAAACCGTATTAATCGTTTTTTTTCGGGAACCCGAACCAAAACTGAATTCGAAAAACCAAATTTGCGCAACCTGAGCCGGAGCTGAACCCGTAAAATTTAATTTACCAAACCTGAATCTGAACCGGAACTTTATTTTAAATAGTTCGGTTCAACGATTTGGTTTTAATTTTTGATTTATTTATATATGACTAGATGGGTAACAATTTTTTATTTGAAGTTGCCACAATTTATTTGGTCACTTACTTGCTGTGTAGCAAAACAGAAACGTCCTAAACGACTTTCTAGGTGATATGTTAAAGCAAAATCGGTCAAGTGAGTTTAGACAAAGAAAGCACTGTTTCAAATAAATAGCAAGAGCAAGAAAGTAAAAAACTTATTGAAGTGGGGACGCTAGTGAGTTATGGTAAGTACGAGTATATAAAATTATACAGTATATTAGACGTATAAAATAACAAGTTTTATTGATAATATGCGTTTTAATCCTAACAATTGTAATGGAACGAAATGTTACCATTTTTTAATCAACAACGTAAGCTGCTATTGTCGTATTAAGCTGCAAACAAAATTGTATAATTAATAATTGATACTAAAGGTGAATCAAAGAAACACGGTTATAATTGCTCAAAGGGAGAAATTTAGGTTAAATTTGTAAAGAAATGACGTGAGTTGATTTTGACCATGACCATGTCAATCAGGTTCGCCATCAATATGGTGGTGTTTAAATACTCGGCCATGGTGCCGACTTTTTATAACAAGCATGCATTCACTTGCACAATAATACCATTTTATTTTTACCGATTTTTTGACTGGTAAACATTTTTACCATATAAGTCAAAAATTTTTAAATTAAAATGGCGCACCCCGGAGTGGAGGGTATTAAAAGTTTCCAGGAAAGATTCAAAGTTGGAGGAATATTGTAAAACGTGTAAAACTTCTTTCGCTGATTCGTAAATTATAAAAAAAAGCAAAAATATTGACGCTAAGGAGCCACATCCCCAAAAGTTTTAGAATACCAACTATAAAATGCAGAAATAAAATATTAAAACTATCCATATAACTACTCAAAAATTTGCAGAAATAAACAAAAACGAGTTTTTATATGTAAAATTCGATAAGATAAAATTTTGACTTTATTTTAACTTATAAAATTTAATAAAAAGGCACCAGAACAACCAAAACTATAAGGTTGCATAAGCTATATGACGTAGACTAATAAAGCCCTGAAAAAATTGACTTCATTGGCTTTTTCCGGCCCAGTTATAACATAATAGCATGTAGACAAAACAAAAAGGAAATACTTATAGCTTGAACGGTTGCCATTGCTACACCTTATTTGTCATATATTGACGAGTAAAGTTGCCATTCCAAAAGGGATCTAATGAATGCATACACACACTTGTATAAAGATGTTTTAAGACCTTGTCACTGGCGTAGAATAGGTCAAAAAATTTATTATTAAGAATAAAATACAAAAAAATTCGTTGACACTTTTGGGGATCGCAAAATCAGTACTATACATTCATTCAATTTTGTTGAAAGATAAATAGTAGGGTTTACAATTCACACCAAAATAGCTAGCCAGTGAAAAGCCTATAGGCCTAACAGAAATAACTCCACTTTAACAATTTTTGCTATGCAATTGTCTACCATGGTCCTTCAAAAAACACTCCAATTGACGTCCATGAGATATCATTTAGCTACAAATATAACTTACAACTTCATAAAAGGATCGCTGCCATTTCAACCTGTTCACCAGCAAAAAAATTCAAGAATAATCTAATTTTTTTGGCACTGAGTATGTTTTTGAGGCATAAAATACACCTGTAAAAATGTTTCTTAGCAGAAAAAAGTTATTTTACGCCTAAATAGTGTATTTCAACGTGCTGTACACCACATGCAATCATAAAACTGTTTTTTGTGGGTTAGAATTGATTTACCTTACCCACAAAAAAAGAAGGTTAGAATTTGTGGGTTAGAATTGATTATCTTGGGGGCCAAGATGGTAGGTGCTTTCACGCAGCCTGGGCCGTGAGTAAGTCTGCTCATTGATTTTAAAAATGACAGACCGAAACCGAACCTACCAAAACGGAAGGGTATCCACCCATTCCGATGTTCAATGTGGGTCTGCTAATTGGCAAACGTCCTTTTCAGGACGGGGCAATGACAGGATAAAACTGCCCTTTTCAGGGCACATTGCCAACAAGTTCCGAAGACCCACTATTCTTCAGCTGAACATCGAAAGCCTCACTGCAAGCAAGATGAACGTTCTTCATCACCTCGCTATGCAGTCTGAGGCACTCGTCATCCTACTGCAAAAGACCCACTGCACTGATGCAGAGCAGTTGGTACTTCCAAACTACCAACTAGCTGGGTCTTCTTTAAGCAGGAAGCATGGCCTTGCCACGTTTATCCACGAACGACTGAGATACACGCTTTTGGACTAATCTCCACCGACATCGGAGATCGAGTGGTTGTGTGTGGACGTTGATGGCTACAAAATAGTTAACGTCTACAAACCACCGCCAACGCGATTGCGAACCCTGGATCTCCCAGTGTTTCCTCACCCCTGTCTGTACGCTGGCGATTTTAACTGTCGTCATGCTGACTGGGGTTACGACGACAACAGTCCGGACGGTGAGTGCTTGGCTGGCTGGGCAAGTATTAATTGTCTTGCCCTGCTATATAATGCCAAGGACGCTGCCAGTTTCTATTCCGGCCGCTGGAACACTGGCACCAATCCAGACCTAGCTTTCGCTAGCGTAGGTCCAAACAGTCGCTTACCGGATAGACGTGTCCTTGACAAGTTCCCCAGGTCACAACATCGACCTTCGCTTATTACACCACCAAGGTTTGCTATGGCAGTGCCAAGCATGCCTGTTAAGCGATGGAACTTCCGCAAGGTCAAATGGAGTCACTACATTGCTTTGACGAATAAATTCGCAAAGACTTTGTTGCCGCCTGATTCACTTGATGTGGATGCGGCTTACCAGGACTTCTGTAACACCATTAAGAAAGCAACCAAAAAAGACTATCCCACGCGGGTATCGAAATAACTACGAGTATATTCCGCGTTGGGATACAGAGTGTGAATCCCTCTATAAAACCTTTCTTCAGTCTCCTCAGAAAGACGACTCAAGTTTGGCTGCTACAGCTCTGCTTGCCAAGCTTGACAGAAAGCGGAGGGATCGATGGTCCGAAGCAGTTCGGAGCATTGACTTTTCACACTCTAGTCGAAAAGCGTGGAGTATTTTGAACAGCCTTACTAGTAGGTCACGACATTCTCCTCGTCACTGTCCCGTTTCAGCCGATGCTATTGCATCTCAGCTGGTTAGAAGTGGGAAATACAAGGCTGTTGACCGCAAGTCATCTCGACTTGTCTATCAAGAAGTGTCTGACCTTTGGAGGGCCACAACACCAGACGCAGTAAATATCTCTGACAATTTTTCACAGAGAGAATTTGCTGCTGCCCTTCAACATTTAAAACCAGGTAAAGCTCCGGGACCTGATTCCATCTGCCCCAAGCTTATACTCCATGCCGGAGCTGCTTTGAAGTCCTGGTTACGTGACTTCATTTCTTCCTGTTTGCGCCGACTCAAAATTCCCAAGATCTGGAGAAGAGCGCTTGTGGTCGCGATCCCAAAACCAACAAATCCCGTGGGGGACCCAAAGAGTTATCAACCGATATCTCTGCTCTGTGTCCCCTACAAGATTCTGGAGAGGCTTATCTACGCCCGCGTTGAACCATTAATCGATCCACTGCTCCCTAAAGAGCAGGCTGGGTTCCGACGCGGGAAGTCAACCGTAGATCAAGTTGTTCTGCTAACCCAGAACATCGAGGATTCTTTCGAGGCTAAAAAGAAGGCCGGTGCCGTATTTATCGATCTGACAGCTGCTTATGACACTGTCTGGCACCGTGGCCTTACCTGCAAGCTGCTGAGACTGCTTCCGGATAAGCACATGGTCAAAATGATCATGGAGCTTGTCCGAAATCGAAGTTTCACCCTTACCACCGGTGACAGCAAGCAAAGCAGGCTACGCCGTCTTAAAAACGGCGTTCCTCAGGGATTGGTCTTGGCTCCACTCCTATTTAACATCTATATGTACAATCTTCCTTCCATGATTTCCAGAAAGTTTGCTTATGCTGATGATTTAGCAACAATGCATTCTTCTGGAAACTGGAAGGACTTGGAGGGGACTTTAAGCCAAGACATGTTCACACTGTCAGCGTATCTCCAGACTTGGAGGTTGAAGCTCAGTCACACTAAGACGATGACGGCAGCCTTTCACTTAAACAACCGAGAGGCAAAACGTGAGCTTTTGGTCTGCAACAACGGTAGGCTTTTACCGTTCTGTCCAACCCCTACATACCTTGGGGTAAAACTGGACAGATCGCTCACGTTTCGTCACCATTTAGTGGCATTGTGCATAAAACTATCATCGCGCGTCACACTGCTGAGGCGACTCGTGGGCTCGGAATGGGGTGCTGGTGCTAAAACACTACGCATAGCCACCTTGTCTCCAGTCTAATCAACACCTGAGTACTGTGCGCCAGTCTGGTGTCGCAGTGCTTACACTCGCCTCATTGACAGTGTCTTGAACGACGCCTTGCGCATAGTTACTGGATGCCTGGTCCCACTCCAACGGACCACCTACCTGTACTCTCAGGCATCCAGCCAGCTGAGCTTTGCCGAATGGGAGCGACACTCTCCTTGGCTTACCGTGGATCTCTGGACCTTGATCATATCTTGCATGGTCTTTTAAGTGGGTCCTCAGATACTCGCCAAGTGAGACTAAGATTCAGACGCCCGTTTGTGCTAGCTGCCCGGAATCTCTTGGACAACCTTGCCAGACTTGGCATCCGCGCTTCTGAATGGACAAATCACAAATGGAAAACGGAGTACTGTGAAAATGCTTCCAGGCTTTGTGCTTTTGTGCCCGGGACCGGTGCCAGGCCTGTTGGTATGGGCTTACCCAGAGCAGCTTGGGTTAAGCTCAACCGCCTGCGGACTGGTGTTGGGCGTTTCCATTCGTCCATGCACAAATGGGGTCTCGCTCCTTCATCGAATTGCGAGTGTGGCGCCTCTGAGCAAACCGCATACTATGTACTAACAGCGTGCTCTATACGTCGGGCACCACATGGAGCACGAGGTCTGACGGTTTTGGACGACGAAACTCGATGCTGGTTTAATGACATCACTGCCATCATCTGATCCAGGCAGTGCAGCAGTCTGGGGTAGTAACAGGATAAACCCACGGCCCCAGTCCTGTTTGTGTCTGGCCTGAAGTGGATGCCCTTCAAACGACGACGACGACTATCTTGGGCACGAAACTTCTAAATTAATTTTTTTGGACGCCAAAAAGATTTTGGATACATAACAAAGCTAATGTATTCTGCTCTGTTATATTGGTTAGGTTTGGGATTCTTGATAAAATTGTTTAAAAGTATGATTCGGGCAAAATTGTTTTGCTTGCTTTCTCCAATCCTTTTTATGTCTATGGCCACGATCCACGAGTCATGTTCGTAGTTTTTATATGGTGGCAAAAAGTAACAGACAAAATATTTCATAAAATCAGTGACTGAACCAAACTCGAATTAAAAATCTGTAATAACCGCTAATGATTTTTTTCAATCCCGGTTCTAAACGCTAAACAGAATCTGTAAAAACAAAATTTGTTTAACCTGAACTGGAACTGAACCCCTAAAAATAAAATTATGCTGAACTTAAACCGAAACTGAGCTTTTAAGAATAAAATTTGCTGAACCTGAAGCGGAAGTGAACCATTCGAAATAAAATTTGAATCCAGGGGCCCCGGAGTTTTTTTGTCAGGGAGAGCAAAGTTCAAAAAAGGGCACTTTTTTTGTTGAAAAGTCACTCATAACAAAAGCACATTTGGGTAATAATTATGTTGCAATTAAAAATTTTGCTTGAATCATAGAATTTCAGTTTGTGCAGGACGGACCGGTATCTCGGAAAAGTTTTCTGGTGCTAATCGGTTATTTTCTGGTGCTAATCGATTATCAACACTCGCCCCAATATTCAACTTTATCTCAAAGCGGCCTTTTCGCTTTAATCGTTTCTCGTAGTCCGCTTTCTCTTTTTCGTCTCTGTTTTACAATCGAGCGAGCTATATGTATTTATAAATAAAAGATCACGTGATGCAAATTTACTAGTATATTTGAGACTCAACCCGAATTCCCTGGAGAAAGTGCTACGCTCAAATGCGCCAGAATATTCTACAATTAGCGAGCTATAGCAAAGCTTGGGAAAAAATATATTACGTCATTACTGTCGGCCAAAAGAGAAAAAGGATACATGAATAGAAAGCAAATCGGACGTTATATCACATAATATGAGAGCAGCACTCCAAGGCGACGCGATTTTATTTATTTATTTTATCTCTATATTTATCCTCCTGACTCGCAGGAAAGCGACGGAGGCGCTAATACATAGGGTAGGCAATTACCCCGATCTGCTTCCGGAGATACCAAGATATTGCTTTCCGCTTGTAATTTAATAGAGATATGACTGTAATTTAGAACTGCTTGCCAGGACCACCAAGCAGGGGAATATGCCGTAAAGTGTTTTTCCCAAGGACACAACAGAATGGCTTTATTATCTCATAATAAAACTACGAATTATATTTTAACGGGAATAAACTACATCATTATGATTAAAATTATTATGAATGAAGTGTGACAAGGATCAACCGTGGTATGTCTTATATGCCAAAAAAGCATTGCTGTTTTAAAAGAATACAACACACGTCGCCATTTTATCAGCAATTACGCTAACTATCTTGAAAGCCACTCAACACAACAACGAGAAGCTACTGCACAGAGACTAGCAGTAAATTTGAGGATTCAACAAAATAGTCTCTTTCAGCAAAGTGTCACTCATCAGTCAATCACCAAGGCAAGCTTTTTACTTGCTTTCAAAATAGCTAAAACAAGTAAGCCATTTTCCGATGGAGAGTTTATCAAGCAGTGTATGGCAAAGACAGCAGGTCTTTTGTGCCCAGATACAAAAAGTAAATATGAACAAATTAGTTTATTACGCAGAACAGTAACTCGGCATGTAGAACAAATTGACAAGCACTTAGCTAGCGAATCAAGAGAAACAGCAGAATCATTTGCATATTATTCTCTAGCATTGGATGAAAGCAATGACGTAAAAGACACCGCCCAGCTTTTGATTTTTATCAGAGGGATTAATGACATACGTATTTGAGATAACAGAAGGGCTTTTGGCAATGGAATCACAAATGGACAAACACGAGAAGATGATCTTTTCATCAAAGTATCAGGTGTGATTGACAAGTTTAAACTACGTACCTTGAAGCAAACTCGTAAATGTCATCACGAATGGATGGCTGAACCTGACAGGAAAAAACATGGCACTGCTGAAAAGACTTCAAGATAAGATGAAAGAGGAAAACTTTGGCATGGATATAACTTTTTTGCACTGCATCATCCATCAGGAGGCCTTGTGTAAGTCTGTACTGCAGCTTAATTATGTAGTGAAGGCAGTCGTAAAAATGATCAACAACAAAAAAGGAAGAGGACTTCACCATCGACAGTTTATAAAGTATATCGAGGAAATCGATTCTGCTCACCAGGACTTGTTTTATCATTCTCATGTGCGCTGGTTAAGTTTGGGAAAAGCATGTAAATGCGTCTGGGTACTTAAAGAGGCCATTTGCTGATTTTTGAAGTTAATCGGAAAAGGTGATGACTTTCCTGAACTAGAAGACGGAGATTGGCTTTGTGATTTTCCTTTCAAGAGACATATTGACACACATGAATGACTTGAATACGAAGTTGCAAGGGAAAGATCTCTTCGCTCACGAAATGTACACGAATGTTCAAGCTTTTAAATCTAAACTGACTTTATTCTCAAAACAATGGCTAAGCAATTCGTTTGTACATTTCCCCACTTTAGTGACTATGAAAGAAGCTTCTAAACATGTAAATAAATACAGCAAGTTACTGGATAATCTGCATCAAGAGTTCTGCCGTAGATTCCAAGATTTCAAAAAACTCCAAAAATCATTTAATATTGTCTCAGCTCCCTTATCTCAAGTTGCTGTGAGAGCATCACAGGAGTTGCAATTGGAATTGATTGAGCTTCAGAGTGACTACCTTTTGAAAGAGAAATTCCAAGTCCTGAAGCTGAATGAATTTTACGCTCCATTAAATGATGCTACGTTCCGGAATATACGAAAGATGGTGCAGAGAATGGTGGTTCTCTTTGGCTCAACATACATTTGTGAACAGACTTTCAGCTTGATGAATTTTAACAAATTAAACCACAGATCTCGATTAACTGATGCTCGCCTAAAATTGTTTTAACAATCGCAACAACTAAACTAACCCCAGATTTTGATGCTTTGGCAAAAAAAAATGTGGCTTAAAGACTGCACTTAAATGTAACCTTAAAGCAAGATTTTTTATCTTTTATAACTGGTTTATTATTGTGAACAGCCGTTGATAAATTAAGCTACAGCTTAACACTCTTGTCCGTTTCATGCATTCATATAGTCCGGCCCGCTTGTCAAAGTTTAAAAAATTTTTGGCTCGCGGTCCAAAAATCGTGCCCATCCCTGTTCTAGCCATGCTTTAATTCTTCTCATGACACTGAAACTCATTTCTACAGAAACGGAAACGAGAGCTATGCCCAGTAAATTTGAAGTAATTTGTGTATTTCCGGAAGACAGTTTTTGCTTGTCGGCTTTTTGTTTAAAACTTCGCAAACTCTTTATATCTTCGTTACTTTTTTCAAAGACATGATACTTTCTTTGTTAAATTACTTAATTTGTACTTAATAAATACTTAATTACTTAATAATACAGTCCGTGAGAAATTTGTTGCCGGGCCGTATATTTTCGGACGTTTTATGAAAATAAGACTTGATAGCTCGGTTTTTAGCATTCTGTGATGAAATAATTCAAATTTTACGAAATAATACAGTCAACAATGTTATGGTAACAATGCAAATTTATATTCAATTAACGCTTTCAGTGTATTCGGGCGTATTAATACGTCTTGTTTCAGCCATACGCAGAGGTTTTTGAAGGTAGTCTCAAAAGTGGTCAACAACGTCTAGACACGTTATTGAATGATCACGCAGATGCCATATGATCTTTTGCGCGTAATGTATGGCTTTTAAGATTTAAGTTTGTAGTGTGATAAAAATGAGTACGAAACAAACATCAATGCTGAGTTTTTTTGGAAATGGATCAACTCCATTTGAAGAATCTGACGTCGTGGATGAGAGGCCTGCAGCCACAAAAAAAAAGAAAGCTTCTTTTAATCACCAATATAATGAGTCGTACTTATAGTACGGATTTATTTCGACTGGTGATTGCGAAGCATCTTGTCCGCTCTGCCTAACATGCAATAGCAAGTTATCAAACAAGGCAATGAATCCTTCAAAAATACTTCGGCACATGAAGACTAAGCACCCCAAATTAGAAGATAAACCTATGGAGTTTTTTGAAAGAAGGAAACGTGATCTTGAAGGTGAAAAACGATTATTGAAGTCTGGTTTATCAACAAATTTAAATCCACAGAGCATCGTATTTGGTGTCTCATCGCATCGCTAAGACTAATAAGCCATTTACTATTGGTAAAGATTTAATTCTACCTGCGTGTACTGATATTTCCCGTGAAGTTTTAAGAGAATGGGCAGCTAAAAAAGACCGCAGGTTTCTCTTTCGGCTCGCATTGTTGCGAGACGAGTTGAGGATATGGGCGGAAACATTTAAACTCAATTGTTACAGTGAATAGTTACGTCACCAGGTTTGTGATTCAATGTGATCAGTCAGCCGATATTGAAGACAAAACTGTGCTACTAGTTTTTGTTGGATATCTTTATGAAGAGGATATGCTATTGTCAAAAAACACCACAGTTTCCGAACTATTCAAGTCTCTGAACGATTATTTTCCAGGAAAATTAAACTGGTCTTTTTGTGTCAGTGTGGGCACAGATGGGGCCACAGCCATGATTGGCCGTCTGTCTGGTTTGACTGTTCAGATTAAGAAGGTCGCATCAGAGTACGAGGCCACTCATTGTGGCAATCACGGGGAAATGCTGGCGAGCTTAATAGTGTATTCGATGATACAGTTAAAGTAATCAACCTAATTAAAGCTCGTGCATTTGACACTCGGCTGTTTGAGCAGATATGTGAGGACATGGAAGCAGAGCATAAAAGCCTTCTCTTGCACATAGAAGTGAGGTGGCTCTCCCGAGGAAAATCATTGAACACAGTGTTTAAACTACGTGAACCATTGCAAAGGTTTCTATCGCAGATTCTTTTACAAGAATTCAAGCGCTATTTTCCGAGTGCTAAAGACCCTTAAACTGCATAGAAATGGATCCGTAATCCATTTATTTTTAAATCAGGTAAATCGACCTTACCTGTACAACAAGAAGATCAGCTGCTGGACATTGCAAATGATGGTAGCCTGAAATGTATTTTTAATACAACAACTCCACCAAGGTTTTGAATGAAGGTCTTGCGAGAATGCATTGACTTTGCCAGAAAAGAATTAGAAACTTTGCCATTTTCGACATCCTACTTATGCGAGTCTGGATTTTCTGTGATGGCAGCAACAAAGACAAAACTGCGAAACAGGCTAAACGTGAGAGACACATTGCAGGTATTACTGAGTTCCATAATTTCTAGGTGGAAGCGTCTGGTTGCGGCAAAACAAGCTCAAGGCTCTCATTGAATCAAACTTGTAAGAACTGATATCAGTTGTAATAAATTTTCATTGCTGAACATTTGTGTATTTTTTAGACCGGTCCGCGAAAAAATTGAAGTTTTATATCGGGCCGCAATGCAAAAAAGATTGCCGACCCCTGCCTTAAACGATTAAGACTGTCACGCGTTTGGTCTTGATGTTTTTATTTTCCGACTTTAATGACGGCTAGAAGTGAATATTGAGTATCTTAGGTCAGACAGCTTGTGTTGCTTGTTAAAATTAGATTAACACAACAATTTCTTTGCTTCTAAATCAAAAGTTTTATAATTATTACTAGAAACTTTTGCTTTTTGTAAGCATTTAGAAATTTTCTGATGTTTTATTTTTCTTTTAGAACGCTTGGTATAATTGTTGTATCTGGTTATTTGCCATCAGTTAATGAATCGGAAATTGGCTATTAATCAAAAAATGGTGTTTGTAAAACTTCGGCTAAGATATAATTCAGTTTACTGATTCAAGTAGAAAGGGAAGTTTTTTGGTAGATTAGATCACTTGAGATACCAATGACTCTATATTGCATACGTTAAAACTTTTATTTTAACTTTCATTATTGTGCTATGATTCACACTTGTCTTTGTAAATTTATGAGCATCGTTGAATTTAATGGTGATCGAGGTTATATAGATTAATTGTAGAGCAGATCTAAAAAACTATTTCTGTAATATAAATTTCAAACGACAAAACCCGCTCATCCCGTATTTTCTCGTTGTGATAATATTAAAACCAAGGATGGTAATTGCCCTCCTGCTCTCTCCGATTCCGGCGGCCCTGTCTTTATCTGAAGTGGAACGTTATTTTTAATGGTCCGACGCCCTGATTTAAAGTAGCAAGGTTAAGCGTCACAATAGCAAAAAAAAAAAAAAAAAACATATTTATAGGGTGAACCAAAACAAGTGAACCGTGTGTGAAATAGGTTTATGTATCAGTTAGATTTTAAAGCTGGATAAATCATAATGAAAAACAGTTTGAGCATCTGAGTTGGTAAAATTAAAAAACTTTTGAATTATTGTTCACAGTAAAATTTAATTGTCAATGTGATAATTGTGTTAGAACATACAGTGGTATGTATATATGTAATTTCTAAAAAGATGTTATCATTTACTGTCCACTTACTTTTGGCTCACCTTGATCTATATTGTAAATTGAAGTACGGAATGCCAAGCTATTAAATTTCAACTGTTATCTGACAAGCTATAAAATAGAAAATACATCGATTTAAAATTAAATAATTTGATTATTCCAATTTAAATTTATTGGTCATAACAATTCAGCTACCGGTAAATGGTAAATAGTATCAAATAGCTAAAAAGTATTAATAAAAAATAATTTTCAAGCAGAATTTTCAGAGAAAAACTAAAAATAATAAAAGTATAATTGATGGAAAACCTAAACAAAAATTCAATTAGACAACAAATAAATTATAAAAGCAAGGAAAAGGACTTTTGTTACATTTTATGACTTGAAATATTTTCTAATGAAAGAAACACCAAAACCATTCGAAATTATTTTATGGTGTTACTAGCAATGTGTCTACAAGACTAGATTAGGATTTCTCAAATTTTTTTTACCGAATTCCTAGTCTTATTATTGTAGCTCACAAAACACTTTGTCAAAGTTTTTTTAATCGCAAATTTATAAATGGACTTCAATTTTGCACGTCAAAAACTAAAGCTGCAAATTTATCAAGAACGTAACATGTGAAATAAGAATGTGAAATTCTTTTTTAAATATGAAAAATTTATGCAAACTCATCATGATATACCTGCTAACCATTGTCGCGTGAGCCGAGGCAGGGGGGTAATTGCCCCCTCGAATGCAAAAAATTTTGGCAAAAGCGAAATTCTTCGGGAAGCGATAAGGAGTTATTTGGCCAAAATTAGAATTTTTCGGGCAGTAACAAAAAAATATTTTGGAAAAACAAATTTTTTAAGGCATCAATAACAAACTATTTGCGCTCGACAAAGTTTTCAAACCTAAAAACATGATTAAAATTTGATGTGAAGATCTTTTTTTAGTCATCGCAAAGTTTTTTTAACAAAAAAGGAATAAGTAAACGCACTTTCAAAAAGATAACCTTTTTTTAGTCATCACAAGATTTTTGGGACAAAAATGGGATAAATAAACACGATTGCAAGGTGATGACATTTTTTTTTAGTCTTCAACAGAATTTGGGACAAAAATTTATGACATTTTGTCTTAACTTTTGCAAAAGCTACAAGGTCGCGATTTGGGCAAATGTGAATAAAATTTGGGAAAAGCTGTATCGCCTCCCCAAAATTTTTTAGCCTGTTATTCAAATGTGGGGTAACATAGAAACATCAAACTTTGGTGATCAAAACACAACTGGTCTTAGCTACATTTCACACTAATTAAAAGTTTTTGGGATTTTGATCATTGAGTTATTTTATATTAAAGGTGAGCAGAAAATTGATTCGCTATGTACAGGTACCGGTACACAGTGAATACAGTACAAGTACACAATGAATCAAGAATAGAAATTGGGCTATTAACATAATTACTTTTTTCTAAAGTAAGACTTGTCTTTTATTTTACAAACAAGAGTTATTAGTTCAGCTGCGAAGATTAAATTTAAAGTCTAATCATTAAGGTGTTAAATAAAATAGGCTACTAAAAAAATGGCTAAATACCAATGAATTAATGCACAAAGCCTGCACAACTCGCATCAAAAAACTTTAGAAAATAGAAACGCAACAAAATTAATAAAATTTATTTGCATGAGGAAAAACTAGTTTAGTTTGAAACATGCGATGAAACATTTGCTTAACACAAGAATTTTTTATATGCAGTTAAGTCTACTGAAAATGATAGTTGTCTCCCTGCCCTTGAAATTCCTTTAGAAGTTTGTGGACTTGGCAGTTTAAAAACCAAATCGCATTTTGCTACATCACATATATCTGCCACATTAGGAAATGTAAAGCTACCCTAATACGACTTTCGTAGAAATTTTACTTCGTATTTCACACCAACGCTAGTGATTATACCAACATACATTGCGATTCGCCATTTTTCCGTAGAAAATTTGCATAGCACAAAATCGCTAGTTTGCAGCTCTTTTATATTGTAATCATTAGCATCGAGATTCTCAGAAAACTTATATCCGATTTATCAAAGCATATTGCAACATCAGAGTCGTCCTAACTGCTGCTTCGAGAACATTGAAAGACCTTTTTCTTTGCACTTTTTAGATTCAATTTCCTTTTTCTTTTTTTTCGGTAAGCATTTTTTCTACCACAATAGCTTCTTTCATTGGTGTGTCGGTTAAACTTCTTTTCCTTGCACAGGAGGATTTCTTCCTTTGTTGTGTGCACTGAGGTAGTGGTGAGACCGTCTCCGGAGTAATAGTAGCAGCAGATATTGACAAAAACTCGGATGCATTTTTGATTCCGATGCTGGTACGCGATGCAGATGAATGGATTAATATGTCTTCTGTCTCAATGGTTGTATCGCAATCATTGGTGCTGCAGTGGTGCCTGTCCGAAACATATGAGGACAAAAATTCATCTTCTCCAAATACATCTCTATTAAACAGTCATATGCCACCGGCAGCAAATCCTGATCTAATAGTCCTGGTTGTTAATGCTTGCTCGTCTGCTTTGCCAACTAGCTCTCCCACATCATAAATGATAATAGTCTTACGAGGATGACTAACCATAAAAGCATTTGCACCTTGATTATAAAACGTTTTGAAAGGATCATATACCGATCGATCAAGGGGTTGAAGCTTGTGGCTACAATGTGGCGGAAGCGTAAGAAGAGTAACACCATTCTCTTTGGAAAGATCTATTGTTTCCATGCTGACATAGCTATCATGGTTATCCAAAATTAGTATGACTGAGTGATCTTTTGAGCATTTTGTGTGTTTAATAAAATGCTTTATAAATTCTGTAAAGCATGCAGCAGACATCCATTCAGACGGATTTTCTACACCAATCAAATCTGGAGGAGCACCCTTCATCATGTGATCTCTTAATTTTACTCGGGAAAAGACAAGCATTGGTGGAACAGAATTACCAGCTGCATTAACTGCATACAATACGGTAACCAAAGCCCCTCTTTCACCAGATGTCAGCTTTCCAACTTGCTTTTCATTACAACAAGCAATCACTTTGGCATTTCTTACCGACTGCACAGTTGTACAGCCAGTTTCATCAGCATTATATATGTCTGACGGACTGTAGGGAGCCCTTTTCAGACACTCCTCTAAATTTGTCAAAAAAAGAGGACACGTTAGTCTTGTTAAACGAAGTTGCCCTTGCGAGACTGGTTGCCTCTGGCTTCCATAAAGAAAGTTCAGGAAATCCGGTACACAGTGAATCACTTGCTTCACTGATCCACTGAGGCATGATCTACTGTGTACTATGGCCGATTTATAAGCAAAAGTAATAAAAACATGCCGTTCTACAGCAAACTTTGGTTCACATTTTATTAATATTTATCCCCATATAAAGCTCTCATTTTTCATAAATACAGCTTTGCCTAAGTTTAACCTTGCGCTAAAATATAATCAAAAGTGATAACTAACATTTTTTTACTTTTTACCACAATATTAGTTATTTTTTTCCTGAAAAGTAGTTTTAACTCTGTGCTACCTGGAAGTTTGTTTGTGTAAAGAAAGCTTTACTATCGTCATGCAACAGTGATTATTGTAAAAATATATGAAATATTTTTCAATTTAGGTTGGGTGATTCACTATGTACCGTGATTCACTGTACCCCACTCTCCCCTAATAACGAAATCGAACAATGTACAATTGCTATTCACAGTTGAATTTGGTTCAAACAAAGATTTCTAATTAGGTGCTACGTAAGTCGGATTAAAGCGTGGAAACGAAGCATTTCTTTGTTTGTTGTTAAGGACCATTTACACTGCAACAAAAATTTGAGCAAAGCGAGCTCTATCTTTTTTTGATTTATTTCTCACCTGCCGAGACACGCTGGTGACATTAGAATAAAAGAAACAAAGATAGTGCTCGCTTCTCTGTAATAAAATTAGTAAAATTATGGGTGGCCCACTTAAAAGTAGTCCAGAAAATGTAGTAAAGAAGAGGAACATTCTTTCATTGTTTAAATTACCTGTAGTGTTATAAAAGATTGTTTTATTTACCTGTAATGTTATAAGATACTGGAAGTGCTCCCCGTTGACACCTATGCATTTCTGGGCACGTTTAACAACGTTTGCAGATACTGCCTGTAGCTCTTCTCTGGTGATTCTCCTGATAGCGTTGGTAATGTTCTCCTTTAGTTGGTCTAGATTGTGAGGATTATTTGCATAAACTTTTTCTTTTAAAGTCACCCAAAGATAAGAATCACATGATGACAAGTCCGGGGAACGTGGTGGCCATAACCCTTTGCTTATTGTTCTCTCTTCCGTAAACATGTCATAAACTCGTGTCAGTGACCTGTAAAACGTGTGGCATGAAGCGCCATCTTGTTGGAAAAAGAATTGCATTTTGTCTTGTGGTGTTAGTTGGTCGTTAAACTGTTTCAAGGCCATCAACTACATCAACCTATCGAGAGATCAGGCTACTTTTAAGTGGGCCACCCTGTAATATCATGCAAGACTAACAAATGAAGATTTGAGAGAATTAATTCACACCGCTTTGACTTCATAGCGCCCAGATTTTTAAAAGCTAGCTAATAAAGTGGAAATCCACAGTAGATCTAATGCTGGTAAAATCTCGGAAAAATTGTAAATATGTAACATTGCATTAGTTTTTTATTATTTGATAAAAACTTGCTTTGTTTACTGTCTTTTTATTGACACCTCAAGCAGAATTTGTGGCTCTCCGGCAGTTTTGAATTTTCACCTGTGGCTCTTTCATTAAAAACTTTGCCCACCCCTGCAATAGAACAATACTAAAAAAATACAGCTGTTTTACAAATAAAACCTATAACAATTTGCAAATGCCACAGGTGGTACTTTTTAGTGCACTTTTTCTCGAAAACATGATTAGATTTGAGCGCCAATAAAACAAACCAAAATCGCGCTGAAAGAAAAAAGTACTGTAAACGGCTGTAAACGCGCCTTAAGATAGCTAGCTAGCTTACAGGTTATCAATATTTTTAATTGCTTTTATAATAAATCATCAAAAATTTACATGTCAATGTGTTAAATTGTTAATGGTTTTAATTTCTCCACAAAGTATATTTTTAATATTCGATTTTAAAATTTTTCTTGTATTTAGCTGAACTTTTAGCAACTAAGATTTGACTTGTCGAACTCGCATTCCAAGATGTTTAGTGACGTACAAATGTGTTACGGGCTGTTGTATTTTCCATGTAACAAAAATAAGTTATTTTTTGGTTTTGGTTTGAATTTACGACCATGTTATTTATTTCTGTTTAAGTCAGGGGTGTTCAACTCAAACTCACTAACGTGCCAATTTTTGTTTTATAATTTCCTCGCGTGCCAACGCTTGGTAAACTATCATTAATTTAATAATTTTTCCTATATTTAAAACCATGTTGCTTACAAAAAACTAAACACAACGAAAACTAAACAAACAAAGAACGAAAAACTAAACACAACAAAGAACGAAAAACTGTTTTTTAACATTTTATCAATAACACACAATTAACCAAAGCTACTTTTTTGCAAGCGTTTGTTCTGAGCCAAACTAGCAAAATTGAGCTTCAACGGTGTAATGGCAATACGCATTATTGCATCTAAGTGTCCGTCGGTTAGCTGACTGCGCAATTTAGATTTATTAAGTTTCATGATAGAAAATCCCTGTTCACACCGGTATGTGCTTCCAAATTGAGCTATCCAGAAACGAGCGTTTTTCAAAAGAACTGGATATGCTTCTTCCTGCAACTGAGAATAAAACTGAAGCAGCGATTGTTCCTGGTATACGTCTCTCGGAGCTTCGTTTGATCTCAGATCCAAAAGTTCAAGTTGAAGCTCTGCGTTTTCAATCTCTTCTACTTTCACAGTAAATGGCCGTTCAAATAATGAAAAATGTTTCTCCCTCCCACTTAGATCATGAAGCGTTTTTTAAAACTTTCATTGAGATCTTCGCAAATGTTAGCGTATTTCACAAAGTCTGGAACAAAATCAAGCTTTGTTTTAACCACAAATGAGAACATGGATTTAAACTGCATCATGTTTCCAGTTGACAGTTGCAACTGAAACAGATTCAATTTACTTTAAAAGGCTTTCACAGCATTGAACAATTCTGGGAGTAATTGTTCACGACCTTGCAACTTCATGCATAAGTTATTTAAATGCTGTGTTATATCAACCAAAAAAGCAACGTCTAACAACCAGTCATGATCTGATAACAGCTTTACAGCACTTGCACCATTCCTGGTTGATAATGTTGGGTTCTTCTCTTACAAAAAATTTTCTATTTCTGCTACAAGAGCAAAAAAACGTTCCAACACCTTCCCTCGGCTTAACCATCGTACCTCCAAATGGTAAATCAGATCTTTATATTGTGCATTTACATTTTCCAGAAACAACTGAAACTGCCAATGTTTCAACCCTTTTGCACGTATTTCGTTCACGCATTTCACGACTAATTCCATTACATGCGTCATTTTTAGAGTCTTAGCACAAAGTGCCTCTTGGTGGATGACACAATGAACAGTAAGAATATCTTGCTCAAACTTTGATTCTCGCAAATGCTTCTTAAGGAGCGACACTGCACCATTTTTCTTACCAGTCATTGAAGGCGTGCCATCTGTCGTCAAACCAACTAATTTTGACGGTGGCAAGTCAGGAACTCGATCGCGGAGCAGTTTCAGCACTGTTTCTTTAACATCTAATCCACGTGTTGTGCTATGAAGAGAAACGAGTCCAAGAAGATTTTCAAGTACAGACAGAGACTCTGTTACACCACGGATAAACACTAACATTTGCGCAGTGTCTGTCGTGTCACTGCTTTCATCGACAGCCAGGGAAAAACATTGAAACTCACTTGTTTTTCAAGATAATTGCCCTGATAAATCTTTACCAATGTCTTCTATTCTTCTTGCAATACTGTTTCTGGAGAGGCTGATGTCGTCAAACAGGCGTGATTTGTCTGGAAGCATAACTTTTGCAACCTCCTGCATACACTCTCTTACAAATTCGCCATCTGTAAAGGGTCTGGCAGAACGGGCAATTTTTTCTGCAATCACATATGACGCAATTACAGATTTTCCATTTTTCGCGACAAACTTAGTAAATGTATTTTGCTGCGCAGAAAGAGAGCTTTTCAATTTCGTTACCAAATTCTCCCTTGACTTTCCAATAAACTCAGCATATTTTGCTTCATGCAATGTTTTGTAATATCTCTTCACACATAAAAGTTTTGACGCAGAAACATTTTTTCTACAGATCAAACACAATGGTTTCTCCTTCCATTCAATAAAAAAGTAGTCGTACGTCCATGAATCTTGAAACATTTGTGCTGGCTCATTTTTTTTCTTTTGCTCATTGCTTCCGCACTCAAAAGGCTAAAAATAACCTACAAGCATGAATGCAAAGCTCAACTACAACAATCGTCTGTCTATTCATCACAATTCTACACAACTGAAATGAAATGTAGGGTGTTTTATGGTGTTTTACAATTGCTAGCTAAGGTTTTTTGGCACCATGACCAAGTAATTACACAACGACTTCTGTAACTGTTTTTCGAACGTCTACTACACAACTATACATTACGTTTGTAATCTTTATCATTCTAAAGCTGCGTTTACCAATCAGCGAAATTTTTAGCAATGTTACGATTATTTCGCAATAATTCAAAACAATAGTAAAATTTTTCGCCAAGGCAAATTCGCCAATCGGTAAATGCACCTTTATACGTTTGTTATTTACAAAATCAAATTAACGCATTTTGAGCGTGTGACTTTTAGAGCATATTTTATAGCTGGCGCAAAACTAGTCTGTGGTCTCGCAGGTATCTCAGTTTCACACCTCACAAGTCTTCAATCAGGATAGACGTGCAAAAACTGTGAAAACCAGAGACTAATTTTACTAGTACTATACTGCAGCAATAAAATATGTAACGATATTTAAAATTGCATGGTAGCATGTTTATGAAATATGGCAAGAGCTCGCGTGCCACTTTCAATGTTGTCGCGTGCCACATTTGGCACGCGTGCCACGTGTTGGACACCCCTGGTTTAAGTGCACACCTTAAAGGCCCGTTTCCACTACGAGCTTGGAAAAAAGCATTCTTTGTTTGTTTTATTGATTTTTTTGCGCTCGCTTCAATCGAAGATCAATAAAAGAAACAAAGAATGCTCTTTTCCACGCTCGTAGTGAAAACGAGCCTTAAAAGCAGCTTACCGTTTATCACTGTTCTACCACCGTGGCAACGTACAAGTAGTTTGTTTTTTTGATGAATACGCGTGGGCAGAGTACTCACTCTGAATTAATGGGCGATAAAGCAAAAGCGAGATTTAAAAGGATTTAATGACATTTCTTTAGCAGAGGTAAACAATAGTTACGTCACAAACTTATACTGACTGTTCCTGACAGGTAATTAGCCAGTTGAAAATTTGCGTTAAAAAGTTATTTGAGGAATTTTGGCCTGTGTGTCTGACACTTTTTTGAATAAGATTTTTGATAACCGCCGGTGACGATCGTTAGCTAATCCAAAATCGCAATTGCCTTTTTTTGTTGACTTGGGGAAAAGGAGTTCATCTTCACACCATTTATGACCTTTGCACAGGCGTTTAGCTCAGATGCTTGCGAAGAAAATACTTATTAGACGCGCTTTCGGCTCACAACGCCTCTAGCGGTTTCTGCATAACAACGAAAAACAAATTACACATTTGAAATTTCACATGTAGAAAAAAAAATGCGGTTCAACATAAAAAAAGCAGTTAGTATTTACACTGCGGTAAAACTACGAAGTCAAAAACAATAAAAAATCGTCAATCAAATTCGTTACAATGACTCACCAAAAATTTTCTTTGACCAAAACGTTTCACTACACGTGTTGGAAAATAACTTGCGTAGCAAAGTACTTCCACAAAGTCTTTTAAGGCCCGTTTCCACTACGAGCGTGGAAAAGAGCATTCTTTGTCTCTTTTATTGATCTTCGATTGAAGCGAGCGGTTAAAATTGAAGCGAGCGCAAGAGAGTAGGCCACTTATAAATTTTTTTCAGTGCTATTGTCCCACCCTAAAATAAATTTTTGGTGAAAAAAGTTTTTTGTTAGTTTCTTGAGTCAACTAGTAAACCAAAGCAACCCGACATATATCACTGAGCTGTTGCTTGAAATATTAAAGTATTAAAACATATTTTCCTAGCCACCATATTAAATCTTTTATCCTTCTGACTTGCACGACAACAAAAACAGTTAAACTTACAGCAATATTTAGGCGATTGGCCCACCAATTTTCGCATTACCAACTACCAGCTATTTTTATTCCGATTGCAATCGATTGGTACCGAGGGTTGTTTTGATGGCGATCGCGATTCAGATGATTTAGATTTAACTTCGATCCCTGGCTTTGGGAAAAGCTCTTTATGAAAATTTCTTCGGCTTAGCAGGCAGCGACTCCACATTTTAGCGATATCAGTTTACAAACAAGAAAAAAAATCTTTTCGACAGTCACACTATTTGGGATCTTCAAAAACAGAACCATGTAATCGCTTGAGGTTGCTCTAAACTCAACGGCTTCTACGATGTCTTGCAAGACAAAAAGATAAATAGTGACAATGAAATAAAAAAAATCATTATCTAATAAACGGCAATAAGGTGATGTTAGTTTAAGACTTGTACATATATTACACAGAAATACGAACAAGATAACAAAGCTTTTGTTTAAACCTTATGTTTGGTTGTGGAAAGATATCTTGAGAAAATATGGACAAAGTTGTTATATCAGTTGTTTAATCCAGTGGCGTGCGGTGACCTATGAGACTGGTCATGCATTTGATATGTTAAAACTGGTCATGCAATTGAATATTTTATGGGTAATCAATGGGTAGGACCTGCTATATTTTATGGATAGGTTAGGACAAAAAATTGTGTGGGATTCTAAAACATCGACTGATTTTTGTCGCAAAATCATGTTTATCCCTTAAAAAAATAAGGTTTTTACTTGAAATCGGACTCAGATTTCTTACTTTTCTTTCCAAAATCATTGTGTTCTCTAAAAAAAAGGTCTTCACCTGAAATCAATCCCAAATTTTACGCTTTTCGTCCTAAAATTGTAATGCTCTCTAAAAAAAAGATCTTCAATCGAGATCACCCTCAAATTTCTTACTTTTCGTCCCAATATTATAGTATTTCCCCCTCCCCCAAAAAAAAGGTCTTCGCCTCGAATCACCTTACCTTACTCTAATTTCGTCCCAAAGCAGCGATGTTCTTTATTACGTTCAGAAATAAAGGTCATCGCGCAAAAATTTGTTGATCATGCAAAGCATGACTTGCATGCCCTGACCGAACGCCACTGGTTTTATCCATGTAAGTTGTGTCTGCTGCATATTTTATTTTGGTTCGAAATGATTTTATCACAGTTTATAGCGTTCTCTGAACAGAGTTTGATCAAAGTTAAAACAAAAATCATAAATTCATTGCAAAAATCCTTTGTAGGCTATGTACGAGTATTTATCAAATACACGCAAAAAGTTATTGCAACGAATTCATAGATTTTACTTTTTTTCCGTTTTCATAGCCTTTGAAATGCTTTATGTTTGATGGAATTTCACAAAATTTAAACAAATTTGCGGCTACTTATAATCTTATTCAAAATATGTTCTTCATTAAATTAAATTGATTTTTTTGGCTTTTGCTATACACAGGGTTACCATTTCGTGCTTATTTCTAAGATTTGTATTTCTTTTTAAAACATTTTCTTAGAGAAGTTTTAATGTGCTTATTTTAAGGAGCGCTGAAATTGGAGGGCAGAGGAAAATTGTCTGTGCCAAACGTTTTGGGAAGAAAATAGAGATTTTGGATACTGATTGAAAATCATTACTTTTTTTGGGAGAAGGGGACAAAAATAGAGATTCGGCTGAGCTTATTTTTTTGCCAGTTTGGATGTCAACCGCGGCTATATAGCAAAACAAGTTTTCTAAAGATATTTTTAGTTTTACTTGTTTATGATAGCTTTAAATATGACATTGTATTTTATCTTTAAATTTTTGTTTCGTTCGAATAATTTCAAAGACAAAAAAAGGATTTTTTAACGAGAGCTTTATGAGAGTTGTAAAGAAAATATTGCTTACATTTGAATTGAAAGCAATAAAAAAGGTCATCTCTTCTTTCTTCGAAACTCTTTAACAAAGAAAAACAAAAAGGGAAAAACAATTTTAAATCTTTCGTGTTTTAAAAAAGTACAAAATTTTTGTGCTTTAAATTTGTAAAACTTTTTAGGCAATAATCTTTTCCCTAATCCTCATTAAACTTTGTTGATGTATAAATTTAAAATGCACAATTGCAATAACAAAATTAAAATGTCGGTGGTTAAGTTTCTATTAGGGAAGACTGTGTAGCTAAAAATTCGTAGCCAGTCATTTTTAATAGAGCCGGAATTTTTTAGTGCTGGACACGGAGCCATATCTAGACCCAAAAAAAATCCTACGGATTCTGCTCCTTTTTTGATTGCAAAACTGACAAAATTTGTGCCTGTTTCTTCTAGAGTTTTGGCATTCTTCAACTAAAACCGTAAAAAAATAAATGTAAGATATTTTATTTGAGAGCGACAAAGGCAAACTAGATTTTTCGAGCTGTGTACGGTAACTCTGTTTTGTAAGCCACTAATCGATCAAAAAAGCAATCAAAGAGTGGGTACAGCAGAACAATAAAAAAGCGCGATAAACCGTTTAAAAGTGTTTGCTTTCACAAACAAAGGGATTAAAAGCATGATAAAAAGGATCAAGTATTCAATATCAATCATGTTTTTAAAAATATTAAAGCTAATGGCTTATCAAATATTTGTTATTGTTTTAATTTTAAAATTTTGTCTGTTCCATGAAATTACTCGGCTTTCCGATTGGGGGTTTGAGAAATTGGTTTGCCACGACTTTGCTTTATGTACTTTACTCTTTCGAATTTTTTCTATGAGACAACGCCCGGTCTCACCGCTTTGTCGCATGTTTGAATTTATCTTCCTTTGTACATGTACTAAAATTAACCTTTTGCTGCCAATATTCAACCATTCAGGTTTGTTTAACATAACTTTTTAAAACGTTTATTTAACTATTTGATCAAGTCTTGATAAGGTAGGTATGCCAACCCAAACTCAATAAGATCAAAATTTTTACACCGTGACAAAAGTTTATTGAACGCACGCAATGAAAATTTTTAGAATATATAGACAGAGGTTTTAAGTTATACGATAAAATTTATTTTTATATCAATTTTTTTCTCCACGTAAAGTAGCTTTGCTAAATTAGGTTAGGTTTATTTTCTTCTGATTAAAATTTTAACTACTATCATTGTTTCTCACTTGCATCAGTGTTTATTCTGTTTATTTGTTGTATGTTTTAACTTAATAATTTAATTTTACTCTTTACTAAACAAGTGGCACAGCACATGTAAGGAGATTACTTGAAAAAACTGAGATTGTTGTGACTTAGATGGTTTGGTCATGTAGAGACAAAACAAGAGGACTGAATTAGGTAGAACAATGCTATAGATGGAGTCAGGCTCCTCTTTTCAAAAATCCTCGGTACGTTACTGGATGGAGTAACCAGGCACGACATCTAAAGGTAGACGTTGGTAAAGATTTATAAATGAGGTAAATAAGAACATAAAGATGTAAAAGTTCTGTGACTGTGAAAGATGCAATTGACAGGGCAAGTTGGAGAAAGCGGAAAAACCTAAAAAGATGATTTAGTAATTAAAAGGACACACTTAAACGAAAATGTTCATAACGCTTTATCACATTGTTAAATTTCCACTAACTTTGGTTTCGGTTATTTTGGAACCTCTTTGATCAAAAGTCAAAACGAAGTAAAATAGATTAAAAAAATTAAAATTGATCCTAATAATCTTGCTCTATCAAATCAAAATAATTGCAATCTGCCTTACGATATTTTTAAAACGAGGAAGCATAGAGTGCAAATAGTTTCTTTTGAAATTAAAAAACAGAAGCGTTGCATTAGATTTGTCTCTACAATCATACAGCCTAATCTCGAACAAAATTAAATCAAACAATGTTTATAAAATATCAATTTGAAAAAAGCACTCCACACTTTTTTCAAGAAGCGCCACACAGCAAAAAACAGTAAGTTTACCAAGGCGCAAATTTTTGAAAAAAGATATTTTTTTGGTTGAAAAGGCGCTTTTAATAAATGCAAATTTTTTGAGTTAAAAAAAAATTCTGAAAAACTTAATGAAGACAAAAAAGTTTCCACTTTGATTACTAAAATTGTTGAAACTGAAAATGCCTGTTTATTATCCTGATGACCTTTTTTTGGCTTTTACTTTGTTTTCTGTGTAATACCGGCAATATTAAATTTAGCTGCTTAACAATACGGGAAGCCTAATTTATGGGTTTTCTTACCACTGCATATACCTTTGTACAAATATATGTAATACCGTCATCAGAAGGACGACGAACAACAGAAGCGCAATATGACGGAATTTCCGGTCAAAATTCAAAGCCTGGAAATCAGCTAGATCTGTCAAGTTTTTCAAACACGTACAACCAAAAAATATAGAAAGATTTATAATTTTCTCAAAAACTTTAAATCAAATTAAAATGGTTGGCAAAAAAAGGCATTTCTTTTTTGATCGACTCTGAATTTCTTTCAATTAAATATTTCGAAATTGTAATAAAGATTGAGACAAAAAGCCTGCATGGTACCATATACGGTTAATTATTTAATTTAAAATGTTTAAAATGTCGTTCCTTTTTCAACATTTTAGAACAGTAATCGTTATGGGATAACAATTTAAGCTATCCATTCTAAATCAAGAAGTTTGATATCATGCACAGGCTATGCTAGAAGCTGACAACCTTCTTTCACCAGCTTTTTTTGCAGATGAAGTTATATGGGATTCTAGGAATCTGATTTTTGAAAACAGTAAGGTCACTTTTTTAGTGTAATTCAAAAGTTTTAATAAGTTTTGTTATCGGTAGAAAAACAACACACCCCAGCCGTCAAGATAATTTTTAGTAATGTTGCGTAAAGAGTCACCGTAAATTTTCAGTTTGGATGATTTTACGGAGTGAATCTTGTAAAAACAAAACCAGTCCGATTACGGATTAATGGCATGATTTTTCCATTAATTTAGTTTAGATTTATTGCGTGATTCAGTTTGGATGGTTTTAAGGAGTGACTTTGTAAAAACAAAACTAGTCCGATTAAATGGATGATGCACTTCTATTGAATATACGCTTCCATCATAGTTTTACAATATTATATAGGGCATATTTCGAGTGAGGTTGTTATTGTAAGAATTTTTATGCATTACTTTCATTTTATTCAGTTCGAATAAAAACAATTTAATGTTTTTTTCGAGCTCATCAATGGGTATTTCAATCGTAAAATCCGAATAAAATTTTTGCCATTTTCTTGCTGTATGTTTTTTTGGAAACAAGACCAATTGCTTTAATATGCACGGTTTAAGCCAGTTAAATACCGGGATTAATGTGAGGTATCTTCTCTTTAGCAATCATGTGAGCGTTTTTACATACCGCTTCTGCTATTGCTGTAGACGAAGAATGGCAAAAGCACACAGTAATTGTAATTTTCAATTTTTTTAGATAGTGTTTCTTGCTTTGAAAAAAAGCTAAATGCTTATCTTTATTGCCAGAGTGTTTTGTTTCAAGATGACGCTGCAAATGACTTGTTCACATTGCATGATTGATAAGGTTTTGATGGCATATCACGCATTATGGAAGCACTGGACTATACACCGTCGAATCTATAAAACCATTCTCTATATCAATGCTCCGCAACCGATGTGCCGCGAGACAATGTCAGTTGTGCCGCAGAGTAACTGTAACCTTTCTCTTCTTTTTACAAAATGCTTTTCATCCTTTGCAAATTTGAATGTTATTCTACTTGCTTGAGCCACTCAAATCCAAATTCCAGACTCCCCATTGTGCATTTGTGACGTAAGAAGAGAGATACATGATAAATTTATGCATCGATACCTTTATATTGACGAGCCAAAACAGAAAACGTGCATGCAGAGTCAGGGCTCAGTGGTCTTAGATTAAAAGCTTAGCAAAATGTTTAAATTCCTGAAAAGAACATTCAAAACTTGTGACAAAGAACAAGATAACGTATCAAGCACAAGCAAAGTTGTAAAGAAACAAAAACTTGTCAAAAGGCAATACAGGGAAGATTACATTCAGAATGGATTTTCTTAATGTGACAACAAAGACGCTCTAAAGCCACTTTGCGTTGTTTGTTGGGAGCAACTTGCAAATGAAGCAAGGTTTTCTAGTAAACTTATTCGCCACTTAAACACGAAACATGCCGTTTATGCACACAAGAATTAAAATTATTTCCAGCGAATGTCAAGTCAAAATAAGAAGCAAGAGTGTTATCTTTTACAGTCTCCGAAAAAGCATTAGAAGCTAGTTATCATGTTGCTTAGTATTGAATTGCACGTCAAAAAAACTGCATCCTATTGGCGAAAGTTTAATAAAACCAGCATGCCTAGAAATTGTTCGATTAATGCTTGGACCAAAGGAAGTTAAGGAGATCAGAAAAGTGCCATTGTCTGCGGATACTATTAAAAGACGAATCGACGACATGTCAAATGATATACTTGAAACTTTAATAAAAAAATAAAAGCATCCCCAAAATTTTCCATTCAGATTGACGAAACAACAGACATTAGCAAGAAAGCAGAGCTGTTCAGTGAAGTAGGCTTTGTAGATGGTGATTTCATAACCGAAAAATATTTATTTTGTAAAGAACTTCCAGAGCGAACTACTGGTTAGGAAATTTTTTGCATAACCAATCAGTTTTTTACAACACATGGTATTCATTGGAGTAATTGCATCAGTTGTGTTGATGGTGCTTCAGCGATGATGGGCGCAGATAAAGGCTTTGCTGCATGGGTAAAACGTCAAAATCTAGCTATACAAATTACGCATTGCTGCATCCATAGGGAAGCTCTGATGATACAACTTTTGACACAGGAACTTTCTGAAAATGAGCGATTGCATTGAAATTGTCAGCCTCATCAAAGCAGAAGCCTTAAATTCACAAATTTTTTCAATGTTATGCGACGAAATGGGATCAGAACATCAATCATTACTATTTTACACTACTGTGCGTTGGCTATCACGAGGAAAAGTTTTTGCAAGATTATTTGAGTTCCAGAAGTAAAGCAATTCTTATTAAAAGAGAACAAGCACAAATTGCGTAAACATCTTGAAGAAGATCATTGGATTGCCAAACTTGCTTACGTGGCTGACATATTTGAGCACATGAACGAGCTTAATATAAAAATGCAAGGAATAAGTGAAAACATATTGACATTTTCTGACAAGTTGCATGGGTTCCAGCAAAAATTACTACTCTGGCAAAATGACTTAAGACTAGAATCTTTGGAAATGTTTCCAAGAAGTTATAAAAATCAAAAAAATGTTGAAAAGGGTTTTGTGTTAAATTTTGCCAAAGAACACTTAACTTTAATACAGCAAAATATGACAAGTACTTTTTCGCAATTAACACTGGACAATATAACTAAATCCGAAATCCTTTCTCAGCTAATGCTGAAATGTTAACGAACAAATTGCCCCTGCGTATTCGAGAAAATTTTTTTGAAGTAAGAAACGACAGGACACTAAAACTGAAATTCAGCTAAGTTCAACTTAATATGTTTTGGATTTCAATCAAAAAAGAATATTAGCAAATTTCCAAAGCGGCTATTAAAATTTTGCTTCAATTTTGCACAACATACACTCGTATGTGCGAACAAAGCTTTTCATCTTTATTACTAATCAAAAACGATGAACGTTGACGACGAACTTCGAGTTGGTCTTTCAAGTATTGAGCCGAATATAGAGCGATTGTGCTCATTAAAACAAGCACAAATATCTCATTGATCTACGAGCATAAATCATATCGTTTTTTGCTTTTCTTGTGTTTTTAGTTACATTTTTTGTTGCGGTGAGCCGCAATTTAGCAAAGTTTAACAAGTGTGTCGCGATTTAAAAAAGGTTGCGGCGCACTGCTCTATACAATCACTGTCATAATGACTAAAACTATTATATAAATAAATTCTTATAAAATTTTTGATGTATGATTGAAGAATTTGTTGGTTTTCACATCTGGCTTTTCAAAGTCTTAACGGCACGAACAACATCAATATCTTTTTTCTCTTTCATGCCACATGATCAAATTTGGGATCTTTACAATCTCATAGCCTTTAATGTAAGTTTCTGACATAATTCTGACGATTGATTTACATTAAATTCTTCACTAAAGGCTCATTCCCACTACGAGCGTGGAATGGAGCATTCTCTGTTTCTTTCCTTAATCTTTCCGCACTTAAAATCTAAGCGAGCGTTAAGCGAAGCAAAAAAAATCAATAAAACAAACGAAAAATACTCCGTTCCACGCTTGTAGTGGAAACGAGCCTGAGCTTCTTAAATTTCTCTATAAAACGAACTTAAGATGAAGTTGTGCCGAGTTCTTTGGCACAACAGTAAACAAAGCTGAATTCTTTTATCATAAAGATGAGTAGACAATTTACAGCAGAACAGAAACCCTGGCAGGAAAAGCTACAAAATTACTGTAAAGATTCTCAACTCAAGTCTGTTTGAATTGCTTCTAATCTTTGTTTTAGAATTGATGCTCAGTTTTGCTTCCTTAATCTGACAGTCTCTAACTCCACTGTTGCATTCTTCTGGAAACTGGAAAGACTTGGAGGGGACCTTAAGCCAAGACATGTTCACACTGTCAGCGTATCTCCAGACTTGGAGGTTGAAGCTTAGTCACACTAAGACGATGACGGCAGCCTTTCACTTAAATAACCGAGAGGCAAAACGTGAGCTAATGGTCTACAACAATGGTAGACTTTTACCGTTCTGTCCAACCCCTACCTACCTTGGGGTAAAACTGGACAGATCACTCACGTTTCGTCACCATTTAGTGGCATTGCGCAAAAAACTATCTTCGCGCGTCACACTGCTGAGGCGACTCGTGGGCTCGGAATGGGGTGCTGGTGCTAAAACACTACGCATAGCCACCTTGTCTCTAGTCTACTCAGCAGCTGAGTACTGTGCGCCAGTCTGGTGTCGCAGTGCTTACACTCGCCTCATTGACAGTGTCTTGAATGACGCCTTGCGCATAGTTACTGGATCCCTGGTCCCACTCCAACGGACCACCTACCTGTACTCTCAGGCATCCAGCCAGCTGAGCTTCGCCGAATGGAAGCGACACTCTCCTTGGCTTACCGTGGATCTCTGGACCCCGATCATATCTTGTGTGGGCCCTCAGATACTCGCCAAGTGAGACTAAGATCCAGACGCCCGTTTGTGCCAGCTGCGCGGAATCGTTTGGACAACCTTGCCAGACTTGGCATCCGCGCTTCTGAATGGACAAATCATAAATGGAAAACGGAGTACTGTGAAAGTGTTTCCAGGCTCCGTGCTTTTGTGCCCGAGACCGGTGCCAGGCCTGTTGGGATGGGCTTACCCCGAGTAGCTTGGGTTAAGCTCAACCGCCTGCGGATTGGTGTTGGGGGATTCTATTCGTCCATGCACAAATGGGGTCTCGCTCCTTCACCGAATTGCGAGTGTGGCGCCTCTGAGCAAACCGCAGACCATGTACTAACAGCGTGTCCTATACATCGGGCACCACATGGAACACGAGGTCTGACGGTTTTGGATGACGAAACTCGATTCTGGCTAAATGACATCACTGCCAGCATCTGATCCAGGCAGTGCAGCAGTCTGGGGTAGTAACAGGATAAACCCACGGCCCCAGTCCTGTTTGTGTCTGGCCTGGAGTGGATACCCTCAAACGACGACGACTCCACTATGTGGTTCTAACTGGCTCTTCGGGTCACGACTGAGTTATGGCATTTCAACAGGCGATTTCATTAATTTTTTTTGTTATTATTTATTTTTATTTTTACTCATTATCAACTCAAACTTATTCATAGTGCAAACTGAAATAAAGATTGTGAATAAAGAGGTAGCGGCTAAACGAAATACGTTATGACACGCACGACTTGTTATTTTATGAGATGACGATTATACTTTTTCTAAACAAATCACGGATTTTGTGATAAACAATCGGCAGTTTTTTAGTAATATACTGCTATAGGCTTTAGTAATATTTTTTAATAATATCAACAAAGGCGCCACGAATCTGACTTCACGACAGCCAACGCACAAAACGAGAGGAAATGCAACAAATTACGCTTCGGAAAAATATCGATTTACGATGAAAGATCTGTGAAACCAAGCTTTGCGATTGCTTGCGAGCTAAACAGGAAATATGTATTGCTGCCAGCGAATATAACTTTGTATAATATTTTGCATAATAAACATGACTGAATGTTTTAAGGACTACTTGCAGAAAATGAGTTTGCTACAGACTATATTGATCTTAACCTTTTTTTAAGTTTCAAAAACATTTCTTCGATTGCAGCTTTTCAATCAATTGACATAAGAAATTTTGTATAGCCTTAACATAGCCTACTTCAAAAGTTTATGCTTCAAAGCCAAGTTTTATGCTTTTGTGTGATTGTTTATTAACTAAAGGGCCAGTTGCCATCTTTGGTTAACTAAAATAAGTAAAAATAATAATATACTTAAATTTTTTAGATTTTGAAAATTGCTTCGCAATTTGACAGTTAATTTTTGGATGGCAAAAAAGTTTGTTTTATTTGTGTCTATAACCTTTTTTGCTTTTTCAAGTTACGTGATGTTAGCATTGTATTTGTTCCATCAACATCAACTTCATAAAAGGTAAGTTAAAGTTATAGAAATATTTTTTTTGAGCAATTACGTTTTGCGTAAACACAGTGATGCTATTTTGCTCAAACACGGGTTTCGTTGGTTTTATTATTATATGTTTTATTTGCTTAAACTCCGTATTTTATTGGTCTTATATTTACTTACTCTTAAACAGTGATGCTATTTTGCTAACACACTGTTTTTATTGGTTCATTTCATTTTTGTGGGTCTTGATTCATGCAGGTAACAGAGCTGACTCACTGTTCTCATTTTTTAAGTACTCAACTCGCCAAACTGAAATTTTCTCTTTCAATTATGTAAAGTTTTAATGGTAAATTAAAAAAAAATTAAGCTACCATACCTGAGCTTCGTTATCGAAAAGGTCTTTTAATAAAGTGGGCCTTATATGATAGACGTTACAGCAAACAAATATGTTTTACCAAGGTCTGTCGACTTCGCAACCCAAGCAAACAGTTGGTCGTCGGACGACGGTCGGGCCGACGTCGAATCGGTCGCGGTCAATTTATAGTCGTGCGTTGTTTCGACCCAAATAAATTTGTTTAAATTAATATATAGTCAAAAATTTTGTCAAAATACTGTAAAATTATGGTGATTACTTGAAAATTTTTAAACAGAGCTTAGAAATTTAATGGTTTTATCAGCCAACCTTCTTTCAATGTTGGCCACTTTGCCAACAGGGCTTTAAACAGTCGAAAAGTAGTCGGAAACTGACGCATTTTCCGACATAGATATATTTCTTTATAGTGGTACTATAATCAATAAGTTTTTAAAATACAGTTACATTATTATGATTGAATAAAAGTTTTTATACAAAAATTTAAAAATAATGATGTTGATAACTGAGCCTTGTACCAACGTCGGCCTGACATCAGAGGTGGAGTCGAGACACATGCTTTCAGACCGAAACGAGACTTTGGAGTACCGAGACGAGGCACGAGACTTCATATAAGTTGTTTTAATTTAAGCCAAGATTGTTGAGTCAGAGTCGGAAGTCAGAGTTGCATGATTTTGGTTGGAATCGGAACTAAACTAGTTTTTTAAAAATTATCCAAATTCAAGCAATTAAACAAAAATTGGAGTCGGAGTGCAAAAAAAAAATTGAATCCGATACCAACTCCAGCGCATCTAAAAAGCGACTCCGACAGTAGTATGTAACGATTTTTTTGGTGAGTTTTTACGCTAGGGGCGCTAGAGAGCAGATGGCGCAGTGGCGCATATGACGTCATCAGTGGCGCGGTGGCGGAGGGTGGCGCTAGAGAGTAGTGGCGGATCCGAATCCTATTCCGAATCCTATTTCTATTCCTATTCTTAATCCTACTCCTATTTCTAATCCTATTCCTAATCCTATTCCTAATCCTACTCTTCTAATCCTAATCCTATTCCTAATCCTACTGCTATTCCTATTCTTATTCCTACTCCTAATCCTAATCCTATTCCTAATCCTACTCCTAATCCTACTCCTATTTCTAATCCTACTCTTATTCCTAATCCTATTTCTATTCTTATTTCTATTCCTAAGAAAGACGATGGTCTTGAGTTCAAATCTTATCCAAGACAATATAAAACCTAATCCTAAGACATCAGTAGTCCTAAGTTTGACTCCTACCCAAGGTAATATTAAACCAAACCCTAAGAACAGCAGTAGTCCTGAGTTCGTTTCTGGTCCAAGACTTCAAAACATAAGGTTATTTCAAGACATTCTGCAAGATTTTAAAGCAATAAAGCAAAGTTTTTCCTGTTTTTAAGCGCGCAATAGAAAATTTCTTTAACCAATTTCCTGTTTTTTAAGTGCACAATAGAAAAGTCTCTCAATTGATTTCCTGTTTTTTAAGCACTCTGTAGAAAAACCTGTCAAAGCTTTTATTGATTTTAGCTATACAATAGAAAATTTCTTTAACCAATTTCCTGTTTTTAAGCACTCTATTTTCTGCAAAGGGCAAGTCAGGACACATCAAGTCAATACTCGGTTTTTCCATGGGGATTTCCCTAGGGTATCAGAACGCTGTAAAATACTGACGCAATCTGTTACTAAAAATAGCACAGCAGGTTTGTTGCACAATACTTAGTTCTCCCATGGGGAATCCTCTAGGTTTTTACCCGCATTGATTGTATAGGTTTCTTTGCAAAACTATGATGCAATCCATAACGGTAGGTATATAAAGCAGAATTGTTTTTATTTTTATCATTCTAAGAAATATGGATCAAGATTGTGTTGATGCTGCAGTGACGTCTGATGAAGCTATCAAAAGAGAATGGGAAGCGCAAATGTTTTGTTGTTTGTCTCCGCAAAATCCGCTCATGTGTGATGAAGAGGATCGCATGAGAACCTTTCCTGCCTCTTGGTGTGATGAGGAGCGCCCAACACCACGCGAAGTAGTGGATGCAGGTTTTTATTATAAAGGTTCTGGCGACCGTGTTCTTTGTTTTTATTGTGGTGGAGGTTTGTTTCACTGGAAACCGCATGACAATCCTTGGTACGAACATGCAAAGTGGTTCCCTATGTGTGAATTTGTTTTGAAAAAACAAGGAGTCAGCTATGTGGAGAAAGTATGTCAGAAACATTCGGATTTGCATCGACCAGATATAAAAAATCCAACTCGATCCATTGCAGCGAACCGCTTACGTAGTATATTGTTTCACCAAATGCGAAACAATGCGGTAGCAAAGCAAAGGAGTCAAAGATTAGAGGATCTTATGTTGTTTGATCCTCATGTAAAATACGCAAAAAGTATTGGGGTGGAGGACACCAAGATTCGTTATGTGCTATGGAAGCAAATGGAAAAAAATCACTGCAATTTCTCCAATCGTCAAGAATTGTTAAATGCTGTTTTAGATTTAAAAAAAGACGACAAATGTTTAAAGTGTAAAAATACAGAAAAAAATGCAGTATGCATGCCATGTGGGCACATGGTGCTTTGTTGGGAATGCATTCAAGACACCCCTTCTTGTTGGTTGTGTTCCCAATGTATCTCTGAAAAAATTCGCGTCTTTCAATGTTGATTCCGCAAGATTAGTGTGACGTAAGACTATTTCAAAACGTTGCGCAATATCCGGTTTAGTGGTTATAAAAGGAGACCCGTTTGCGAAACCTCACATTATGAAAACGTATACGAGTCAAGCAGACGATCTATATCAAGAAGCAAACGAAATCAAGTACCCCGACTACATTCCTCCTTATACAAGTTGTTACGAAAGTTTGTTGGAGTTTGAAGAGATTATCACCAGAGCAAGAGAAATGGAAAGTGCAGCAAGAGACATTCGAAAAAAGTTTCAAGAAATTGCCACATCCGGACTACCGATACCCTCTTCATCGCTATTGAGAAAAGCAATTATTAGCGTCAAAAGAGGGAAAGTCATGTTTTCGATGGATCAACTTGTTCAAGTCGTTGATGTGATAATGGAGAATCTTCCTTACATTCTTTTTCGTCCCAAATCCGAAACAAAAGAGTATGTAGTTTTGCTATTCTGGTCTACCAACATGGACGATGCTGCGTGTGAAGTGCAAAAAAATATGGAAATCGTTAAGCGAGAAGTAGCAGTGGATCAGTTCCAATTGCGTTGTGTGGTGGAAAACGTACCAACTGCAAGACGTCAATTCCTCTATCTGCTCAATAACTACATCTTTTTAAAAGTGCAAAAAGACGATGTCTGCCACCTACCACCAGACAACCATGAACAACTGGAAACCTTTGTCAAACTCTTGACTAACCCTGAACCGATGAAAAAGCGAAAAGTAGATATTATTGCAAGCACGCCTTAATGTGTATTATTTTATTAATAAACGATATGTGTACAATCAATATTGTGATATATTACGTATAAAGCGAGAAATAGAGCGATCGTTTTCAGTTAGGTTTGACGTAAAATCAGATACAATAGCATGCAAAGGTACGCTACGACAACGAAATAAAATAAAATAGACACAATAATGACCACAAAAACTGGAAAAGTATGTTTGTAAGGTTTTGCGATTGTAAATCCATCCCGATAAGGAGTAGGTATCCATGTAAGAGTCGAGACCGACCCATGTAGTCCATAACTATCAAAGTATTCTCCTCGACCGCGTTTGTCGAAATAAACCGCAACCCAATGTTCTCCAGGTTTACTACTCGGGTCCGAGTTGATGACGTAAGCAGACAGAAAAGTAGGTTTTTCCAACTGATCCAAAGCACAGACTTTTTTAAAGATGGTTTTGCTTTTCAAATCCTTCTTGAGCAAGCGTTCGATTTGCAATGTGTTCATGCTGTATAGTCAAAAGCAACGTTTCTGTCTTGATCAATCTCCAGCAGGTCGTCGTGTTCGGCAAACACAATGACCGTAAGAGTACGTGCAGTAGCAATAGCAAAATGAATTTCGATGCGTATGTTGCCATGCTTTATCAATTCAAAACCAACCTCACTGGAATCCATTTGGGGTGTGAGATCAAAAGCAAACAAAGCACAACCGTCTTTGTACTGTTCTCGCGAAATAGCATTTCCTGTGTCACGATAATATTGACCCGTTTGCGTAAACAAACGAACGTAACTTCGAACAAAACGATCGTTGGTGAAATCTGGTTGCAGTGGTTTGGAAGGGATTTGAACTCCGTCACGATAAATTGTCATCAAATTGATGCTGTTGTGTTTGAAATTAAAAGGAGATTTGGTGATGACACCGTTGTAAGCGTCATTGTTCACTACACCAACCACCATTCGTGTGGGTAATTGACCCAAAAATAAATTTTCTTTGGTGATGCTTCGATTCCCGGTCGGCACAGTAAAGCTCTTGTCTTCCACACGTCGAAGCGGGTATTTTGCAGTGCCGTGTTGCAAGGCTTTGACATGAGCAAGCTGTACGGCGGGATTGGGTTTTACTTTGCGAACAAACAAGGTCACTTCTTTCAAAGACACTTTGTTATCTGCTTGGTTTGCGTTTCCATGCAAGCAAAAAAGATCGTTGGAACGAATCAATCGCAAACGTACTTCGACACCATTCAACAAATATCGATTTTGAAAAAACAAATCAAAATGCAATTTCCCCATCATATCCATTTCTTTGCTTTCTGCAGCCAAAGCTTTTCGTTTGGTATAACCTAGGTTGGTAGCTCCACGAGTATCGAAATGTTCTGACGTGTTACGGTGCCACAACAGAGCAGAAAGTTGGGAATTTTTTGCATCTTGTCCAAAACTAAGCAAGTTTTCAATATAAGCTCGATAAGGGTAATTGTTGTTGGATTGTGTCACAAGCGAACCGTTCAAATAAACATCCACTTGTGTCCATAGTGTATGTAAAAAATTACATTCAGGTGCAATTTCCACATTCTTTGCCAAATCAGCTCCGGCTGCACTAGTTACGCTTGCACGCACATAAAGAAAGCTATTGGCAAGATCAATGTAGTTGGAGTTTTCAGCACTAATTGTAAATTCAATAGGACCTGTGGAGGTCAATACAGATACAGGATGGTATTCGGTGAAACTTCCTTCCTCCAAACTAGTTTGACTTGGTGGCACCGAAAACAAATCCAGTTGAGAGGTGGTGGATTCTGCCGAACTGGGGTGTACTAACGTCGCCATGGTTTACGAGAAAATGTCGTGATGTCTCTTGCGTTTCTTCTTTTGTACTTTTCTCGGTGCTGCTTTTCGCTTTCCTATTTTTTGTTGAGCCGTTTGTAAGAGATTGGAACCGGCAGCTCTTGCTTGATCGATGGCAGCTTGTTTGGCATTTTTACCGTGTAAGACATCGGAAGCAAACTCGACACCGCTTTGTAAAACTTGTTTTCCCAGGGTTTTGGCACCTTTTTTGACCAAAGGAAGGACACTTTTGGCAATGGAGCTAAACAGATTACCTAGTCCATAACCTTGTTGCACTCGTGCCCCCGCAAAATAAGGCATTCCACGACCAACTTGAGACAAATAATAGTTTTCGTAAGCCTTTGCGTCAAAACAGTATTTGACACGCATGTTTTTACTACCGTTGATTTCTTACAATAAGCCCATTTTCCTTTGTATCTGTTTTTTATAACGAGTTTAGTTTTCTCGGTCGTAAATGCAAAGTCACAATCACTTTTCCCTTGCGAAAACAAATTCGTTTTCCTTGATCATCACGAAGCGAGATGTAGATGTCACTAAGATTTTTCTTCAAGACAGGATGGTATTGTATTTTGTCGTATCTTTTGGAGACATAAGCACCCGGCTTCCCTGTTACAGGAAGGACAGCAAGCAAGGGTGCAAGAGTATGACCAACCGTTCTGTGTTCGATAACATCGCAATAGACATAGATGGCGTTCACGGTGTCTACGTTGGCAACGCTTGCCGAAGTGTACTCTCCGATTTCCCGATACCAAACCTTTCAAAAACCCAAAACAGAAGCCAACTTATTCGAAAGCGTCACCACCACATCCGGTTGGGCGGTACCGTTACGGTCGGTCGTAGGTGCTCCTTTTTTGTGTTGGATGGACATGGTGGTTAGTTGTGTTTGAGGATTGTAAATGAGATCAAAGAGAAAGTCGATTGGTTGCGTTAAAACTCCTTCGCTGACCAACGTTTTGTTTCTATTTTGAAACTCTCGTCTCATTTCTTGAAGTATCTGACGCACGATGTATTGAGGATGTTGATAATAACCTGCTGGAAGCACTGCTACAAATTCCAAAGCACCACGTTGGTAGAAAATGTAACATTGGTTGGTGTCGATGTTGTACCAAGTATTGGGGTACAGAATCTCGGACAGACCCAACTCCCACGATCCGGACAAGTTGATTTCTTTTGGCAAGTGAACCATGTAATCCGAAAGTTTGTTTTCAGGATAAATGTCCATAGACGAGTTACTGGGGAGGGTGAGGAACATTTTTGCTGAAAAAGGGTGACGGGAGCAAATAAACTACAGAGCTACTAAGCAGACTAATCCAGAGTTCTTTGTTGTCGTTGCTTTGTGATAAATTGTACAAACTGATGGAAACCACAATGTAAATCACCAAAACTTGTTCACCAAACAAAACAATGTCAAAGGTTATTTTCATACAATATCTTTTTCTGACACCCAAGAATTAAAAGAAGCAGGATATTCAAACCACTTTACTAAAAATTCAACACCCTTCTTGCGCTTGCGTTGTTGGAGAATACGCTCCATTCGAAACACGTCATCTTTTTTATAGATTTTCTGCAACTCTTCTTCGTAAAAAGTTCCCTCCAACCACTCGTCTTGTAAATCTTTTATTTTGTAATAGGGAGGATTGTCTCGAAACACTTGAGCAACTTGAAACAACTCATCCGTCCAACCGGGTAAGTATCCTTTGCGGAACCGCATTCGAGTCATGGACAGTCTGACTTGATCACCTACTTTCAATTTTGGTTTTCTTAACTCGGGGTCGGCATAGAGTGTGAGCCAAACCGTTTCTTGGTTTTCAGAGTTGACTGAATTTGGAGCACGTCGAATGGATCGGTGATAGGTGTTGTTGTAAGATTCAACCAGAGCAGGCAGCACTTCCACGTATCTTCGGCTGTTGGTGTAGGTAAAATAACGCCATAGTTTCTCCTTTAAAGTGCGTATAAATTGTTTAGCAATGGATGCTTTGGTGTCAAAATTTTGAGTGTAAAAGTGCTCCACGCGATGTTGTTTTAACCAGGTTTGAAAGGGTCGATTCAAAAACTCACGTCCCATATCCGTCTGCAATTTTTGAAACTTACCAATTTCAGGCATCAACTGCTCAAAAGCCTGGATCATGTCCGAGCTTGATTTGGTTTTCAAGTAAGCAGTAAAGGCTTTTTTTGAAAACACGTCAATAACCACCAAAATGTATTTATAATGATCGTTGTACGACTTGAGCAAAGAAAAATCAATGAGATCGGCTTGCATTTGAAAGTTGGCGCCAGGTACAATCGTTTTTCTGCGTTTGAAATGTTTTCGTACGGGTTTGTGAAGCGTATAAGTGTCTTGCGATTGCAGCCATTGTTGGGTTGCTTTTGGAAAACGGTGTGCTCCCGAGAAAGAAGCTTTTTTTTTAGGATTGTAATAATTTAAACGCTCTCCCATAGCATCGATTCAAACTCGCGTGCACCGGGTAAAGTAGGGTCTCGTTTCTTTAGGTTGGATTGAAACAAATCGTTGATATGAGATCCAGGTACCACTCGATCGTCTAAAAGCAATTGACCGTCTTCATCCCAATCTAAATTCTTTTTGCTAGTGGCGTCTTTAAATAGTTTTTTGGCTTTGGTTCGTTTTTTAAAACGCTTTAGCACTGCACTTTCAGACAAGGGTTTTTTCACTGGTGTTTTCGGTTGAAACTTTTTCAAAAATAACTTTGATTTCTGCAACGCCTCATTATATAGAGTCACTTTCTCGCTGTCGGGTCGGTTGGAAGTTAAGATTTCTTGCATTTTAGCATCCAGTTCAGAAAGTACTTTTTTATCCGTGACTTGATGTTTGTTTTTGAGTTTTTCGTACACTTCAGGTTCCAACGCGATTAATTTTCTCATTTTATAAGAGTACCCAACACACCACTAATGACTGGAGCGAGTGCAGACAACAAGATGGGTAAAAATCCACCTTTTTGTATAATTCTTTGTTTTGTTTTTAACGCTACCTTACGATCAGCCAACTTTCGAAGTTTGGTCTTGTGCGGTTTTAATTTCTGCTTGTGATGACGCGATATGTTGACGTTTCCTTGCAGCACGTTGTGAGCGCAGTCACAAAGACAACGTATTAACTCGGACGACGCTTTGTCTAGAATACGCTTTTGCAAAGGTGTAGGGGCTTTTTGTAGCAAACGCAAGGTGGGTCCATTTTTTCGCAAGCGGTTCATTGATAAAGATAATGCGTATCTTCTGGAAAAATCCCTAAACGCAGACGTTGGTTATCGTGTGTTTCGCAGCGTAAGTCAATCACCAAATAACTTCGTTCGAAAGATACAGCGTTTTTATATGCCTCCAGTGCGTTTTTATAGGTTTTGGGGTAGATCTGTCGTAAAAATTGTGCAATTTGGTTTACGTCCCTACAACTTTTAAAGAGTACCATAATTTGTGCGTTGAGACTTATTTCACGCAAACCTTTATGAAACAAATTTTGTACGGTCATGAGAACACTGAAATGAAAGTGATGGGAGTAGACGCTATAGATTTTGGATAAAAATTCAGAATTGGCAAACATCAAATCGTCTAGAACTAAAAAAGCATCTCGTCTTTCTTTTAGATCTTCAAGACTCGGCATGCCTTGTTTAAAATTTATTTTATCCGTGTAACGATCAAACATTGCTTGCCATACCTCGTAATGATGAACAACTTGTTTGATTTCAGGGCAGAGTTGTTTAAGACTGTCTATAAACCGTAGGACCCAATAAGACTTTCCAACTCCGGAAGGTCCGCTTACCACAAAACTAGTTGGATTTTGAAATCGCAAAGACATTACGCTAGCTGGTCATGGAACAAAATGAAAGCAAACGTTGTAACATAACCCTTTTGTAATGAATACACAAAATTCGATAGTTAAATACATTGGCAGAAAAAATTCACAAAAAACATGGACAAAAAAATACACAAACTTCGATGGTTAAATACATGGACGAAAAATACAGAAAAACATGGATAAAAAATACACAAACTTCGATAATTAAATACATGGAGGAAAACACAAAATTTGCTGGTTGAAAAAACCCACGGTGCGTGAGAACTTTTTTACAAATCTAACGGCTCGGTGTGAACCCCGTCACTCAACACTTTCCTCTTGGGATAAAAATTACTTAAACCTTTTTTCTTTTGTACATAACTAAAAATTTGATGATTTTTGCTTCGAAAACCACGGTTTTCTACAAGAAGAGGTTTGTTGGTCTCTAAAACATTCAAATATTCATCAAAGGTGAGAGGGTTTTGGGCAATAGACACCCCTTTACAAACCTGTTCGTTCGTTTCTCCTTGGCAAAAATAAGATTTGGAAGCAAGGCAAACTTGGTTTTTTTCTTCATATTCCATCTTCATTTTACCTAACGTTCTTTTGTCGAAGGCTTCAAAGGAAGAGCAACAAGGTTGCGCGTCCCACGCTTTGTTTTCAATTTTACATTGGATGAAGGCTTCCTCGTGGTTGGGACATACCTCCGAAGTCAACCATTTTAATTTGTCACGAAAATAATTGGGTTTTAAATGCGAAGGAACGCAGTCATCTAGATTTTCTCTACTAATGCTAAAATAAATGGAGTCTGTATCAGTTTCTAACAACTCAAATGACGATCTGGAATATATTTTTTGAGAAACAAATAAAAAAATTTTAACATGTGGAGTTTGGAATTTAAATATACGTTGAGACTAATTTGGATTAGAAGATCATTCACAATTTTGTTTTTTAAACTTTTCACTTCATAAACATTCTTTTTAATTTCATCCAAATGAACAAAACGAGGATCGTTGATAGTTTTGTTGACTGTTTCCTCGGAATGGTATGTAATGTTCCTGTGCTTTTCTTTATTTAATAAACTAGCGGAATAGAGAGAATTCCCAGTTAGTTTATTGGTAAGAGCTATCACCGCTTTGGATTTATCTGTGTCGGCCAATCTTCTGGAGTTTACAATTTTTTGTGCCAGAGGAGCAAAACATTTTTGTGGAAAAAATTCGATGAATTCATAAATTTTGGTAATTTTTAATCCCATTTCTAGATAAAATTTGGCCATTTCCGAGTTAATTAAAAATTTTTCTGCAAAGTAACTACTGATTAAATATTTTTGTTCTTTTTTTAAAAGGTTATGCTCCTCTGCCACGTTTTGCATATAGTCACCAATGTCTTTTCGAGAAATAAAACTGTTCTTTATGATTAAAGGGAAATCTTTGAATTTTTCTTTTAATTCGTTGGGAGTGTGAATGTCAACGATAAGAAAACCGTACAAGCTCTCGTTTCGAATGCCTTCTATTATTTTTTCAAAAGTTAGTTTTCGTTTGGGTGTTATCGATTTTAGTGTTTTTAGAAAACGAGAAACTTCTGGCTGTTTTCTTACCTTCAACCACTCACACTCCCTCATCTCCACCACGCGAAACCCTTCTTCTTCCAACTTTTTCCTGTTGTCTGCTGTTTCTTTCCGAATATCCTCATGAGGAATGTTTTTCAGGGGATGTGTTTCTTCCAAACTTCCGTCAGAGTTTCGATTGGTATTGCATTTATCACAAGAATGAAAGAAACAACCAAGAAATTGATATACGGTGTTTTGTTGCTCAGAAAAACCGTCCACTGGCAAACTATACTTGCTGACTCTTCTTTCCCCCATATTGAAACGTGTTTGCAAAAATGTGTTTTCTTTGTAAGCTACGTAACTTAACCACTGATAAGATTGAAAACCGAATTTGGAGCAGGGGTCAGGCCGAAAATCTTCTTCTTCTTTGTAACGACAAAAATAGCCAGTAGGGTTATTCTGAGCAATAGCGTAAAGGTAAAGAGAATTGGCGTCCAAACCGAGCACTTTTTTGACAGTTTCAGGATTATCTATTTCGTGGGAGCGGATTTTGGTTTCTCCTGAAATTGCAAGGTGGCAGAAAATCAAGCTTAACCCACCTGTCAATTGAGATCGAAGGGTTTTGTACAGATCCCCATGCCGCTTGGGAAACAAACAAAAGAAAGCATTTTTTTCAATTTTTTTCATCATCTGTAGTTTGGCCACTCCGCTAACCGAAAAAGATGTTTTAAATATATCCAAACCTTGTTCAAGATAAGGTCGGAGCAAGTTTTGAACGGCTTGAACAAACGGGACGCAATCTAGAACATTATAGTAAATGAGCATCTCACGTAGGGAGCTCCATCCTTTTTCCGTCCAAGTTTTCACTACAAGATTGTATTCTTCTTGGGTGATGTTCGATTTGGAAAGAGAAGAATAAAAAACGTTGTGTTCGGGCAATCCACTATTTAATTTATCGAGATCAGTCACAAATTCATACGGAAAATAAAATTTTCTAAGCTCTGCCCCATAAGCTACCAAAAATTTGCAGTAACTAAAACCGGGGGCCAAAAAATTTTTGATGTCAAAAACCTTAATTTGGATGTTTTTAAACAAAGATAACCGTTAGTTCTTTTTATAACAAATTGGATGTCTTTTAAAAGAATTTGAATTAATGTTGGTTTAATGAGGTTTAAATCATAGGAAGCCGAATTGAAACCGAGTACAACCAATTCCTTACAATAACAGTTAAAGTCGTTTAAAATTTTTTCTTTTCTGACATTTTCACTCCTTTCCAACTGCTCAAACACGTAATTGAATTTTTCTAAAAGAAATTTATAAGAAACTTCTGACAGAATCTCCAAGTAATCGACTAACTTTTGTACCAACTCTTCTTCACTGCCCTCCGTGATAAAACAAACACCCGATTCGTAGCCAGGGATGTTGCTCGCTACTGCAACGCTCAAAGGGATGTGACAAGCATCCAAAGTTAACATGGGACTATTAGAAATTTGTGTTTTGGAAAAATAGGCTTCGAAATCATAACACGCAAAGAAAGGAAAATGACGATCACAGTGTGGAACAACAATCCCTATTTCCTCCAATTTTTCAAAAATGGTGGCAGGATGTTTGTGAATGCCACCAGGAAAAACCTCACGCACCGTGGTAGTACAACTTTTGGTATGACGGTAATAGTTATTGTTTTCTGTCCACAATTTATTACAGTGTAAGCATTGGTACACACCGCAATAGCTTTCAAAATCTACAATCACACTTAGATGATTTTCGTAAACGTTCAATCGCATTGTCTCCTTGTAGAACTCGTGGCTCCGTTGAACCAGTTTGGCAACCTTACCGTCGAGCTCATATGCAATGAGATTCAGTTCAAAAAAATCCTCTAAGTGGACAAAATCAAAAAGTTGAACACCTGCAAAATCTGCAGGCGCCACGTCAAAACGAGTACAATATCTATAAAACAAATTTTTGGCAGTGTTCTCACACCGGCGAGGGTCTGCACCTCGGTGCACTGCCAAACAACGAAAAAAGCACAAATTGTCGCTAGAACTTACATTCCTTAAACCATGGTTGTTCATAATATAATCAGGAAGAGAAATTGGGGCGCCAAGTGGGGCATCTTTTAAGTGATTGATATAAAAGGTAATATTGGGGATGTCTACCACTTTCCATTTACTGTCGGGCCGGTTAATTTTTTCAAAAAAGGATTCTTCGGATAACGTATTTAAAAACTCTAATAATTCTTGGCGATTGTTAATTAAACGCGCAGTTTCCATCATCACACTGTTGTTGAACGATGAGTGGTAGTATCGTAATTCATTATCATTAATATTTTTTAGAATATAACCAAAACTGTAATTAATTTTAAAACGGTGGAATTGTAGTTGAAAAATTTGATGAATAATTTTTGGATTTAAAAGTTTTAGATCTTGATTGTAACAAAAATTAAATATGGATTGCACTTTGCCTTTTTTGTAAAAAGTCCAGATGCTGGTTCGATGTTTTTTCATGAGGGTGTTGATCTCCTCATCTTCCACTTCTAAGAAAAAACAACATTAATTTCAAGTCAAACTCTTTTATACAAAAAACATACCATTGCTAGTTGCCACAGGTTTCTTTTTTGTGGGTTCCTCTACGATTTCTGCAAAATAAAAATTTATAGTATCTCAAAATCAAACTGTGAAAATAGACTTACCGTGTGAAACCTCGACCGAATTTTCAGCCGGAATTTTTGATGAGTTTTCCGGCGAGGCACCAGTTTGTGACCGATCTAAGAAAAACCAACATTAGCTTAAAAATAAAAAATTTTTATCAAGACGTACCGTTTGAATTTAGCTCTCCGACTTCAAGTAAATTTTTAGCAGAATTTTGGGTTCTGCAACAAAAACAAGAATTATTTCAAAATTAACTCACTTTCTATAAAAACTTACCATTGGTATTCTGAGAAGCAATTTTCACCTTTTTGGTTGGGGGTGCGCTATCTAAGAGAAACGATTGTGTTCATTCAAAATTAAACCGTTGAAATAAATAAACTTACTATTTGCGACCTCGACCGAATTTTTAACCGGAATTTCTGATAAATTTTCCGGGGTCTGTGACCGTTCTAACAAAAACAAAATTAATTTTCAATTAAAAATTTTAACTGAAGATTTGCATTCGAATAAACTATTTTATTTCAAGATCAAATAAATTAAAAAAGAAATACTTACTACACACTTTCTGATGCGCTTTCAAGTTATCAGCTCTAGTAAAACTTTTGTTGCATTCGTTACAACAAACTCCTGTTGACTTTTCGTGAACAGTTTTCTTGTGACGGCGCATATTACGCTCTCTTGTAAAAACACTCTCGCAAATATCGCACTTAAACATTTTGAATAGTTCTTCTTTCTTCAATGACTTTAAAGTAGAATGAATAGTTCACCTGAACCATCTGTTTATATACCTGTGGAAAGTTATTGCGCAACAAACCTGCTGTGTCCTGATTTACCCTTTGCAGAAAATGGAGTGCTTAAAAACAGGAAACTGTTAAAGAAATTTTCTATTGTATAGCTAAAATCGATAAAAGGTTTGACAGGTTTTTCTACAGAGTGCTTAAAAAATAGGAAACCGATTGAAAGAATTTTCTATTGTACGCTTCAAATCAAAATATATTTGACAGCTTTTTCTACAGAGTGCTTAAAAAACAGGAAACCAATTGAGAGACTTTTCTATTGTGCACTTAAAAACAGGAAATTGGTTAAAGAAATTTTCTATTGTGCGCTTACAATTACGAAAAGGTTAGGTAGGTTTGTTTTACGAGTGCTTAAAAACAGGAAAAACTTTGGCTTTATTGCTTTAAAATCTTGCAGAATGTCTTGAAATTATCTTATGTTATGTTTTGAAGTCTTGGACCAGAAACGAACTCAGGACTACTGCTGTTCTTAGGGTTTGGTTTAATATTATCTTGGGTAGGAGTCAAACTTAGGACCACCGTCTCTCTTAGGCTTAGAGATTATATTGTCTTGGTAGGAATCCAACTCAGGACCACTGTTTCTCTTAGCATTAAGATTTCTTTTATCTTGGTTGAGAATCCAACTCAGGACAACTGTTTTTCTTAAGATTTAAATTGATATTATCTTGGTTGGGGATCCAACTCAAGACTACTAATTTTCTTAGGTTTAGGATTTATATTGTCTTGGACAAGAAACAAACTCAAAACCACTGACTTTCTTAAGGTTAGAGTTTATACTGTCTTGGGTAGGAGTCAAACTCAGGACTTCTGTCTTTCTTAAAGTTTGGCTTTATATTATCTAGGGAAGGAATCCAACTCAAGACCACTGGTTTTCTTAGGGCTAGGATTTATACTGTCATGGGTAGGAATCAAGCTCAGGACCTTTGTTAGGATTAGGATTTCTACTGTCTTGGGTGGGAATCTAACTCAGGACTTCTGCCTTTCTTAGGGTTTGGCTTTATATTATCTAGGGAAGGAATCCAACTCAAGACCACTGGTTTTCTTAGGGCTAGGATTTATACTGTCATGGGTAGGAATCAAGCTCAGGACCTTTGTTAGGATTAGGATTTTTACTGTCTTGGTTGGGAGTCAAACTCAGGACTACTGTCTGTCTTAGGTTTAGGTTTTATATTGTCTTGGCTAAGAATTGAACTCAAGATCATCGTCTTTCTTAGGAATAGGAATAAGAATAGAAATAAGATTAGGATAGGAGTAGGATTAGAAATAGGAGTAGGATTAGGAATAGGAGTAGAATTAGGAATAGGAGTAGGAGTAGGAGTAGGAATAGGAGTAGGATTAGGATTAGGATTAGAAATAGAATTAGGATTAGGAATAGAATTAGGAATAGGATTAGCATTAGGAATAGGAGTAGGATTAGAAATAGGAGTAGGATTAGGAATAGGAGTAGGATTAGAAACAGGAGTAGGATTAGGAATAGGAGTAGGATTAGGAATAGGAGTAGGATTAGAAATAGGAGTAGAATTAGAAATAGGAGTAGGATTACAAATAGGAGTAGGATTAAGAATAGGAGTAGGATTAGGAATAGGAATAGGATTAGGATTCGGAATAGGATTCGGATCCGCCACTGCTCTCTAGCGCCACCGCTTCTGCGATGACGTCAGTGCTCCTGGCTCCTGCTCCTGCTCTCTAGCGCCACTAGCGGAAAATGACGCCAAATGGATCATATATTACTACTTCCGACTTCAGCATACATGTACTTTAAAAAGTACTTTAGTTTCGATTTCAACCAAAAACATGATTTCCGACTCTGACTCAACAACCCTGGTTTAAATTAAAACAACTTATATAAAGTCTCATGTCTCGTCTCGTGTCTCGTCTCGACTTCACCTCTGCCAAATATTGCTGTGCCAATATTGCATGCAGTTGGATAATAGTCGTAAACTGACGTTTTTTTGACGTAGAAGAAATATTACTTTAATCGAGATTATTTTAAGAAATATAACAAAACAACAAATTGTCTAAATATATGGCTTAAATGAATGTTTTTGTTTTTTTTTATAAAAATTCATAAATCAATAATTGCTAGTAGTCAACCTTGTACCAAAGTCGCTTCGACGTCGGTGTAGTGTTACATCATTCTGCTTCATATTGTAAAAAGTAGTTATAAACCGACGTTATCGATGTCATTTATCAAAAATGTATAAAAAAATGAATTGCAGCTTATTAATGGAAGTCTAAAAAATTTTTCATTTATTGCTGCCAACAAGCTATCTTGTACCAATCGTCGCGACACTAATATTGCATCATACACTTAAAAAGTAGTCGTAAATCTACGTCTTTCCAACGTTATAAACATTGTTATTGATAGTATTTGATCAAGGAATACGAAAAAACATTGCTCAATTCTATCGACTAAAGGAATGTTTTTTTGTAGAATTTGTAATTTTACAGTGATTGTGCCTATGCTGTTGTACATCTTGATTGAATAATTAACATTGCCGGACGCTAAAAACATAAAAGTTTTAGTTTTAGGCTCTATCTATAGCGGCTTTACCAGTGTTGAAAACAATATCTTGGTGTAGGCTGATTAATGTTAAGCGAAACCAAGTGGCGGCGAAACTAAGTATATTGCCAAAAATTAAAAATTGGTGAGAGATTTTACACAATTTTTGAAGCGATCCCCGAACACTTAGAGAGATAGTTCGACGCAACGTTGCAATCAAGAATTATGGGGGAAACTAAAGTAATATTGGACTGCTTAAACTTAATAGCCTTCCTTCGTGACGATAAACTGCTTCGTTAAAATCAAAAACCACGGCCAAGTATTGAGTTTTGAATTTATGGGTTTGGAGTAAAAGTTGCAAAAGACGATTCTGTCGTGATTCGTGTATGCTGAATGCATGATTGCAGCGTGCTTGCCTTATGTTCGAACCTATGCTTTTATTTTATCCATCGTGCTCCGCTTCCCATAATGCTTATCCTGAAATTTTGCGACAGTGTTTCTGTGTCCCACGGTTGATGATTAGGATATTCAGTGATGCTTGCTATATACAAAGTGTTTCAAAAAATTTGACATCATTTGACATGTAAATATTACAGAAACTACATAGTCAAATCAAATAAAATTAAACAGGCTTAGTGATGAGCTAAACAAGATTTATTCCTGTAAATTTGAATAAGAATTTCAAACGCCGAGAATTTTATGAAAGGTTTCGCAAATGTTCAATATGCGCACCGTCTGTAACGCGGCACAGGTGAAGTCGGTACTCTGGCTCCTCCTAAACATGCTGCAGCATGTCTTGGGTAACAATCTTCAGTTTAACTTTCGTGCAAGACTGGTAGTCAGCAAAGAAACACCACCGCACAGTAGAGTGTTACCCAAGACATGCTGCAGCATGTTTAGGAGGAGCCGGAGTAGCGACTTCTCATATGCCATGTGACAGGAGGTGTCCATATTGAACATTTGGGAAACCTTTCATGGAATTCACGTGCCTTTAAAGTTCTTATTCCAATTTACAGGAATAAATAATTCTTGTTCAGCTCAACAGTAACCCTTTTTAATTTCATTTTATTTGACTATGTAATTTCTGTAATATTTACATGTCAAATGATGTCAAATTTTTTGAAACACCCTGAATATTGACGTGGATGTATACCATTTGAGAAACAGGCAACAAAATTATGAGGAACGTTACACCGTTGCTCTGGGACAGAGATGTAGTTTTATAAGTAATTAATAAATTTTGTTTAAATAAGTTTGCTTGTAATAAAATGTTAAGATTAGGTTTGGTTTTAAAACTAACCTTGACACAATATTACAAACAAATTTTTTTAAACAAAATTTATTGATTAATTATAAAACAACATTCCTGTCCTAGAGCAACAGTGTAACGTTCTTCATAATTTTGTTGCCTGTGTCTCAAATGGTGTACAGCCACGTCAATATATAGGCTACTGTATAGCAAGCATCACTGAATATCCTAATCATCGACCGTGGGACACAGAAACACTGTCGCAAAATTTCACACGATAAGCATTATGGGAAGCGGAGCACGATGGATAAAATAAAAGCATAGGCTCGAACATAAGGCAAGCACGCTGCAACCACGCATTCAGCATACACGAATCACGAAACACTTTTTGTTGCAGCAAGGCGTTTTAAGAACAACCAACGTTAATTTTTTTGGTTTCTAATAACATTTTCATTACTTTTGCTTGGAACTGCAATCAACCCCCATTAAATACTTTGGCATTATGGTTGGACATTGTTCGAATTGTGATTAGGGCGGCGGAAACGAAGGGTAGGGGACAATACTCTCCTTGCCTTTTATTATTATTAAAACAAGGGAGCACGGGATGAGCGGATTTTGTTGTTTGAAATTTTTATTACAAAAATAGTTTTTTAGATCTGCTCTACAATTAACCTATATAATCTCGATCACCATTAAATTCAACGATGTTCATAAATTTACAAAGACAAGTGTGAATCATAGCACAATAATGAAAGTTAAGATAAAAGTTTTAACGTATGCAATCTAGTGTCATTGGTATCTCAAGTGATCTAATCTACCGGAAAACTTCCCTTTCTACTTGAATCAGTAAACTGAATTATATCTTAGCCGAAGTTTTACAAACAGCATTTCTTGATTAATAGCCAATTTCCGATTCATTAACTTATGGCAAATAACCAGATACAACAAATTATACCAAGCGTTCTAAAAGAAAAATAAAACATCAGAAAATTTCTAAGATACTCAATATTCTGTCTGACCTAAGATACTCACCTAAGCTGTCTGACCTAAGATACTCAATATTCACTTCCAGCCGTCATTAAAGTCGGAAAATAAAAACATCACGATCAAACGCGTGACATTCTTAATTTTTTAAGGCAGGGGTCGGCAATCTTTTTTGCACTGCGGCCCGATATAAAACTTCAATTTTTTCGCGGTCCGGTCTAAAAAATATACAAATGTTCAGCAAAAAAATTTATTACAACTGATATCAGTTCTTACAAGTTTGATTCAATGAGAGCCTTGAGCTTGTTTTGCCGCAACCAGACGCTTCCACCTAGAAATTATGGAACTCAATAATACCTGCAATGTGTCTCTCACGTTTAGCCTGTTTCGCAGTTTTGTCTTTGTTGCTGCCATCACAGAAAATCCAGACTCGCATAAGTAGGATGTCGAAAATGGCAGCAAAGTTTCTAATGGTTTTCTGGCAAAGTCAGTGCATTCTCGCAAGACCTTCATTCAAAACCTTGGTAGAGTTGTTGTATTAAAAATACATTTCAGGCTACCATCATTTGCAATGTCCAGCAGCTGATCATCTTGTTGTACAGGTAAGGTCGATTTACCTGATTTAAAAATAAATGGATTACGGATCCATTTCTATGCAGTTTAAGGGTCTTTAGCACTCGGAAAATAGCGCTTGAATTCTTGTAAAAGAACGCACAAGTATTGCTCACAAGGTCGGAGAACGCTTACTCAAGCTCGTTGTTTTTCAAAGTCTCTGCTAATGTTTGAAACATTTCAAATAACCCTTTGTTTACGCGCTGCTCCCACAACACAGGTGCGGTGACCATGCACAACTTTTTGTGCATGTTATAACGTATATCGTTTAGTTGCCGTCTCCCTATTTGCAACCTTTGCTCTATTTTGTCTTCAATTATTATCAATTGTTTCTTTTGGATGCGAATAAATACAAACTACTACTACTACTACTACTACAATTTAAGTTAGTCTTTAAATGCAGACACTTTATCTGCCAACTTGAATGCAATTGTCATTTTTCTCTAAAGTGAAAGATTTGGTTCGTTGAGCAGATTGAAGATGTCATACAAGTAGGCAAGTTTGAGAACCTATTTTTGATCACTAAGTTTGTTAGCAAGATCTGAATTTTTCTCCGATAGAAACCTTTGCAATCGTTCACGTAATTCAAACATTGTGTTCAATGATTCTCGGGAGAGCCACCTCACTTCTGTGTGCAAGAGAAGGCTTTTATGCTCTGCTTCCATGTCCTCACATATCTGCTCAAACAGCCGAGTGTCAAATGCATGAGCTTTAATTAGGTTGATTACTTTAACTGTATCATCGAATACACTATTAAGCTCGCCAGCATTTCCCGGTGATTGCCACAATGAGTGGCCCCGTACTCTGATGCGACCTTCTTAATCTGAACAGTCAAACCAGACAGACGGCCAATCATGGCTGTTGCCCCATCTGTGCCCACACTGACACAAAAAGACCAGTTTAATTTTCCTGGAAAATAATCGTTCAGAGACTTGAATAGTTCGGAAACTGTGGTGTTTTTTGGCAATAGCAAAACACATAACATATTCTCATAAATATCCTCTTCATAAAGATATCCAACAAAAACTAGTAGCACAGTTTTGTTTTCAATATCGGCTGACTGATCACATTGAATCACAAACCTGGTGACGTAACTATTCACTGTAACAATTGAGTTTAAATGTTTCCGCCCATATCCTCAACTCGTCTCGCAACAATGCGAGCCGAAAGAGAAACCTGCGGTCTTTTTTAGCTGCCCATTCTCTTAAAACTTCACGGGAAATATCAGTACACGCAGGTAGAATTAAATCTTTACCAATAGTAAATGGCTTATTAGTCTTAGCGATGCGATGAGACACCAAATACGATGCTCTGTGGATTTAAATTTGTTGATAAACCAGACTTCAATAATCGTTTTTCACCTTCACGATCACCTTTCCTTCTTTCAAAAAACTCCATAGGTATAGGTATCTTCTAATTCGGGGTGCTTAGTCTTCATGTGCCGAAGTATTTTTGAAGGATTCATTGCCTTGTTTTATAACTTGCTATTGCATGTTAGGCAGAGCGGACAAGATGCTTCGCAATCACCAGTCGAAATAAATCCGTACTATAAGTACGACTCATTATATTGGTGATTAAAAGAAGCTTTCTTTTTTTTGTGGCTGCAGGCCTCTCGTTCACGACGTCAGATTCTTCAAATGGAGTTGATCCATTTCCAAAAAAACTCAGCATTGATGTTTGTTTCGTACTCATTTTTATCACACTACAAACTTAAATCTTAAAAGCCATACATTACGCGCAAAAGATCATATGGCATCTGCGTGATCATTCAATAACGTGTCTAGACGTTGTTGACCACTTTTGAGACTACCTTCAAAAACCTCTGCGTATGGCTGAAACAAGACGTATTAATACGCCCGAATACACTGAAAGCGTTAATTGAATATAAATTTGCATTGTTACCATAACATTGTTGACTGTATTATTTCGTAAAATTTGAATTATTTCATCACAGAATGCTAAAAACCGAGCTATCAAGTCTTATTTTCATAAAGCGTCCGAAAATATACGGCCCGGCAACAAATTCCTCACGGACTGGCACCACGCCGCGGCCCGGTGGTTGCCGACCACTGCTTTAAGTGATTGTGGTACTACATATGTTATACCATGATTGTGATTGTAACTTAACATTTGAAGAGTCTTGTTTGTTTTGATGTGCTTGCAGAAGAACTTGCCGACCTCCATGTTCATATTAAGTAATTTAACAAAGAAAGTATCATGTCTTTGAAAAAAGTAACGAAGATATAAAGAGTTTGCGAAGTTTTAAACAAAAAGCCGACAAGCAAAAACTGTCTTCCGGAAATACATAAATTACTTCAAATTTACTGGGCATAGCTCTCGTTTCCGTTTCTGCAGAAATGAGTTTCAGTGTCATGAGAAGAATTAAAGCATGGCTTAGAAGCACTATAAGAGATAACAGTTTCAATAATTGAATGTTTGCAAATATTTATATAAGTTGTTTGATAATATCAATTTACAAGCCGTAGCAGATGACTTTGCCAAAGCAAGCGAAACACTCATAAATTTTTTGAGTTACAGTAGTCGTGCAGCGTTAAAAGTTGACATCATACCTGATTTAAAGGGCCATTCATGCTCATCTAATTACGTTTTTTTCTTTTACGCAATTGTTAGTAACTCTTTAAATTTTTTATTGTTCTATTTCGGTATTTAACCTTTTTGTATTCTTGATAGCGTAAATGTTTCATTTAGCATTGTATTGTTGGTAACTAAAAACTATTCACTGATTAGCATTTGGATAACATTTACTGATATTTCAAAGCAAAATGCATTCGATCTGTATTTATCTTTCTTTGACTGCCCTGCATGGACGTCGCAATTGTTGACTGTTTTCGAAACTAGTTTTGTTACAAAGTTTAATTATGGTATGTTGGGTAGTTTTAGGTTTAATATCCAGCTCATAGATTTGCGTTTTTTTAATATATAAGCTAATTAAGAAAAACCAGTGTAAAATTGGCAGTTTTGACAGACAAAAATGTGTGACAGTTTCTCATTTTGAGAAGTACTACAAGATCATGATTCAGGCTACTGTTAGTAAAATTTGGGAAATATTGTATTGCCCCCAAACACTTTTTTGTATTTTCAAAGAGACAGACGAATTACGAATTTATAATCCATAAATATTAACGAGACCGGATTAAAAGATTAATTTGTTAAATTTTACTTTTAGGCCTAATTTAGGAATCAGAGGTTTTCGGACTGAAAACTTATATCCTCTTGATCTGTTTACAACTTTATTTTTTGTGGGTCTGTTAAGCTCTGAATCAATTTTTAGATTTAGTAGCAATTTCAGTTTTGATGTAGAGTTGCTTTATAAAAATTTCAGTTGCTTTTAACTTATAGCTAATGTTTTGATCTTTAGGGAAATTGACTCTTTCACTTATGACTCCCTTTTTATGGATTTTGTGGAACCGCGACCTCAAAACAAATATCTTAGACTTCCATGGAAATTGCTGAAAAAAGTTTGTGACGGAACAACATGTATAAAAAAAAAAGGTTTTAATTTATAATCTATCTTATAGTATAGTAAAAATAATCTACTTTAAAATGTGTTCATCTTGTTGATTTAATATTGCTTATATTTTTGATCATATTGCGATTCACCGGACCACCACAACACTATAGTTTAGGGTTGCCATACCGTCCGCAAAATTCCGGATATGTTCCGAATTTTATGTTAAATTTAGTGTCCGGAAGGAATTTAAAAAAAAACAAATTTTGAGACCGATTTGTAGTGAAGACTTTTTTTTTTTGGTCTTTGTCCTAGATTCGTAAACAAATTTATTTTGTCCGCCCCTTCCAAATTTTTTTTCGTTGGTGCGCCTATGTCTGTCCGGAATTCCGCCTATCAGATATGGCAACCCTACTATAGTTGTTGTTTTAATTTGGAAAGCAAAGTTTTTTGGAAATCAGTAAAGTGAAACGGCAATGAAAGTCGTTTTGGTACATATAAACACATACGAGTATTTTTAACTTTGCTCATGTTTAACGCGAAAACCTATTACTGGTAAGCTGCTTAAGCCAGTTTTATATTTTTTAATTATTTTTTAAAAAATATTTTATTACTTAACAACTGACAAACAAATAACTACTTGGCTATTACTGCAAGCGTTAGAATAAAGAACTATTATTAGCTTTATGATATATACGGTGTTGCCCAAGAGCAAGGAGCTGCTACCTACCGCATGTTTTAAAACTGCCTCATCCTATACTGAGTTAGCTTCTTTATTTAGTATTTTTTCTTTTGTAGAAGTTAATTGGTCGATGGTCACATTTGTAAAGTCCAAAATTGATCACTTCCAACGAAGAGAGTTTCAAAGAAGAACTTGGGGTTCGATAGGATATTTAAATGGAGCCAAATTTGAAACTGTATTTGTGATGGGTAAAACAAAAAATAAATCAATCATATCTTTACTTGATAAAGAAAATGCAAGATTTGGTGATTTATTGCAATTTGATGGTCCTGATGATTACAGGTAATTTCTTCAAAATTTAATCAAACTAATTCATTTGACTGCATTCTTTAACACAAAGAGTATTAGTCTAGACCTACAAATTTTTTTCCTCTAATGTTGAAAATTGCAAAATTTTTATAAACGAAAGATTTTTCGGGCATTGTGCCTTGATGTTCCGTAATTTTTTCTTTTGTCTTTAATCAGGCAGTCAGAACAACCTTGCGTTAATATGCAGTTGTCATTTTAATCATAATTTTAAAATGTAGCTTAAGCAGATTTTAAATTTACCTGAATAACAAAAAATTTGTCAATATAAGTATATTACGTTGTTGCATTAATGAAACTTGCTTGTTTTGTAGCAATTAAGTAAAATGTAAGTTTTGGATTTTCATTAAAATTAAATTATTTGTTTTTACTATTCAAGACATTGTTTTAAACTGAGGAACAGATAAGCAAACTATTAATATACTGTAATTCAAACGAATTTGGTTTTAATCCTAGCTATTTTCCAAAAAAAACTTATACATGAATATAGGTGAATAAACATAGGTGAACGATATGCGCAAATATAATAAATGTTTCATCTTTTTTGATTGTGGACCGATACGACTGAAAAAAATTATAAAACATTTTTTTTGCAGTAACATGCCATACAAGGTCCTTGCGGCTATGGAGTGGGCGAGTCAGCATTTAAAAAACAACATTTTGTACGCATCTGCTGACGACGACTTTATAGTGGATTTAGACGTATTTGTTAGAAATACAAGTATTATTGTAAGCGATTTCAAAGAAAATTGGGATAATTTTCCAATTATTTGTTTGTTTGTCAGAGGAATTAAGGAGGAGCCGATGCGATATAAAGGTAAATGGACAGTTACTCGAAAAGAATATAAAAAAAAATTTTATCCAACTTATTGCCACGGAGGCATGTACGTGATGAGCATGCCAATAACTAAAAGCTTATGGAATGTTTCTCGAACTTCGCCAATGCTACGATTTGACGACGTGTGGATAACAGGGATCTTAAGGACTAGGCTGCAATTTTCTGATACACTAGTGTATTTCATGCCTAAAGTTGCAAGGCATTTCAAAACAGTTAATTTTGAAAACAAATTAAAAATGAAGGATTTATGGAAAAACTTCACGTCACCAATCAACCACTCATCATTGTGCACTTGTACGTTATAGCGTTTTTTTATTCTTTATTACTTCAAAAAAATGAAACAAATTTTACGGCATAGTCTTACGGTAAAACCCGAGTTTTTTGGAAGTGAACTAAATGGCTTCATTATGTCCAAAGGTGTCTTAAAAATGGCAAATAGAAAATTTAAATGCATAAAATTCTTTATAAATCGCATATTTTTCAAAAAACAGTCTATTTTTGAATTATTAGATAGCCTATAATCCTTCATGCTTTACTGTATGATTTCAATCGTGCAAAAAAGCTGAAAATTGACTGCAAAAAAAAAAAAACAAAAAAACAAAACAGAAACAGTTTATTGTAAAAGTTAAAAATTTTTGGAAGGGAATTCATTAATGACGCTATAATTGCATTAAATAAACAAAGCAACACTTTTTTTGACAGAATTTATTTTTGACTTTAAATAAAGCAGAGTTGATTTATAAAAAATATTATATATTTGTAATGTTGTATCGTATGTACTTGTAGCTAGTAGATATGGTAGAAGTTGCTTCGGTTCCAGTAATTTAGGATTTTTTAAGACATACTAGCGATTAATATGCTACAAAGCCTGAAATATAAAAGTATTCTATAATAATTTATGTGTTGAAAAATATTTATTAGTTATATATGCAAAATTCTTTTTATAAGCGTCTAATTTATTAAAATTGCTGCTTCGATTTGTATCGATAGGGTTATATTTTTTTAACAAAAGCCGATCTTGTAAAACATATTTCGGATTAACCTATCGGCCATTTTCGCCGCAAAATTTCGTCCTACACCATATAAAATTGCATTAAATATGCGTTAGTTTTATGTACTTTTATTAAGCGAAATTCACTTTTTAAATTACAAATCTGATCCATTTCTAGAAAAAGAAATTATTGAAACGGTTCTTCTTTTATACTGTATAGTTAATAATCTTTTAGAGAAAATTGATAATCTCCGTGTTTCTTTGTTAATTTAAAAAACTAAATTGTAAAGTCTTTTTTGACGGTTTAATGTTGTTGAAAACTGATGTTAACATGAAAGGTGTAGTTAAAAGAATGAAGTTTATGATGTTTTACTCGAGTGTACCACAAACGATTAAAATGGTAAATGAGACGACAATGTACCGCAATGTAATCACCTGACAAAGAGGCAATGCGTTTGCTTAAACGATTTCTAAACAAGTGTTACAAAAATTTGCTAAGGATAAACTTTGTGTGACTGTGATATATTTATTTTTCGTAATTACAATTGCGTGCTAGTATTTAAAATTGCTTTTTAATTAAATACACAATAAGTTTTACTTGATACTTAAAGAGAAGTTCCTTATCAAAAGAAAAAAACGAAAGGTTAGATTACAAAAAGTACATATTTGTAAAATTATTTAAATTAAAAACACTACAACAAAAAGGTTGAAACCACGACAGTCATTGTTATATATATATACGTACATAAAAATTTTTGGTATGTGCTATTCAAAGAAAAGTGTTCTATGACGCCAGGTCGGAGCAGTTTTATTGGATTTTAGACCACACTTTCACATTATTTTATTTACCATCGCAGACTGTTTTTGCCTGTCGGGGTCCGGCAGGGGGCAGTTAGAAATCTTATTTAAATAAAATTTTTATTTTATTTTATTTTTTATTTTTATTTAATATATATATTTTTTTATTTGAATAAGATTTTTAATTACAAACTAACAAACGATATATGCCGCCACAAAAAAAAAATCAGTTTAAATTAAATAAATGACCTACTTAATTTTGTACACTTGAATCGCCCCTCTGTTTTCTGTACTTTCTTGTCTGTCTTAATCCGCTTGTATCTCTCACTATCGTTCGCACTGTCTTTCACTCACTTTACCTTTTTACCTTATAAAGCTGACAGTGTTTCCCCTTTTACTTTTATTGCTGTATAGAGTTTTTTTCTTTTATAACTTTTTCAACACACCAAACTTGCCTTCCCTCATTTTTAAATGAATGCAAACCTCCATACTTGCATTTCTTATATTTTTTCTTCTATGACGTCACATAAATTGTATTATTTGCTTGACTAATTTAAGTACGTATTATTTTTTACTAAAACTAACTGCATTTTTAATTTTCTAATAACCACCTGACGATTCTATAAGATGAAACAGACTGTCGTGGTTTCAACCTTTTTGTTGTAGTGTTTTTAATTTAAATAAATTGCTCTAACCTGGTTATCGAGCATTGTACCAGCATTGTGAGAAAATTCGGTTATTTGTAAAATTAAGTAAATTGTCAAATGCTCGATTCGACACCAAGTTTAAATAAGAGTGATAAAAGCGGTAAATCAAAGCGGTAAATGATGAAAGTGATAATATAAAACAGGGGTCGGCAGCCTTTTGCCTGTCACGGGCCAAAAACCAATTTACAACGTTATGGCGGGCCGCACTTTTTCCACTTGCCGAAATCTTTCTTGCATTGATGGAACGTCTCAACTTGCCTTAACCCTATTCTCCTTAACCTTTTTTCCAGCTATTGACTCCTCAACGGCCGGGCTTCAGAAGCCCACCAAAGTTATGATTTATAACTCAAAAACGACTTAAGCTATCTTTATAAAATTTAAGCAGAGTAAAGATTATTTATTTAACTTTTGTTAGAGCAAAAAAGTTTTTGAAAGTTTATTTGATAAAGTATGCAAAATTGCAATTTAGCAAAGTCACTTCAATTTTTACGTTTAGACACTCATTTAACTAGCATGAAATGCGATTGTAACGGATTCGCTGTTATAACAGTCGAAAACTTAATTAAAAAATAGACGTAAAGAGAGACGTCAACGCGCACGACAATTACAAACAATGAAGAAGCTAATGAAGCTTGCTTCATTGTTTGAATGGTCGAATTATGAAAAATATTTTAGAATAGTTTTATTTACTTGCTCATATGTTTTGTTCATATGTTTTTGTTGTTATTAATAGTTATTGCTGCCTTTTTTAAAAAAAGGATAAAAAAAAATGAATTTTTTTTATTTAAAAGAATTTGAAATTGGCTATGTTTTAATATTTAGCAGAGTTAAAATATCGACTTACAGATATTATAAAACCAACAAAATTTTTTCTTTTATATATCACTGTTTACATGCACAGTATTTCACCGCCACAAAAAGAGTTTTTTAATTATTGAAATGAAATTACGCCATTGCATTACTTTACAAAAAACACTGAGAAACAATATTACTCTATATCAGACCTCTAAAAAAAAAGGTTTTTACTTTGAATCGATCTCCTTTTTACGTATTTTTCTCCTAAAATCATGCCGTTCTCTAAGAAAAAGAAAAAGGTTTTCACTTCGAATCGATCTCCTTTTTCCGTATTTTCCTCCCAAAATCATGGTGATCTCTAAAAAAAAGGTCTTCACTCAGAATCGAACTGCGATTTATCTATTTTTGTCGCCAACTTCAGGTGTTCTCTAAAAAAAAAGGTCCGCACTCAGAATCAAGCTCCAATTTGTCAATTTTTGTCCCCAAATTCTCTGATTTGCCGATTACATGTGCAATAACCATAATTTTTTCCAAAAGTTCCGCGGCACTACTGGGATTTTCAAAGTTTTGCGGCACAAAGCACAAAATGCCAATTTGTTTCGCGACCCCAAAATTATTTTAGGTGACCCCATTTGGGGTCGCGACCCATAATTTAAGAAGCCCTGCTCTATATAATTGTTACTGTTAGTCATGGAACATATCTCGGCATTGATCAAAGCATGAAGCGGAAATTTGTAAGCAGTGCCGCATTCACGTGGAAAATCCAAATGTTTCACACAGATTTCGTGATTTGTTTATGTTTTTGCATTTTCTGGCCTGGTCCAATTTCATTATCTTAGCAGAAACAACAACGTTTCCTAAAATTAGACTTTGAAGTATAATTTTGAGGTGTAAATGTTACAATACAAGAGTCACTCGCACGGAAATGACGTTCGCCCAAAATCAATTTAATTTTTCGTTGAACATCAAACTGTAAGCCAGTCAAAGGCCTTCTTTCAACGTACGGTTGAATTAGGGCTGGCGAGAGGTTGCAAGTGTTGTTTTGATGGGAACAGATCAAGATTTTATATGTTTGTTTCTTATTACATTTTATTGTTTTATTAAAAAAAACATTTTACTTCACTTTCCCAACTAAAAAGTCTTTATCAGCACTTTAAATTACAGTTTATAAAAATTAGAGCCCCCAATAAAATTTCTTGAACAGCAATATTCTAACATTTGCGAAGATTCACATTTGTTTATTTTGTCACTAAACGTTTGCAATTATTCGCGTAACATACTGTATAATTGAGATTAAATGCAGGACAACATGACTGGGAAATAACCATAATTTGTCTTTGCCAAGCAGTTACTTTTATTGTGTCATTCAAAATGACAAAAAAATTATAATAAAACAATCGTTTGAAAAACAAGCAACAATAAGGCAAAAAAGTAATTAACAAGTAAAAACCTAAAAGCAAAACTAAAAAATAAGCAAATCTCGGTAACAAAAGGTAGATAGATATATTTTTCTATTTTGCAATATAAAAAATCGCATGAAATACAGGATAAAATAGCACATTTTGGCTCCAATATATTTAATTGAAAAGTGTGTTTTTTTACACGGTGAAAGATTAGATTAATCACTTTCAAAAGATATTGATCACAACAAGACCTCTCCAAGATAACTTCGAGAAAGAGATGTTAAGCTCTAAAGGCCCTTTTTCATCATTACGTAAAACAGGGCGATCCTATACCGAAATTGTTGTAGCATGTAGAAGTATCCACTTTAAGTAAAATACATAAATAGGACTGGCCCCCGTGCTTCATTTTTTTACTGCAAATTGCTATTGTATAGCCTAGATTAAATGCTGTTGGCAATGTACCAAGCCACAACCATTTATTTTTTATCCAAAACTGTCCGACTTTGTGCTCCTTGTAATGCCCAATGCATATGACACTCCGATACAACGTTATCTTCGATTTGTGCAATGGCGCCGCATTTGTAATGAGAGAAAGGAACGAGACCTCATTTTTCTATGCACAAATGAAAACGTGCAACTACAGTCCGCAGGCGGAATGGGTCAACTGGGCGCAACCAACTGGGCGTAACCAGATGGATTAAAGACAACTAGAGGCAGTCGACTGGTTAGTTAAGCTGCTCCCAGTCGGTTGCGGCCAGTTGTCTTTAACCCTTCTGAAGGCATTTAAGCATAACTCAAAATGTTCTGGACATGCTATTTCGAACGGGTAAGACAAGGCGCTGATAATGAAAACACGAGGTCGGATGTACACTCATAGTACTCTGTTTTCGATCTATGATTTATATGATGGGCAGACCGGATGCGCTTAATTCAACAAAAGAGGTGTTCACGTTTTTGCGCAGCAGACACAAACAAGTATTTAGACCTTCGTGTTTATCGACAGGCATTTGACAACAGATAAATAAACCTGACGAAGTTACGGCCCTGTCTAGTGCCTATGGTTATGGTTAAGGCTTGACGTTTGCCCGAAGAACCGTGCCTCCGACAATTTTCTGGGATCAGGAATATACAAGTAAATAGCCTAGAGAAAAATTTTTTATTTTGTCCTTTTACTTATCGTCCTGACTCGCAGGAAAGCGACGGAGGGTAAGCAATTACCCCGACCTGGTTCCGGAGATGCCAAGATATTGCTGTCCGCTTAATTGTAATTTAAGAGATATGACTGTAATTTAGAACTGCTTGCCAAGACCACCAAGCAGGGGAAAGTGTCGTAAAGTGTCTTTCTCAAGGACACAACAGAATGACGCCAGTGGGTTTTGAACCGAGACCGTGTTGGTCACGAGCACGACGCTTTAACCACTCGACCACGCTGCCGACAAAAGATTGTTCAAATTTACAAATTCTGATGCATGAAATTATATTTCTAAATGCATGTTAAGTCTTTATAAGAATTAGTGTTATACAGAAGAACCCATTTTTTAAAGTACCGGTAACGTTTTTTATTTTGGATCATTACTGTATTGAGATGAACTGAGATTTTTTGTCTTGCTGTCAAAAATTTTTTTTCTTTTTTAAAAATTGATGTAACGTGGCGTTTTTGCAACTAGCGTATTTAACAAAAGCTTGTCCATATAAGTAAAAAAATGACTCTAATTAACACACCCGATACTTTTTAAGCTAACGAGGTTTTTTTAATAAAGAAAAAATTTTCAAGTAGACATTTTATTTGTACGATACCAAAAACATAGTTACTTTGACTAAAAATCAACTTTTTATAAGATTTGAGAAAATCTGTATTGTTGAACTATCTTCTTTTTCACCACAAATCAAATCAGTTTTTCCATCACTGGTCATATCGGCGATCGCAATGACTTTTTTGCATTTTGATAATTTACCAGACCAATCCAAAGCGTTTTTAAACACTCCATTTTGGGAGAACATCAGTTCTATATGGCTGTAAAAAAAGTATTATAATGAGAAAATTAGTATTTTGGATTGAAAGTAGCAAATTTCCAGCAATAATACTATATTTTGCAAGGGTTTATTAACACATTTATTAAAGACATAAAAATTTAATCTGAAACACAAAATTTTGTTTTGAATAAAAACTTTTAATAAACATGAAATAATACAAAACAAATCTATATAGGATATCTCACCTGCCTTTGTAAAATTTTTTTTAAATTGTAACAAGACTTTATAAACACCCTGCATATTAAAATTAAGATTAAACATAAAAAAATCTTCACTTTCGTTTGTTTTTTGAATAAACAATTTTTTTGCCGTTAAATCAGATTTCGTTTCGCAGATAGAACCTGGCTTTCATTTTGAACAATAAGATTCTCCAAAGAGCTTCGCGGCCGCACCAAAGGACTTCACGGGCAGCGAGTTTGACATGCCTGCCTTACGGTATTCGCGGGCACATAAAACGCAAAAGGCTATGGACGGGATGCAAGAAACTTTCTTGAGATAAGACTTTTCTCCAAAACAAGCTTGTTGACTGAAAAAGGTCATTACACCCATTTAAGTAAACGCAATATCATCGTTTTAATTCGATGGATTTAACATAGATCTTTTGCGGGATTGGTTTCTCTCGGGAACGCAGCTGATTTTCCGTTTTTGCTCTGAGCGATTTACTAGCCTTCGGTGGATAAATACAAGCTAATTTATAATATTAGCTACAGTTCAGTTACATTATATTTGGTGCTAAATTACAAAAGATTCTGAAGTCAAAACAAATAAGTGCAAGTTTTAATGGCAGACCTTAAGGTAATATAATCAAACATTGTTACCTTTAAATACAGTAGTTAAAAAATTTACCCAAAGTCAGTGGTATAAATTGTTGTTATTAAAGCAATTCATACCCAGAAGAGCGTTGACATAATAAATCATCAAAGCCATCTCCATTTATATCTGACACGAAAACTTTTGCTTTCTCATCATATTTACACAAAGGCGTTTTTCCTTCCCAGACAATACGACTATATGGAGCTGAGTCCCTTGTACCACGATTAAAGATTCGTCTTCAAATAAAAACTAATTGTTAGGCAAATTATCAGGTTCATAAAATAAAAGTTGTATTGTTTTGAAAAAGCACACAATACCATTTTGTTTGTACGATAACATACCTTTTAGAATTTTTTCTATAAAATCGTATTTTGTGAGCAAATGAAAATAGCATTGATCAGTAAACAGCAGACGTACAATATTTATTTTGAGTATGTCTTGGTGAAAACCGTTAAATGATCGATTTAGGTTTAATTTGTGCTTTGTATAGTATCCAAATAAAACTTGGAACTAATTTTAATAGAATATGAAATGTTAAATAAGTAGGCAGATGCCCTTAACACTTTCTGTCTGAAAGCAAAGGAGAAAAAAGAACACTGAAAATATTTAAAACCATGATTGTCTTATTTAAAATTATATTTACCATAAACTCTACGAATAATAGAAATTTTAAAGAGCAAATTCTAATACAATAGTTTTAGAATTGAAAGCTAAAACATCGAAAGAAAGCAAAGTTAATTTACATATTCTAGATACTAAATTTGAAAATAGGCTTTAGTTATGTGATTAACAAGGAGTCAGCTTAATTCTTGCTTTGGTCTTGTTGCTGTGAAAAGACACTTTATTAAAGTCATGATACTTCGCAAAACCTATTAAACCAACTAGGTAGTAACATACAAATATTTTAGAAAAATATTTGGGGTAACTATTTGATGGTTGCTCAATATTCAAGGAACAAAGTTGCTGACGTTTCACCACAAATTCGTAGGGCAAATATAAAACAACATAATTATGATAAGATGAATGCAAATGTGAAGAACCAACTTACACAAACCCGTCTCCAAACAGACACACAATCTCATTAACAGGACTTTTGCTAAAATGTCCAGCTAATACAAATTGTCCATTTTGACATAATCGTTTACTAAATTTAGTGCCGGTTATCTGTTTTTGAGCTAGAGAACCTGTAACATTGATTTTTGTAAACACTTGAAACTTTTTAGCGATTATTTAAAAATTACTACAAAACGCATTTTTATACAGGGTGTCCATAAAGTCTTCAGACATTTTAAAAATTTTATTACAAAGGCAGTTGATGAGATATCTTCTATAGATTTGTTTTAGATTAATCAATGTTTATTAAAGTTTTTAGTTAAACTAAAATTTTGTGTTTCAGATTAAATTTTTATGTTTTTAATAAATGTGTTAATAAACCCGTGCAAAATGGCTAGTTTCTAGAGAAGACATAATGTGTATCCTGGTTTATTGAGATAAAATCGGATGTTCAGACTCAGCGAAAATACAGAACTAAGTATGGAAGAAATCCACCATCACGTCCTTCAATTTATTGATGGCATAAGAAATTTATAGAGACAGGGTCAGTGTTGGATACAGTTACAAACAAGTGGGTGACCAAGAACATCTGGGAAAATTGTGCCTTCTCTTGAAGAGTATCATTTTGCACACGTTTATTAACACATTTATTAAACACATAAATATTTAATCTGAAACGCAAAATATTAGTTTGACTAAAAACTTAATTTAGTGGAAGTAGTAGTAGTTTGTTTTTATTCGCACCCAAAAGAAACAATTGATAATAATTGAAGACAAAATAGAGCAAAGGTTGCAAATAGGGAGACGGCAACTAAACGATATACGTTATAACCAGGGCTGGGGAGCCACTGTAGAAGAGCACTAACTCCGGCTCCAGCTCCGGAGCTATCAAGTACTCATTTACTAGCTCCGGCTCCAGCTCCGGAGCTATCAAGCACTTATCCACTAGCTCCGGCTCCGGCTCCCCAACTCCGGCTCCGGCTTTCCAACTCTTTAATAAACAAGTAGTTTATCATTTGATGTTTAAATCTTTTTTGCGATAAATTATTCTATTCTAACAAGAATCACGACTTCTGATCTTTACAATTATATTAATCAAATCTAAAAGCGAGTACCAAGAAATATAACTAAATGAAAATCAATTGTGGCGTTATCTAAACATTGAAAAGGTTAAATCGTAACTATTATGAATTGCAAACTCCGCACTGACAAATAGCTAAACTTTATCTTTTTAGTGAAAAACTTTAGAAGCACATGTGCGCGAAACAGAAACTCCCAAGAGATTTAACGCACGAGGAAATAAGCGAGAACCTTTGTGATGAAACATTAAGGCAATAAAAAAGATTGAGTCAGCCAAATCTTCACTCTACAATTTTAAGAGATAAATTTACGACGTAACAATCATGCGAAAATTGAACCAAATAAAAAATTTAAGTTATCCAATTCTCACGGCTACATTATGTTTTAGTCATATTAAATTTTGATATTTATTTACTTTTATTTTTTTATTTTTTTTTATTTTCTTTCTGTACTTATCCTCCTGATTCGCAGGAAAGCGACGGCGGCGCTAATACATAGGATAGGCAATTACCCCGATCTGCTTCCGGAGATACCAAGATATTCCTGTTCGCTTGTAATTTAATAGAAATATGACTGTAATTTAGAACTGCTTGCCAGGACCACCAAGCAGGGGAATGTGCCGTAAAGTGTCTTTCTCAAGGACACAACAGAATGGCGCGAGTGGGTTTTGAACCGAGACCGTGTTGGTCACGAGCCCGGCGCTCTAATTACTCGACCACGCTGCCGACAATTGAGTGTTTAAATTAGTGATGGGATGATGCCAATTTTTTTTTTCGACTCCGATGCCGATTTCAACAACATTTTCCGATTCCGATTCTTCTTAGTCAGAATTCACTTTTTTTTTATATGAGGCTAACAATAAAAGCACCTAGTTTAATTAGTTGCATAATTGATGTACAGTGCCTCTTTCTTAATTGTTTTAAATTGTTCACCATTAGCCATTGTAAATTAAAGATTATATGTATATTAAAAAGTGAATCAATCGTCCTCGCAGAGTGCAAAGAATAAGAGCAATATTTTAATACAAAATTTGTTTAATCACTGTTTTGAAAAAACCACACACATCTGTTGCTTATTTATTTAAATAAAATCTTGATCCTTATTCAATTGGAAAGATTCTATTTGAAAAACGATATTTAAATATATTATACAAAATTTATTTAACTACTTTTTAAAAAACCAAAACAGTCTGTTTCATTGTAATAAATCTTCCTGTGTTTACAGGAAAAATAAAGAATAGGCTATAATCATTAGTAAACACAGTACTATGTTTTCATAACATCATTAAGAAAGCATAGTACGATAAGTCAATCTTATCCGATAAATAATACGTAGTTCTGCAAAACATAATTTATAAGAGGTTGTTTCAAAATTTTAAATTATTTTTAACAATATAAATATTATTTAAGCTTTTCAAATTTTATGCTTCGAAATATATAGTTTGTTAAACTACAAAAATACTCGTAATTCAAAACTGTCGAAAAGTAAAACAGGTCCAAACTTGCAAAGAGTGGTATATTTATTGTAGGATACATAGACTTAAAAAATTATTCTAAACAAAAAATCTCAGCTAAATACCATTCGGCTCGATAAGCTTCTTTTTATTTAATTTTTTCAGATAACTATAAATAAAATCAGCTAATTAAACAGCTGATGAAGGACAGGTTTTATTCTTTTTATTTCTTTTAATATCTTTTACTACCAAACATTTTTTACGTTCAATCATCATCTGTTTCTTTTTTATTTATATTCATTTGAAGAAGTTGAACGAACGAAAGTTTATAGAGCTGATTACTATTTAGCTGAGATTTTTTGTTAAGAATAATTTGTTAAACTAATCAAGCAAATAATGCAATTCCTGTGATGTCATATAGGAAAAAATGACTCAGGTTATGCATTCATATTAAGATGACCTGACTCCCCTTCTCTTAACTTAATAGGAATAAAAAAATTGATTTTATTGGATGAAATAGACTGTTGAGATTTTTTAAAATAGAGTTTAAATAAATTTTGTACGAAATTGCTCAGATCTTTTCTTTGAGCACTTTGCAATGAAGATCGATTCACTCTTGCTCTCTCTCACTCTCTACATACTGTATATATATTGTAATATTATATGAAACTAAGTAATATATATAAATTAGGAAAAAATTAATCGATGTGTTTTTGTAGAGCGCTTAATGAAAGTCGGAACAAATACAACTATTTTTCATTTATTAAAAAACAACCCGACAGCCTGTTTCATCTATTTCTTAATTTCTTAATCAGATAAAATAGGCTGTGGAGATGTTTTTGCTTAATAAATGAAAAGAAAGTATCTGTATAACACAAAATTTATTGTTATATTAATGTTTAAAAATCCATAACAGTCAATTTCATTCTATGAAGTTGATCCTATGAACCATTACTGGAGCCGGAGCTAATAAAATTTTTGTGGCTCCAGCTCCGGCTCCGGCTCCGCAGAAATATTTAAAAAGACTCCGGCTCCAGCTCCGGCTCCTCCAAAATTGGCTGGCTCCATGGCTCCGCACTCCGGCTCCGGCTCCCCAGCCCTGGTTATAACATGCACAAAAAATTGTGCATGGTCACCGTACCTGTGTCTTAGCATTGAATACTGTCTAACAAAATAAACACTGATTAATATAAAACAAATTTATGTAAGATATCTTATCAACTGCCTTTGTAATAAATTTTTTAAATTGTCTAAAGACTTTATAGACACCCTGTATATACAGTACACAAAATATTTTACTGTATTTCTAATATTGGTAAAAAAATCTTATAAAAGTAAATTTTGTAAAAATTAATTAATATAACTTGAATAAAAAGTTCTTGTGAAAATCCTTAAAATCACAAACGCAAAAGTTTTTATTTTTAACAATAAAAGAAAAAGGTTTTCAGATTTAAAAAAATATATTTAAAGCATTCAAAGAATCAGTAAAATTAAGCCAACTTGGGTAATTCGTCCTGAAATATTTCACAAACGAGTTAAATACATGTAGTCTTAAGTAAGCCAAATAAAAAGTTTTTTGTTTGTAGGTTATTAAGTTTAAATACGTACATTAGCCTAATCATGGTTCACTGACATGTAATGAGAATATGGTCAGCAATGTGGTCACTGGTCAAGTAAGTAGGAGAACGGTTGTGATGATGACCGTGATTGCCATTCTTTCAGTTTAACTCGTGCTCGTACTATTTAATTACATCCTTAAAAAAGACACTTTATAGCACTTTCATCTGCTTGGAAGTCTAGCAAGTAGTTCTAAATTCCAGTAATACTTCGGGAATTTTCTTATAAACCAGAAGGACGAATAGATTAATATGATGCAGAAATATATTTTTAAAATAGCTTTTAACAACAAATGCTTCGTTTAAAGCTCTTTTGTTAATTAAGTAGCCTTAAAAAAGGCTGTTTTGAAAACTCGAACGTTTTCGTCTAGCTCTCTTCAGGAGGTTTCGCTAGAATGAATTGCAGAACTGAATGTAGTATTTCAAAAGTTCGAAACCTCCTGAAGAGAGCTAGACGAAAACGTTCGAGTTTTCAAAACAGCCTTTTTTAAGGCTACTTAATTAACAAAAGAGCTTTAAATGAAGCATTTGTTGTTAAAAGCTATTTTAAAGTTTTGTACCAACAAAAAACTTTTTAAATATATTTTTGTTTTTTCACCAAAACCAAAACTTCGAAAAAAGAGCTTGAATTCCAAAAATGTTAGTAGACTTGAATAAAAAAATTTTGATTATAAATGAGTGATTTAGATTTTTTATAAGAAAAGTTGGGAGAATTTCAGGGGATTTGAAACATTAGAAATGGATTTTTGGCGCTTTTATTTTTATCACCACTCTCTCGTTTTTTTCTAATTTTTTTCCGTGTCTGATCGCGAAGCCACTCGCTATTTTTTCTCTCTTGTATCTAATCGCGACGCAACTCGCTGGTTAAATATTGCTCGCTGTCAATTGCATACTTGGATAACCTTAATCCTCTAACCCTAATCTCTAACTCTAACCTAACACTTATCCTAACCCCTAATCCACTGTCATACTCGCTGTCATGCACAATTCAATAGACGTGAGAAAAAAAATAAAATACCAGAGGCGATCAGAAAAAGAAACGACGCGTCGCGATCAGATACAAAAAAAATTAGAAACAAGAAAAAAGCAAAATCAGAGAGTGGCGATAAAGATAAAAGCGCCGAAGGGATTGTCATTGGGAGGGAAAGAGCTAGAAAAAGTATAAGCAGGCTGGATAGTGTCATTCATGATCTGTATGTGTGAACAAAGAGCAGGAAAGATAGAAAAGTCTGAAAAGAAGCAGCCGTCTGTAGATTTTTGAAAAATTAAAATCATTCGGTAAAGTAGATCATGAGCAGAGAATCTAATGATCTAGTCACCACTTGAAAGTTCTTGGTAGCTATGGAGGTTCCTATTTCAGGGGTAAGAATTGATATCTCCAGCAATGAAACTGATGAAAATTAAAGATAAGAATAGGAAAAAGAGTTGGCAGTCTACGATCAGATGTGGAAAAGTGGATTGGGATAGCATAGATGACAAAAAGAACAAGAGATTCTACTTAATATGGATAGTAGTGTATAGATAGTTAGAATAAGAGTCAGGAGTAGAAAAAATAAGTGTAGAACAATTTTTAAAGTAATGGCAACCATATTAATTTTTTTTTCAAATACTTTTGCTTATTCCTTTTTTTGATCTGGAAAGCCATCAATATTTAATTAAAAAATAGCTAACAAGCCAGTGCACTAAGTAAATTTAAAGTTGGAATTGTTTTTGGAGGTTAAGGATAGTAGGCTATTGTTGGCTTAGATACCAAGAAAAAGTATGATGTTATGAATGAGAAAGGGATTCAAGGAATTGCTGAAATATATTTGTAATGGTTTAATGTATTTGATGTGGTTTTAGAATTGCAGTAATACTTCAAACTCAAAATTTGTGATTGTATGAGGAGGGGGTACTACAAAAAAGGTTGAGGCAGTGCAGTAGAAATTGAAGTAATGAGATAATGGAAAGTTAAAATAAGGGTAAATTTAAAACACTACCAAGAATGGATTTTGTTAATACAGCAAAAGTTAAAAAAGAGGAAAGGGGCAGGTAATGGGTAGTCAGTGAGAGCAACAACAGCAGACAGATTTATCTTCTCTGAAATAATTTTTTTCTAACCAGTGGTAAGGGCTGAAAAAACTAATTTGTTATTTTTGACCTATACTAAACTTTAATTTTAAATTTGGTTACATGTAGGCTACTGTGCATTATCTAAAACTTTTTTTTACAACAGTTATATAAATGAACTACAAAACAGCAAAGCTCAAAATAACTATCTAAGAATACTTTTTTAATTTTAACTTTTAAATTCTTATACTATTTTTATTAAACAAAAGACTTATATACAAAATTAGCAGAAAAATTTTGATTTAAGACAACAAATGAAAAAGCAATTTACAAGCATTAATAACCAAATTTACAAAAAATCTAATCAGAAACAAAAATTCAAACAAAATAACAAAAATATGTAGTCTTTTTGGTTCTTCTTTACTATTTGCCGAGTTTAGTTCATTACCTTTTAAATTTTGGGGATTCCCCAAAGCCTGCTAGGTTAGTAATTGCAAACAGTAAATGAGACCCGTCTGCCTCAGCTTATTATTTTTTCTTAAAACAAAACACACTTGATTTTAAGTCAGAAATACAAAAACAGATATTGAAATCTTTATTCTAAAACCAATGAAGCAAAAAATGCTACAGCACCTTTAATTGTATCATAACTACTTATTAATAGAATCATCAACAAAATTACACCATAAGTTGCAACTAAGAGAACTTTCATTGTACTGATAATGTTACCATTTGTTATTGCTAACAAGACTTATAAAAGTAGATTTTGCACCTAAAATTCGTTAAAATATATATTTACTTTTTTGCAAATTATCAAAATTATTAAGAATTAATGTGCTTAAATTTGCTGAATGTTAAACTTTAAGCCAAGAGCAGCCAAGTTTTTTAAAGCAAGAGTTATTTTAACTTATAAAAAATATTTATAGGCCCAAAGCTAGTGAGAATAATGAATAAATAAGCCAAGTTTTACAAATAAAAACCTTTTTTTAATCTTCACTTGCATTAAACAAGTTTTTTATCTTCAACATATAAAAATAACAAACAAATGTTTACTTTAGCTCACAATGTTTAAAATGCTTTTTATTAAAAGGTCTTCTTTTTTTGTATGGTTTGGTTAATTTGTTTTATCACTTTAAAAAATGTGTTGTGAGTCATGAATCAGATGGCCTTGCTTTAACCAACAAAAATAGGGGTCTCTTCAAGAAGTCACCATAAGTAGTTTTTTTCAGTAAAACGAACCTGGAATCTATCTATGACACTAAATGGAATAAAAAAAAACCGAAATGATCTTTTTAAAAAGTGATAGTAACCAATGAGTGGGATCTAGGTTTGTTACACAAACAAAAGTTGCTTGCAGTGACTTTCTTAAAAGACCCAAAAATAGAACATGAAATCTAGCAGTTACTATAAATCAAAAAAGTTTTGTGCTCTAAGGTAAATGCAACTCTGTATTTTTAATAAGTATGATTTATCCCATATTTGAAAATCATCTATCCATTTTAACAAAAAATATAACATGACAAAAACGTGCATTAGTAAAAAGTAATTCCCCTTTTCGTTTTTTGGCTTTTACTACTACATAACAGTCTACTTGTTTGCACTTCTATTGAGGTCATGGTCAGTACTATTGCTGCTTATGGAATTTCAAGAATCTTATATTTTATCCAGCACATTAATCACTTGTTCCTACAAACAGCTTCTAATTTCCAATGACTTATATATGATTAAGTCACCAAAGAACCACAGAACCCATCACAGCCAAAACTCGGGGAGGAAACTTGATATTGCAAATATACAAAGTAATCAAATATAGAAAAAGTTTAAAGCTTGTGATTTTGTAAGTTATTAGTGATAGTGGTACTTTTTTAAAAAAGTAACTACACATAAAGTTACAGTTATACATAACTAATAAAGTAATCTCTGGAATTCAGCAATTTACTTTATCTTAAGATTTTCGATCGATTTATAAATATATTAATAAACATTAATTCAAAATAAATATATATACTAATTATTTATTGGTACAAACAATAAACTAAACTAAATCTAAGCTAATACTAAAAGAAGTTAATTTTCAAAAACAGACGACATCATTTTATAAACCAACATATGGGACTTGCAGTAAAATAACGTTTTATATATTTGACTAGCAAACTTTGGTGTTGCCAAAAACTAGCAAAAATTTAAAACCTGTAAAAAAATATATACAAGAAAAAACATTTGAAAGGGAAAAACACAGAACTTCAAAGTGATGTACCAACATGGGCGTAGCCAAGGGGGGGACAAAGGGTCTACAGCCTTACCAAACTTTTAAGTTTTGTATTCGACTCTTAACAATTTTGTAGCACTTACAAACAGTACGCATTACAACAGTCGATCACAGATTAGCTACATGTTTACGTTGTTACGTTACAGGAGAGCTATTTTTACTACAGCATTTGGTCATTTGTTTTTGCTATTAAACCAATTTTGTATGTCTTCCAGTTCAGTCAGTTTTAGTTCAATTAAGGTAGCTCTTTTGAGTAAAACTGCTAGGTTCCGAATTTCAAACGTTTAGCCAGTATGCATATTTATTACTTTTGAATGCCGCAGTCTACTTAGATGGCAAAGCCTAAAGAAGTAAGATTGAATAGTTTTTTTCCGAGATGTCAAAACTTGCTCAACAACAAAATTAGGTTTATTGTTGACAGTGGCGTGCGGTGACTTTTGAGACTAGTAATGCAATTGGTATGCCTATTCATTGAATGTATTAAAGAAATTGTAAAATGGCTTTAAGGCGAATGGTAAAGACCCTTTTTCATATGTATTATCATTTTTTAAATTTTGCTTGTGTATTTCCTCCCTAACTATGCTTTATTAATAAAAATAAATGTACAGTAGAACCTCGCAGTACGAGTGCCTCGTTGTACGAGAAATTCGCTTTGCGAGCGGCTATTTGTAAGAATTTTTGTCTCATACGACCCAGCCAACATGCCCGTGCAGGGCCCTTGAGGGTAAAATGTGGGCAATGCGGGCTCGTGCGGGCAAGCCAAAACCGTAAGGGCCCGGTACAGGTCTGGTGCAGTTTTCACGAGGGTAAAGTGCAGTTTTCAAGTGGGCTATCGTCAATAGCAGACGTGTACAGGAACCGTGCGGTTCCGGTACAGTTTGGTAGATAGCAAGTGCCAAAATTTTTGAGGTGAATTTTGGTGTAGTAATTATGTGCAGGAACTGTGCGGGTCCAATGCAGTTTTGCTGTGCGGGTGTTATGCGGGTTTTGAGTGGGCAATTAAAACCAAAAACCTGTACAGGTTTTGTGCGGGTCCCGTTCGGTTTGTCGTATTTTCCGAATAAGGTTTTTAAAACGTAATGCGTGTGCAACGCCCGTGCCCGAACTGTGCAAGTCCTTCACAGTTTATCACATAAAATTTTTAAACATTATTTGAAGTTTGCATGTAGAAATCACGTGCAGGAACTGTGCGGGTCTTGTGTAGTTTTCCATGCAGGAGTTATGCGGGTCTCAGGTGGGCAATCCAAGTAGGATAACTGTACAGGTCCTGTGCGGGTCCCATGCAGTTTATTAAGTATATTTTTTATATTTTCAAGAATGCAAAGCAATGTAACAAAGACTTGTTGGTCCTGTGCAGGTCCTTCACAGTTTCTCAGATAAAGTTTTAAAACATTATTTGAAATTCGTATGGAGAAATCCTGTTCAAGAACTGTGCGGGTCCTGTACAATTTTCTATGCAGAAGTTATGCAGATTTCAAGCGAGCAATTTAAGTAGGAAACCTGCACAAGTCCTGTGCGGATTCCATGCAGTTTTTAACATATATTTTTGGATATTTTCAAGAATACAAAAAAAATAATTAAAACTTTATGTTGATCCTTCTCAGGTTCTTGTACAGATTTAAGGTTTCTGAAAACACCATTGCGAGTGCAAAGCCGCTGCGCCCGAATTGTGCAGGTCTTTTACAGTTTCTCAGATAAAATTTTGAAATATTAGTTGAGGTTTACATGTAGAAATCATGCGCAGGAACTGTGCGGGTCCTGTGCAGCTTTTTATGCAGGATTTATGCCGTTTTTAAGTGGGCAATTAAAGTAGGAAACCTGTACAGATCCTGTGCGTATCCCGTGCAGCTAGTCGTATTGTCTGAATAAGGTTTTTGAAAACACCAATGCAAGTGCAAAGCCCGCGCTAGAACTGTGCAGGTCCTTTACAATTTATCGAACAAAGTTTTAATATATTTTTAGAAGTTTGCGAGTAGAAATCATGTTACGGAACTGTGCGGGTCCCATGCAGACTTGCTATGCAGGAGTTATGCGGGTTTCTAGTGGGCCATTTAGGTAGAAAAACTGTACAGGTTCTGTGCGGGTTCAATGCTGATTATTAAATATATTTTTTTGATATTTTAAAGAATAGAGTTAATTTTTTTTTTTTATTTAAATCACACTCACGGTCCATAACAGAAAACAAAACAAAACAGCAAAAACTACACGGAATAAGAGACACATACAAAAAAAACAACACTTTAAAAAAAAATTAATAAAAAACTTAAAAACTATGGTAAGGGTTTGGAATGCCTGCAAACGTTAAAAACTGGTGAACTAAATTAACAGAAAGACAAAGTGCTTTGCAAGAGTTACTTTCTCTAAAGTTGGTTTTATAGTGGTGTTGAAGCTATAAACCAGGGGTCGGCAACCCCCGGCACGCGTGCCAATCTTGGCACGCGAGGTGATTTTATGCGGCACGCGAGGTGATTTTATGCGGCACGCGAGGTGATTTTATACGGCACGCGGCGTCGTGAATATTTTTCAAAAACACGTTTACGGACCTTTTTTTTTTAGAGATCACCCTGATTTTGAGAGAAAAATAGGGAAATCAGAGATGAAATCGAAGTGAAGACCTTTTTTTTTTTTTTAGAGAACGTCCTGATTTTGGGAGAAAAATAGGGAAATCAGAGATGAAATTGAAGTGAAGACTTTTTTTTTTTTAGAGAACATTCTGATTTTGGGAGAAAAATAGGGAAATCAGAGATGAAATTGAAGTGAAGATATCGGAACGAAACATATATTTTGACAATGAATTTCACAACTTGGCACACTGGAAAGAAAACGTTGCCCACCCCTGTACTATATTATCAAAAATAGTTTGGCACGCGCAGCTAACAAAATTCAAAAACTGGCACATTGCGTTGAAAAGGTTGCCGACCCCTGCTATAAACAGTTCAAAGCTGTTTTTCATTCCGTCTCTGCAAGCAGCCATCAGAAAGCGGCGCTAAATTTATTAAAACAAAAAGCAGGATCGAAAAATCTGTAAAAGATCATGTAGCGTGCGAATTGCGTTAATGTAGATCAAACAAAAGTTATATTTTGCTATTGTTATTTGGTTTAAGTACTTTTTGATGGCACCGGGTTCTTTTAAATGTTAAAATTAAAAGCGAAAATTAATTGTTTTCGGTTGGACAATTATAAGCTATTGTTTCAAAGGAAAATCACAAAACAGTTTGATTTTAGGCTTGATTTTAAAAAAGAAAGAAGCAGGGATAGCTTCATTTATAAAATGAAGCAACACTGCCACAGCACCTACATCGCATGAAAACAAAAGAAACGACGCTACAGCATCTGCCAATACTCACCTCTGCAATCTTGATTGTTTGTGTGAGATCAGAACTTTTTTTAACTGTTGAAAAGTTGTTGGAATTTAAATCCAACACTATTTTACCGCGTTTTGTTTTGTAGCGTGCTAAACGGTTATTGGTGAATATACAGTTTGAACAACGCCCACTTACATAAAGATTAACGTCCTCGCGATGACACCGTTTCTCAAATTAAGGTCATTTATAACGCCCTGTCACAAGCAAAGTGTAAAAGCTTGCCTAATAGTATTTACGTTTGTTAAAGTTTTATCAAATCTATATTTTTAGAGTGGGTGTTAAAGTACTTTTTGCTTGAAATTGTTCAAATTTTCGAAACTTAAAATTTTACGGCTTTTAACTTTGCTTTCTATTAAGTCGTGTTTAACGAAGAAAAATCGAACAAAAAAATGTTTCGTTAGAATAACAGTTATCATCAAGCCTCAATCAATTCAATAAATCATACTAAATTATCAGATCTTGCGTTTTTTGGTGTCCGATCTATGGGGCGCGCCGGTATAACGCAATATACCTGGTTGGTCCAACCGAGCCCCGTCATTCAATTGTATGCAATCTAACAATTTTGAACTTTTTTAGCAAGGTTTTGTAGTAGCTTTATAACAATCCAAGCAAACGATTTTTGAGGTTGCCTAAATGTTCTTTTAACTCTTACAGGTTCAGACTTTTAATAAAAATAATTTCGCTTAGAGCTCAAAATTTATTTATTGTAGGGTAAACATTTTAATGCATTATATATACTACTTCTTTATGGAAGTGTTATCACAATAAAACAAACGCTAAGTGACGCCAACTGCAATTTTTTTGAAAATTTCTTACATTTAATAATGGCTTTAGTATGGTGCAAACAGAGCGGCCGCACCAGCCGGACCCCCTGAAAAACGTCAAAAAGTGGCCGCCCTAACCCAAATATTGCTTTATTTTTTCATAGTAGCACCATGACGGTGGCTCCCCTGTCTTTACCTTAACTTTTAAGACGAAAGTATAGATTCGATTGAAAGTGTTGACTTTTTTTACGTTTTTGGAACAAAAAAATTTACACACTAAAAAGAGGCTCTCTTTTTTTCTTGCACCAGGCCTTCCTTTCGTAAAGTCTTCACTGCTTGCATTCTTTTAAGAGTTCACATTTTGTGCTCCTGAGTAGTACCAAAACTCTATAATAAAAGTAATCTAATTTCTATACCACTGAGCCATAAGTTTGATTTTTTGGTAATTTGAATGCACTCAAATATCACATGAAAGCTAAAAAATTCTCACTTACCAATCCGAACCTGTTTTGATCTTTACTCAACGCTTACAATTGTAAATAACCACACTTTATAATCATTTATAGGAACAGTTTGAAATCAAATGCAACCCAAAAATTGTAACAAAATTAAAAGCAACCTCCAGGAGTCAAGAACTTGGATTGGTTGATAGTGAAATAAAAATGACTAATAAAGGTTTAAATTAAGTTCATTTAAACTGGTATGCAGTATGTGCAGTGACCAAGTTGTCAACATTAGCATATTTTCCATTGGTTATAAAAGACAGATTGTACGAGTATGTATAAAAGTAAAACAGAAGGGATTCAAAACTAATCTATAGAAAATTTTTTAAAGAGTGGGACCTGGTTTGCTTGTTGTGGCTGGTAGCAAAGGCGAAACTTCTTTTCGAGACAAGATTTATTATCATTTGGAACCAAAGGCGTACCGAGGATTTTTGAAAGGGATGAAGGTATAACAGCAACAATCAAATTTACTTAGCGTAAAATCACTTTTTCAAATGGTAGAAAATGGCCTTCACTTTGTATCTGTCTCGGTTTTGTTGGTTTTTCGTCCAAAAAAACGTAGTGATGTATAAAAAAAAGTCTTTACTTCAAAGCTATCTCTGATTTCTCATATTACTGATCTCCAAAGGGAGGCATGGCGTAATACCCCCTCCCCTAAATACGCTACTGTTTGGAACATGTGCTAATGCTGTAGAAGTACTGTAAAAGCATATGTTGGTAAAGCAACGATAACAGATAAATGTTATATAGAACTGTCAGATCAAAAAAGAGAGCACTGGGCTTCTTTTCAACCCTCGATGTTGTTTGCGCAAAACCACTCGGTGCTTGTCTTGAGGAAGCAGAGAGCCAATAAAAGAGGTTTATTGCGGGATTAGACAGGCTCCTCTGGTGTAGGGAACACCAACTAGAGATATCGGCTGATAACTTTTTGTGCTCTCCTCAGGGTTTAATTGTGTGATCGCGACTGCAAGCGCTCTTCTCTAGATTTTAAAAACTTTGAAGCAATGACGTAACCAAAAAAGTCACGTACAACAGCTCCACAATAGATTATAATGCATGTTCAAAGCAGATGAAATCTAGGCTAAGAGTTTTACCTGGTATATAAGTGTTGTAAAACAGCATTAAATTCTCTGAGCTAAATTTCAATTATATGTATTATATATGTTCACTGAGTTTAATAAGGTAGTCCTGCAAGGGTACCTCTTGAAAGGCGAGTCGAGATGACGTGGGTCAATCTTGTATCTTTTGTTTTCTAAGTAGATAATCTACAATAGCATCATGCATCTAAAAGGAAATAGTTTGCCGTCGCGGGATTGTCTTGACTCTTGATTTACCTGTAAAAAAGATTTGCTAAGGTACTCCATGTTTTTAATTAGAGTGTGAAAAGTTGATGATCCGAGAATTGCTTCAGAGCAGCGATGTTCTTTTCTTTCGTTTCAAGTCTGGCCAGCATGGTTTTACAGCAGCCATCCTTGACCCGTGTCACTCCAGAAAACTTCTTAATTATTTTTCAGTGGGTTGGATATCTAAAAATGATATAAAAACGGTCTAGGTCACCTGGAAGAATAGTCTTTTTGGCTGCTTTTCTGATAATGTTGAAAACATTTTGATAAATCTGGTCCCAGTCTTGTATATTTGGTGCCAATAAAGCAGTTCAAGACTCAATACTGGGCCTCACGAAATTCCATTATTTAACATTGAACATGCTTGGCACCGGCAAAACGTACCTCGGTGGCATTATGTGAGGGTTTTTAATCTTGTGACCAGAAACATCTGTATGGTAATTAGTGAGTATGAGGACAAACGTAAACAAATGCTAGATCAGGATTATTGTCAGGCTTCTACGGCGGCCTATGAGTGTGGCGCAAAAAGCGTACATTGTGGTAACATCTTGCCCCATTTATCACCATCCGAATGAAGCTTCGCTCTCTCAGATATCGAAAAGACCTAATGACCTGGTTAACGGAAATATGTCCGGCAATTTAGTGGACCATTCAGCTCCAAAGTATTCCAACGACCAGCAGAGTAAAAGATGGTGGTACTTTTACCATTGAACAAGAATGCAAGATGGTTAATACTCGCCCAAACACTCAATTAAAGCACCACCATAGAAACTGTTATGGGATTGTAGTCCCAATCAAAATGCAGGCCAAAGCGTATAGACAGTGATAAAAAAATTGGGCAGTTCTAGGATCACAGCTGGTTGGTTTTTGTAGATAGGCCTACGTATCAACAAAAACGTTTATTTATTTACCATTAACGGCCACACAATCATTCAATCTTGCAATGTTTAAGTGGTAATCAGTCCAGAGTAATAGTTTTTAGAAAAATATATCCATTCAAAAAAACTATAGTTACTTCAAAATTAAGAAGTATAATTTTTTTCCGCCCATGTGCACATTAGTGGTGCAGCTGGGTCTTTTGGATAACAATCATGCCTTAAAACTATAGAGTGATAGTTATTAGAAACGTTTATTTCGAGGCTTTTGATGTTCAGCCAGATGGTGGGTTTTCGGTACTCTTGACAATATGCCTTGATAGGGGCATTTTTTTTTATTGCATCGTTCAAAAAACGATGATTGCCAATTAGCAGGCCCTGGCTAAACATTGGAAGTTCTAGATACAACTAAGATATTCTAACATTTTGGAAGATTTTTTTGTACTCCTTCATGCAAAATTTCAAGTATAAACCTTAACATTTGGCTACAAAAAAGCATTTGCCACCCGAGTCAATTTGTTTGTTTTTGCAACTGGTAACTACAGCATTTTTATTGTTTCTGATAAAGGATTTATGAAGGTCCAAAAATGTTTAAACTAAATGTTTTAGTATGTTTGCATTAAGAATTTTTAAAATGAGGGTTTGATTACTTTAGAGCGAAGGCGTGCAACATACGGCGCGCGGGCTATAATGCGGCCCCCGGCGCCTCTTTTTATGGCTCGCTTCTGGTGAACAAGGAAACGAGGTTATAAATACAAGTTAAACAAAATGTTAGTAAGAGAAATTTTTTTGTGTTAAAATAAGAAACAATTTTAAAGTCGAGTAAATAAACCATATTCAATAACTATTTTTTTAACCTACCTATAGTTTTCAATTCGTATTACTATTTTATCTTTATTTTTTACGTCACATGGTAATTAAATTCAGACTATGAACCATAGCAATTTGCTCTTGTTCAATCATAGTCCTTGTTGAACGGATACTTAAATACAAAATTGATTCTGAAAATTAACAAAAGCTTAAAATATCAACAAGTAAGAGAAGGAAGGTTAATTGTGGAAGAAAACGGTTCAGCAATAAGTGGTGCAAAATCTATTAAAAATCTCTGACACACTTTTCTTGTTTATAGATTAGAAAAGTTAAAACGCAAGGTATCAATTGGGAAAAGTATGTTGAAATGGTTAAAAAGTATCACTTCATTTGTAACAAGCTTTGAAGATTTTCGAAACAGGACGCAAGCCGACAAATGGACGAAAACATCGCATAGATTAAATTAACACCGTACCTCGTACAGCTGTTGTCTCAAAAAAATCGGGACGACTGCAAGATAGAGCGATTAAGTATTTGGCGAGTTCTTTGTTGATTGTGGCAGTTTTGCTCTTTATAGAAACTTTTGTTCTTCATAGAAAAAGCAGTTATTTTGTTTGCTTCAAATGAAAAATTCATTTTCAAAGATAGAAATCTATAGATGGAGGTTTTTCATAGTTTGTGATTTGCTTTACGTGTAATTAAAAACCGTTTTACTTTGAGCCACTCTTTTGGCAAATTTGTTTGTATTTCTGAAAATATTATTTCTACACACAGTTTGTGTATAGTAACAGGTACTAACAGTGATCACTAGTAAATCAAACATAAAACTCTTGTTCTTTTGCTAGCAAGTTAGAATGATATTTGGTTGACAATTTAATATTTCGTAGAATTAATTTAGCATTACTTAGTACAGGTTACTTATTTTATTTTTTATTTTATCTTTATATTTATCCTCCTGACTCGCAGGAGAGTGACTGAGGCGCTAATAGGTAGGATAACCAATCACTCTGCGCTCTTGTTGACAAATGTGTTTTAGTCTTGGAGAAGGTGCGAATAAATTTTAAAGTCTGCATCAGCTTTTGCTTTAACGCAGCGTCGCTCAATTTGATTTAACAAACTATAAATAACCATTTTCTCGCTACCTTTCAATTATTTTTCAGTGATTGCTCACCACAGTATTTCTATTTATTACCAATAATATCATCTAAATATAACATTATATGAATTCAAAATTTGATTTGGAATATCCCTATTAAGTTCACCCTTTACGTCGGAACTTTCAAGGATTTTTGACCATGGTCAACTTTATCCTTTCTACAAGATAGCTAAATTTTATCAAAGATGGATTGCCACTCGTCGCTTTGACAAGTCGTTAGTGTAGTAATTTTTTAAAGTAACCACAACTCATAAAATATAGACGCTACTTTATTAGGAATTTTCAAAATTCTCTAGTTACTTTTTTCGCATTACTTGAACGTTTAATAATTTCATTAACAAAAATTCTATCAGGATTTCCGTATTTTTGCAAATGAACAAGAAGCAAAGTTTTAATTTCAATCTTGTCTGATTAAGTTTAATCAATTTGATAGAAAAAATTGAGCAAATTTGGATCTTCTATAGAAAGCCCCCGCCAGCGCAATCTGCAGTACTTAAAACGTGGCGGGGTTGTTTTTCTCAATCTCACATTTTTGCATTAGTGGCGGGGGCTTTCTACAAAAGATCCGTAATTTTTTCATAAAAAATATTAATTCAAAAGCAATAAATAAATTCTAAATCGATAAAAATGTATATACCATTTCATGCAGTGCATACATACATGTACATAATTGATTAAATGAAGTTTAGTGTCAGTATTTTTTGGTTTCGCAATTAATTAATGGATAACGTAGCCGAAATATAGTGAACACTGTTTCGACGGTTGCATCCTTGAGAAAGATACTTGCCTCAGCTAGACAATTTTAGCTAATATCTTTAAAATGCGGTCAGATCACGGTGTAAACAATTAAAACAAATAAAAAATTTTAACCGGGTAATAGAATCTTGTAAGCAAGTCAGGGTAAACACGTGAGTGTCAATGTATTTATAAAGCTTCATTATCCTGTAAGCCTGGCGAATAGAGTTGACACTGATATGATATGACCAAATAATGCTTTGTTTTTCTCAGTTGCAGAAACATGATTAAAATAATTTTAAGTTCTTTTGTCAGTGTTATTTAACCATATTTTATAGATTCTTACGCCAGACCGTTACAAAAATTTTTTATGCTATAATTTCAGCATAAATTTATATTACTGATTAACCTAATAAATATTTGTTGAACTGTTCTTTTAGACCGAATTCTAATTTTGTTGCTTCTTTGTCTGACAACGATAGTGATATTGTTCTTCCCTCCCCACCAACGAAGTTATTGAGATCAAATCAAGAACCCATTAATGACGTGCCCTCAAGATTAAACTCTTCCTCGCCTTTGATATATGAAGGGTCTTCCTCTGTTGCTAGCACACCGTTGTCAACATCAGCTTTGGATTTACCATCGAACATATCAAACCAAGACTCAGATAAGCTCTTAACACTTTCCAAAACTGCACTGCGATTACATTGCTAATGTTATTTTCCAATTTTTAATTGTTTCTGGTTGAATTTTTTAAAAGAGCGGCTAAATTATGGTGTCAACTATCAAATATTACATCAGTCGAGCATCTTTTAGAATATTTCTTTTCTCATTTACGCAACCTTTCCAAAATTACCAATTCGTATATGTATATTATGCAATTCTCTACGCGATCATTTTTTAAATGCTATTAAAACATTGTAAACTGCATTTGAAGTATATTAAAAGCTCATAACTTTTTTAGAATAAACTTTGCCTCATAATTGTTACTCAAAAAGTACAAAAATAATGCAAGTTTACAAAAGTGTAAAAAGTTTGACAAATTGAAAATTAATCTTTATTTAAACTAATTAGGATATAGCCAGTGATGACTTTATTAGGGTGCGTACGGAGCGCCCCACAGCCCTCCTAAAAAACATCAAAAAGTGGCCCTCCAAAACAAAATATTGCCCTATTTCTTTATAATAGCACCAGGATGTTTGCATCTGTAAAATAAAGACTTGTTTTAAAGATTACTTTATTTTGATGCACTAAAAAGTGGCCCCTTATTTTTCTTGCACCAGGCCCTTTTTTGTAAGGCCATCACTGGATATAGCTTGCATGTTCTTAGTTCTAATAAGCCTACTACTAATTTGGTCAATCTATTGTCTCTGCTAGACGTTCTTAAGAAGTATTTCTAATTTTCCGTCATATGTAGGCCGAAAATAAAAACCAAACACTAAATTTTCAATTGGAGGACAATATCTGTGCATCTCTAATGGCGGACAATTTAATCATTGGTTAAGTTCTATAAGCATTCCAGCAAGCAAATAATATGAATGAATAAATACAAGTAACTTCAGATATAGATAAAAAATGATGAATTAGAGTAGACCTTGACATATTGTTGTTTGACATTTTTTATATTCAAAACTTAATTAAACTCAGTTAATTTTTTAGGCTGTGCAACTTTATGTAACTGCGAAGGCAGAATCAGGGTATGATGATTTTTTTTAGGCTTCACTTTAATTTTACATGTGCAACTGCGCAAGCCTAAACTCAATTTTTTTCTAAAGAACCTTAATTTTTGTCATACCTTTGTTTCATTTTTCTTGAAAACCTTAATTTTTGTCGTAACTTTGTTTAATTTTTTCTTAACAATCTAGATTTTTGTCATAACTTTGTTTCATTTTTCTTGAAAACCTTAATTTTTGTCATGACTACCTTCAATTTTTTCTCGGCAATCTTGATTTTCTTATACAATATCTAGTATCTAGGTTTAATTTTTTCTTGATAACCTTGATTTTGTTATATTTATGTTCAATTTCTCAATTTTTCCCTAAAAAAGTTTGGTTTTTAGATATTTTTATTCAATTTTAAAACTTTTTTTCTAAAAAACCTTGATTTTTGTCATAACTCCCTTCTTATTTTTTTTCTTCCCCTTCCCAATTTTTTTTCTTAACAACCTCGATTTTTGTCATAACTTTGTTTAAGTTTTTCTTGAAAAACTTAATTTTTATAACTATCTTCAATTTTTTTTTCTCGGTGATCTTGATTTTCTTATATCTAGGTTTAATTTTTTCTTGGTAACCTTAATTTTTGTCATAACTTTGTTTAGTTATTTCTTGACATCCTCGATTTTTGTCACATCTATCTTTAATTTTTCTTAACAGTCTTGATTTTTGTCATGCCTTTGTTTAATTTTTTCTAATCAATCTTAATTTTTGTCGTAACTATCTTCAATTTTTTCTTAACAACCTCGATTTTTGTTATGCCTTTGTTTCATTTTTCTTGAAAACCTTAATTTTTTCTCATAACTATCTTCAATTTTTTCTTAACAATCTCGATTTTTTGTCATATCTTTGTTTAATTTTTTTTCTTGAAAACATTAATTTTTATAACTATCTTCAATTTTTCTCGGCGATCTTGATTTCTTTCATACCTTTTTTTAGTTATTTCTTGACATCCTCGATTTTTGTCACATCTATCTTTAATTTTTCTTAACAATCTTGATTTTTGTCATACCTTTGTTTAATTTTTCTTAAAAACCTTAATTTTTGTCGTAACTATCTTCAATTTTTTCTTAACAACCTCGATTTTTGTTATGCCTTTGTTTCATTTTTTCTTGAAAACCTTAAATTTGTCATAACTATCTTCAATTTTTTCTTAACAATCTCGATTTTTTGTCATATCTTTGTTTAATTTTTTCTTGAAAACATTAATTTTTATAACTATCTTCAATTTTTCTCGGCGATCTTGATTTCTTTCATACCTTTGTTTAGTTATTTCTTGACAACCTCGATTTTTGTCACATCTATCTTTAATTTTTCTTAACAATCTTGATTTTTGTCATACCTTTGTTTAAGTTTTTTCTTATTAACCTTGGTTTTTATCATACTTTTGTTTAATTTTTCTCAACAATCTTGATTTTTGTCATGCTTTTGTTTAATTTTTTCCCGACAACCTTGATTTTTGTCATAACTATCTTCAATTTTTCTTTACAACCTCGATTTTTGTTATAACTTTGTTTAATTTTTTCTTGAAAACCTTAATTTTTATATCTATCTTCAATTTTTTCTCGGGGATCTTGATTTTCTTATAACTATGTTTAATTTTTCTTGATAACCTTGATTTTTATCATAACTTTTTTTAATTATTTCTTGACAACCTCGATTTTCGTCACACTTATCCTTAATTTTTCTTACAACCTTTTTATTTTTTCTAATCAACTTTGGTTTTTGTCATACCTTTGTTTAATTTTTTCTCGGTAACCTTGATTTTCGTCATACCTAAACTCAATTTTTTTTTTCTAAACAACCTCAATTTTTGTCGTACCTTTGTTTGATTTTTTCTTGAAAACTTTGATATTTGTCATAAATATCTTTAATTTTTTCTTAACAATCTCAATTTTTGTCATACCTTTGTTTAATCTTTTCTAATTAATCTTGATTTTCTATAACTGTCTTTAATTTTTTCTAGGCAATCTTGATTTTGTACTTTTGTTCAATTTTTAAAAAAAATTTTTCTTAGACAACCTTGATTTTTGTTACACCTATCTTCAATTTTTTTTCTAGAAAAATTCCAATTTTGTTATACCTTTGTTCAATTTTTAAAACTTTTTTCTTTAAACAATTTTGACTTTTGTTATACTTATGCTCAATTTTTCAAAAGTTTTTCTTAGCCAACCTTGATTTTTGTTGTACCTAATTACAATTTTTCTTGACATTCTCAATTTTCCTTATACCTTTGCTTAAGTTTTCTTGACAACCTTGATTTTTGTCATACCTTTGTTTAATTTTTTTCTTAACAATCTTGATTTTGTTGCACCTACCTTCAGTTTTTTTCTAAACAACCTTGGTTTTTAAAGAAACAATTAAACAAAAGCTAAAAACAAACACGCGAATGTCAGCAAAAGTAAACCAAATAGTTATGAAATTATGGGTTGGTGATGATGACATGGAGAAAAAAACACAAGAAAATAATCAAAAATGACAAAGATATTGTTGAAACGAGAATAACAGAAAGAAGAACTGTGATTATGACGCAAAGAGGAAAAGTCAAAGTTTAACAGTGGACTTGAGAAATAGGTTTATTGTTGTCATGATACAAAAAACTTGGTGAAGTAGACAACACTGTGGCTTAAATAAAACTTTTTATGACGATCTGTGTATTTTTCTAGGTTTGTGCATGAACTTTTACTTTCAAAAGTAAGAAAAACATTATTCTTTTATAAAATTTTTTTCTAAATTGTAACTTTTATCTGACATTTTACCATCAAACGAACTTATAAATCTTGATAAAAGAAAATTTTTAACAAATTGTGATAATTTTTTATAACTAAACACAACAATACGTAAAGTCGAGAGAATTTTTTAAAATAAAAAATGTAACAGACCAATTGAAAACATAAAAATTGATGCGCTCTAAAAGTTACATGCTTAATAGTTTAAAAAGAGTAGGTTTATAAATCAAAATACCCAAGTTGTGACTTTAAATGGAAAAATAAAAAAATTTCTTTGTCTAACTTTAGAAACAACAAACTTAGCTATTGAAACGTGAACAAAGTAAAATATAGGTTTGTTTCGAAAAGTTTGCTTGCGAAAAGGCAAAATTAAATCATGCAAAAGGATATGTTTTTGATTTTTTTGAGGCACAAACGGTTTCAACTAGTTAAAATTTGTAAGGTTGACTGATTTTTATCATAAGATTAATTTAAAGCATCACATTTAGGTCACATAATGAATAAACAGTTGCTAAAAACAGATATTGATTTGCAAATCAAACAACTTTTAACGCCAAATTTGCTATTTTTCAATCAAGACGGTTTCAACTTGAGAAAATCTTGTGAAATTTTGTGATGCTAAACAACTTTTAATGCAAAGTAGATTGAAAAAACTTAGGTTACAAGATGAAAAAACTCTTTAAGTCAAAAATTGATATCTTTTCATGAAGAGATGAGTCTAACAAACTTGATTAGTCAACTTTTTGTTAGTTTACTTTAAAATGTTTGTATTGTTGCTTACTATTTAAAACAAACGAATCGATATTTAGTTAAACTAAAACCTTTCATGCGACTCTTTTTACTTTAGAAAGAAAAAACTAAGTAAAATGAGAACCGTGCAAAAGTCTAAATATTTGCTTCTGTGCAACAATTATACAAAGAGTTTGACAAAATTACAACGTTTGTGCAATTAAGAAAACAATTGTGACAAAAATTTTGAGATTGAATTGTTGCTACGCGTTAAAAAATATCAAAAATCTAAAATAAAGCACAATTTTTTAGGATTTTGTTTTAAAAACTAACAAATTTCTGCGGCACTTGGAGAAAATGTACACTTTTCAGGAAAAATTTTTTTAGATTTCTTAAGCAAGCAAGTGTTTCCGTAACTTTAAAATGCAAGACACTTGAAAGAAAGATAGCCCTGAATATACTATTTTTCTTGTTACCAGGTATATTCTTCATTATACTCTGTTGTTCTTCTGTTTTTTACCAGAAGAACAACAGAGTATAATGAAGAAAGATAGCCCTTTGGTATGACAAAAATTAAGGTTCTTTAGAAAAAAATTGAGTTTAGGCTTGCGCAGTTGCTCATGTAAAATTAAAGTGAAGCCTAAAAAAAATCATCATACCCTGATTCTGCCTTCGCAGTTACATAAAGTTGCACAGCCTAAAAAATTAACTGAGTTTAATTAAGTTTTGAATATAAAAAATGTCAAACAACAATATGTCAAGGTCTACTCTAATTCATCATTTTTCATCTATATCTGAAGTTACTTGTATTTATTCATTCATATTATTTGCTTGCTGGAATGCTTATAGAACTTATCCAATGATTAAATTGTCCGCCATTAGAGATGCACAGATATTGTCCTCCAATTGAAAATTTAGTGTTTGGTTTTTATTTTCGGCCTACATATTGTAATATGACGGAAAATTAGAAATACTTCTTAAGAACGTCTAGCAGAGACAATAGATTGACCAAATTAGTAGTAGGCTTATTAGAACTAAGAACATGCAAGCTATATCCAGTGATGGCCTTACAAAAAAGGGCCTGGTGCAAGAAAAATAAGGGGCCACTTTTTAGTGCATCAAAATAAAGTAATCTTTAAAACAAGTCTTTATTTTACAGATGCAAACATCCTGGTGCTATTATAAAGAAATAGGGCAATATTTTGTTTTGGAGGGCCACTTTTTGATGTTTTTTAGGAGGGCTGTGGGGCGCTCCGTACGCACCCTAATAAAGTCATCACTGGCTATATCCTAATTAGTTTAAATAAACATTAATTTTCAATTTGTCAAACTTTTTACACTTTTGTAAACTTGCATTATTTTTGTACTTTTTGAGTAACAATTATGAGGCAAAGTTTATTCTAAAAAAGTTATGAGCTTTTAATATACTTCAAATGCAGTTTACAATGTTTTAATAGCATTTAAAAAATGATCGCGTAGAGAATTGCATAATATACATGTACGAATTGGTAATTTTGGAAAGGTTGCGTAAATGAGAAAAGAAATATTCTAAAAGATGCTCGACTGATGTAATATTTGATAGTTGACACCATAATTTAGCCGCTCTTAAAAAATTCAACCAGAAACAATTAAAAATTGGAAAATAACATTAGCAATGTAATCGCAGTGCAGTTTTGGAAAGTGTTAAGAGCTTATCTGAGTCTTGGTTTGATATGTTCGATGGTAAATCCAAAGCTGATGTTGACAACGGTGTGCTAGCAACAGAGGAAGACCCTTCATATATCAAAGGCGAGGAAGAGTTTAATCTTGAGGGCACGTCATTAATGGGTTCTTGATTTGATCTCAATAACTTACGTAAAGATTTTTTTGGTCTTCACTTGTTTTTTGGTTCTAAATAAACAGAAGGGTAATTTTGTACATGAAGTAGATATTGGTTTTGCCGAAATAACTTTTTGAAGACCTTTTAAAAAAGTCTTCACACAATCTTAGTTGCTTTTGGGCACTGATCTAAATCGTTTTCGATTGCAGGAATAATTCTTTCAAAAAAATTGGCATGAAGTAACTTTCTCCTGTCCGAAATGTGCATGTTCGGTGCCGAAAAAAAAAACTGATTTTGCCTAAATACTTCGCGTTGTGAGGGGATATTTACCTGCCTCTCCTTTGTACGGCTAGGGTTAAAACGAAAAAAACTTTTCACTTTTCGCAATCCAAGTGAAGACTGAAGTACTAGTTTAGGCAATATTATGTGTAGACTTTTTTTTATTTAAGTAATTAATTGTTAATAAATATCATTTATAGAATCGCACATGTGTTTTCGACAGAAGTAGAATTCTAACTATGCTATACTAACACCATTAAGGCAGTGATTCTATATCTTACAAACAACTAACTGTTAAAAAACCAGTCAGCATTTATCGCCCTCATTACTTCTGGATTTTACAAAAATAAACAACAACATATCATTTGTTCTCTTTGTCGGGTTCAATAATATCAAGAATGAAAAGGTCTATTCTAAATCAATTAAACTTGTTTGATGACCAGGTAAAATTAATAATTTTTGATTTCTTTAAAAAAGAATTTCAAAACTTATTTTCTACAAACGCCATAGCATTCATAAAAAATTTTTTTTCCATTAACAACATCAAAAAGAATCAAGGCAAACATAAGTACGATAAATTCAGAATTTTTCGTTATTTGATTAGTAATGGGCTTTGTAAAGTAATGCAGACGTAAATGTAATTAAATACGTAGCATTGAAGGATTTTTAAACTATGTGCAAGTGACCGATAACATTCAATCGAAGATTGGTTTCGGGATTGTCAGACACGAAGTAAATTCAACTAATGAAGAACGGATGAAAGAAAAAAATGCATTACGCTGTAACTTGTTGAAATATCTTTTTGACTTTTCTGAATGATCAATTATCAGTTGCTTAAGATACTGTTGACGCCACTTTAAAAGCTTACCAATAATTTAATAAAGCCCAATAATTGGCGATATAAATATCTCAAACTTTCTTCTTTTGCAATATCTATGCGCAAGACGTCATTTAAGACACTGTCTATGAGGCGAGTGCATAATGAAGAGAAGCTAGTACTTCAAAGTCTTTGCTCGACTTTTATAAACAGAAAATGTATTTTTTTGTTTTTAAGGAAGCTTAAATATGGTTTAAAGGTTTGGAAATTTTATTGCCAAAGTTTTGGAATAATCTGTGAGCTTACTATTTTGATCGTCAAGAAAAGGTTAAGAAGCACTGTTCTTTATCAAACATCTTTAAGTACCAAACAATTAAAAATCAATTTCAGTGCCGTTTCTAAAAATTATTCTTGATACATATTTTTTTAATGTGTATTTCGTCACTCATTTTGTTAAAATAGTTTGTCTCTTATGATAAAGTAGGTTTTATTTGAATCAAAAATTAAATGTTCAATCGATGGACTGTTTACTGGCTGTAAATTTTTAAATTGAATAATTTTTTTTTGTCCTTTTATTTTTTTTAGGCAGACAGATGGTTAAAATTATAAGTAAATTATTTTTACGTTCAAGAATTGCAATTAAAATAACAGACTCTTATTATTTTCTTTTTTCGAGCGAAATTGCGTGCCTCTGTTTGTTGAGTTGGTTACTTTAGAAATACCAAGAAACAAAATAATAAAATAATAATGATTTTCACTACAGATTAAACAATACAAAGAGAAATTAATTTTTCACAGAAAGGTTCTATATAGTATATGTTTCGGCTGTTTGATCAAGTGGATTTTTGAGATAGCTCAAAATAGTTCAGCAATCCTTCTACTTGTGCGTTTGGGAGTTTTGAAGAAAATTAGACGAATATGTTTTATAAATCTTTTTGAATAATACTTATCTTGAAATTTTTTTGTTTTAAAAGTTCAACAACAAAATTTTAAAAAGTGGTAACTTCTACGCCGGTTGAAAATTTCAGAACAAACATTGTTAAATGACAGATTGCTCGCATTCCGTCATTATTTTGTGGCATTACGTAAAAAAATATCTTTTCGCGTCACACTGTTGAGACGACTTTCGAAGATAGGGTACTGAGTAGAGGTGTGCGAAAAATAACAGTTCGTTAAAAAGTAACAGTTAATTTTCTTAACAAGTATTAACAGTTAAGCGAATCGCAAAGTAACAGTTAAACATCAACAATACGAATTGTTGGACCACGTAAAATTTCTTTTTCAACCTTTTTAATAATAACATTAAATCACCATACCTCTGATCCAAAAGTCCCAAGCTTTATATAGCCTTCCTGTTTGTCATAGCAGCTGTTACAGCCCTTTATGACTTTATCTGCTTCACCAACTAAATACAGTTTCAAGTACAAAAGTAGACGATAAGCATTTGGGCTAACAGGCTCCACAAACGATTTAAGTTCTTGGACAAAAGCTGGATAGTCTGCAACAGTGTTTTTTTTAAGGCGTTTTGAGGAACCAAAACGGTCTCTCAAAATTGTCCAACGGTCTCTCAAAATCTGCTTCTACAATAGTGTAAACAAAGCTAAGTACGCTCAGGAACAATAAGAAAAAAATTAGCTGTCTTTCAAAGTTGCTTAGAGGTTCCTCAAGCCGAACCTTAAAAAAAACACTGGTCTGCAATGTCTCCACTAAACTTAGAAATTTGCATATGAAGTAAAGATAAATGGCTTGAAGATGGTTGATCGAAATATGAAGTCTTCTCAGACAACATTCTAAGCAGGGCGCCAAGAATGTTGAGAGTTTTTGAAAAGGGGTCACGAACCATAAAAGGTTGAGAACCACTATGCTAAAATTTTTATTAAAATTGTTCTAATTTGTCTCATGTCTTATTAATTTTAATCAATGCTGCGAACTCGACAGAGTTTTATTCAACTTCAAATTCGGGTTTCAGTTTTATGCTGTAAAAATCAAAAGCTTGATTAAGCCTATCTACGCAATAACTTAAACTTCTTTAAAAAATTGAAAGGCCATCACAAAGAAATAAATAGAATAAAAAATAATAAAACTGGCTGTCATTAACAAAATAAAACAAGTTTATTTAATGGGTTAAATTTAAACAGAAAACGAACATTAATTGACAACTAAGTTGTCCAACCGAAAGTAAATGTACAACTTAGTTGTATTTAAAATTTAACAATATAATATCAAAAGTAAAATCCAAATATTAATTGTTCTCTTTTCAAAATCCTTCAATTGATGAACTCAAAGTCGATTACATATTTTTTGAGTTCGTGCTCAAGTTTAAGTTAGAGTTTAAGTTTACACCCCTGCTTTTAACATAACCTATAAGGGCCGCTTTTACTTTTTAAATTATATAAAAAAGGTTTCATAGTATGACTAAAAACTTGTGCGGCTCGCTCACTCAGCTGGAACTGACAAAGCGGCCCGCGACAGCTAATAGTTTCGTCATCCCTGCTCTACGTCAATGGTAAAGCGGGAAAATCCGGATTACGAATAGAAAGAAACATTTTTTATTCAAAATAGGCGAAAATCTGGATTAAATAATCCTGATCAGCACTATGGGCTTGGCTGTTCATGCCCTGGCATGGAGGATATTCTTTTTTAATTAAAAAAAAACTTAATGGCCAGTCGCTGAAAGACCTGCGACAATCCAAAATTACTGACTTTCTACAGTGAAGTGTGTTTGATCTGCGTGTCAATGTAAATGTGTATCGTAGGGTTATTCTGCATCAAAAACTCGTTTATTTCAAAATAATTCAATTATTCGGTGGTCACAACTGGATAACTGAAAGACAGAAGAAATAGTCTTTGGATAATCCGGATTTTCGTCTAATTCAAAGATTTTATCCTTCAAATCATATTCGGATTAACCGAGATATACTGTATTATAAATTGCAAACTCCATACTGACAAACAACTAAACAACTAAACCTTTATCTCTATAGTGAAAAACTTTAGAAGCGCATAGGTACGAAATAAAAACTCCCAAGAGGTTTTAACGCACGAGGTACAGTAATTTACGAGAGCGTTTATGACGAAACATGAAAGCAATAAAAAAGATTGAGTCAACCAAATGTTCACTGTAGAATTTTAAAAGATAAGTTTATAATATTAATAAAACATTAAAGCGAATATTGAAGCAAATAAAAATTTAAGTCATCCAATTATCACGGCTACAACCTGTGTTATATGCCATGTAAGCACCAAAAGTGTGGGTGAGGTTTTGAAGTGTTTACGGTTGCTTATGAAAAAAAGGAGGAGTTACTAAAATGGTTACGTAATCAATCTTTATACGTGATGGCTTTATTTGACCAAAATCAGGAAAAAATCAAAGTAGAATCGCTCAAAACGTCAGAAACTATCGAAACTGTTTCAGGCCATGAAAAGTTTTATTATTCGAGGCCGAATAGCTATTGCTTTTATTCTCTGGGTCTGAATAGCAATCTCAGGGTTTAAATAATGCACGAATCTTGTTTGATATCAAGGTGTGCGAATTCAAGGTCCTTTTTGATTAATCTTTTTTTATCTACATATCATTAGCATCGGAACTAGCTTGAGAATGTTTTTAGTGTTCAATTATTTACAATTAAATAAGGTTTTTATTTCGTGATTACTGCTTGATTCCAAGATCAATTTTGAAGATAGTCAACTCTAAGTTATCAATTTCTCAGAAAGTGCTTATCTTGGAGGTTAAATGTTATGCTTTAAAAAATTTTTTTGTGGTGTAAAAATTTTTTGCTTATTGATACTTGTAAATTTCTATCTAAAATGTCATGTTGGGGAAAAAACGTATTTTTGTTGTATCAAACACCGCGAATGTTCGTAAAGTCTTCAAAGAGGATCCATAACAAAAAAAAATTCCTGCATAGCTGACATATATAAAAACTTTTAAAGTTATATAACAAAATGATTAATACTATACTACGTACGGCTAAAAAAGAAAAAAGTATTTTAAAAACGAAACCTATTCTAACTACTCTTATTTCAGAAGCTTAATAGGTTGTTTAAACCTAGCAATTGAAAAGGTATTAAATGGCTGGAAAAATTGCTTTTAGCAAATGTGCTGTGGCCGTTTGTGTGGTAATTATCATAGGTGCTGTCGGTAAGTTTTAGAATAAATTTTGCAATGCTTAATTTATGACTAGAACTTTTGATTAAGATTCGGACAAAACTCATTTTAAAATTTTTTATTCTCAGCATAATCTGTTGTTAGAGTTTTTTGTTCTCTGATTAAGTTCAATAAGCAATATTAAGTGTTGAAAAATAGAGCAAATCCGTGAATCATGGATTATAACTTTGAAAAAATTGAACAAAATCTGTTTTAAATTTCGGAGCAAAATATCTGGAACGTGGTAATAACTTTAATAAGAAACATTGAGCAACGTCAGGGATGGGGTTATTACATGACAAATGTGATCGGTTACGATTACGATTACTTAACCATTCTGCAATTAGGATTACGATTACTTACGCATTCTGCAATTGCGATTACGATTATTAAAAATGATCACGTGTTTTTCGATTGCTACAACAGGAATTCTGAAACGTATTGGTAGAATAATCTTTTGGTTAACCAATATTACGATTAGCATTTAAAATGTTTGCTACATTCATAAACATGTTTTGAAATTGTTTATCTCAGCGGCTCTCAAACTGGTTCAGTTGGACCACCGATCGCACACCAGAAATTTTTAGTGGTCCACAGAGAGTTTTATAAGTTTTTGATAAAACGTTCCTGAAAATTATAAACGTTACAAACTAAATTATGATGGCAGTGCATGTAAGTAAATGATGTAGCTAGTCCTAGATCTGAGCAGTATATTTTCTTTAGTGTTTGATTAGTGTCTGAAAATTTCTTAGTTGGTTTTACCTTAGATTGTTTTCATTCGACAATTTCTTGGATGATTTTCATTCGAAACTATGCTTTTCCTTGTACTTGCCACATAATGCTGTCATACATGCAATTAACTTTGTCAAAACAAAGTCAATAAATGATGGGGTGTTTGTGCTGTTCTTTGAAACCGAAAACTTAAAAACACTGTTGCTTCACTCAAATGTGAGATGGTTATCAAAAGATCTCAGCCTTTAAAGGCTTGCGATTTTGTGGAAACAAGTGATCAACTTTCTCAAGTTCAAGTCTTAAATGGTTGATTATAAATACAAAAAACAAGCCGGTAAACCTCGAGAATTTCTGGAAAAACTTGAGAATTCTGAGATAAAATCAAAAATATACTACTTTACAGTGACGTGCCGTGAAGCTTGTGGTTAGTGAGGCACTAATTTTTGAAAAATATTGTTAGTAATAATTTTATTTAATAACAAACAAAACAGTGCTCTACTTAAATTTTAAAAAAAGGCAATTTGAACCATTCTCTCACATTAGCTAACCCTTTCTAAGCTAAAAAAACATTTTTAAAAATTTTTATCTTTATATTTATCCTCTTGACTCGAAAAGTGTCTTGAGGCGCTGTACATAGGGAGGCAATTACCCCGACCTGCTTCTGAAATGCCAAGATATTGCTATCCACTTGAAATTTGCTGCGTGATTGAGTGTTTAGAACACCTGTGATCAACATGGTCGCGGTGCAAAACCCACTTGCACTCTTCTATTGTGTCTTTGGGAAAGACACTTAACGCTTCTTTCCGCTGCTTGATGGTCTTGGTAAACAGTTGTAAATTTTACTCATATCTCCATAAAATTAAAAAACAAAATAAAAATTTCATGCGGACAGCAATATCTTGGAAGCAGGTTGAGGTAAATGCTCGTCCTACGTATTAACGCCTCCGTCGGCCCAGATGGTAGGTGCTTTTACGCAGCCTGGGCCGTGAGTAAGTCTGTTCATTGATTTTAAAAATGACAGACCGAAACCGAACCTACCAAAACGGAAGGGTATCCACCCATTCCGATGTTCAGTGTGGGTCTGCTAATCGGCAAACGTCCTTTTCAGGACAGGGCAATGACAGGATAAAACTGCCCTTTTCAGGGCACATTGCCAACAAGTTCCGAAGACCCACTATTCTTCAGATGAACATCGAAGGCCTCACTGCAAGCAAGATGAACGTCCTTCATCACCTCGCTATGCAGTCTGAGGCACTCGTCATCCTACTGCAGGAGACCCACTGCACTGATGCAGAGAAGTTGGTACTTCCAAACTATTAACTAGCTGGGTCTTCTTTAAGCAGGAAGCATGGCCTTGCCACGTTTGTCCACGAGCGACTGAGTACACGCTTTTGGACCAATCTCCACCGACATCGGAGATCGAGTGGTTGTGTGTGGACGTTGATGGCTATAAAATAGTCAACGTCTACAAACCACCGCCAACGCGATTGCAAACCCTGGATCTCCCAGTGTTTCCTCACCCCTTTCTGTACGCTAGCGATTTTAACTGTCGTCATGCTGACTGGGGTTACGACGACAACAGTCCGGACGGTGAGTGCTTGGCTGGCTGGGCAAGCATTAATTGTCTTGCCCTCCTATATAATGCCAAGGACGCTGCCACTTTTGTATTCCGGCCGCTGGAACACTGGCACCAATCCAAATCTAGCTTTCGCTAGCGTAGGTCCAAACAGTCGCTTACCGGATAGACGTGTCCTTGACAAGTTTCCCAGGTCACAACATCGATCTTCGCTTATTACACCACCAAGGTTTGCTATGGCAGTGCCAAGCATGTCTGTTAAGCGATGGAACTTCCGCAAGGCCAAATGGAGTCACTACATTGCTTTGACGAATAAATTCGCAAAGACTTTGTTGCCGCCTGATTCACTTGATGTGGATGCGGCTTACCAGGACTTCTGTAACACCATTAAGAAAGCAGCCAAAAAGACAATCTACGCGTGTATCGAAATAACTATATTCCATGTTGGGATGCAGAGTGTGAATCCCTCTATAAAACCTTACTGCAGTCTCCTCAGTTTGGTTCAGTTCAGACGACTCAGGTTTGGCTGCTACAGCTCTGCTTGCCAAGCTTGACAGAAAGCGGAGGGATCGATGGTCCGAAGCAGTTCGGAGCATTGACTTCTCACACTCTAGTCGAAAAGCGTGGAGTATTTTGAACAACCTTACTGGTAGGTCACAACACTCTCCTCGTCACTGTCCCGTTTCAGCCGATGCTATTGCATCTCAGCTGGTTAGAAATGGAAAATACGAGGCTGTTGACCGCAAGTCATCTCGACTTGTCTATCAAGAAGTGTCTGACTTTTGGAGGGCCACAACACCAGACGCAGTAAATATCTCTGACAACTTTTCACAAAGAGAATTTGCTGCTGCCCTCCAACATTTAAAACCATGTAAAGCTCCGGGACCTGATTCCATCTGCTCCGAGCTTATACTCCATGCCGGAGCTGCTTTGAAGTCCTGGTTACGTGACTTCATTTCTTCCTGTTTGCGTCGACTCAAAATTCCCAAGATCTGGAGAAGAGCGCTTGTGGTCGCGATCCCCAAACCAACAAAGCCCGTGGGGGACCCAAAGAGTTATCGACCGATATCTCTGCTCTGTGTCCCCCCTACAAGATCCTCGAGAGGCTTATCTACGCCCGCGTTGAGCCATTAATCGATCCATTGCTACCTAAAGAGCAGGCTGGGTTCCGACGCGGGAAGTCAACCGTAGATCAAATTGTTTTGCTAACCCAGAACATCGAGGATTTTTTCAAGGCTAAAAAGAAGGCTGGTGCCGTATTTATCGATCTGACAGCTGCTTATGACACTGTCTGGCACCGTGGCCTTACCTGCAAGCTGCTGAGACTGCTTCCGGATAAGCACATGGTCAAAATGATCATGGAGCTTGTCCGAAATCGAAGTTTCACCCTTACCACCGGTGACAGCAAGCAAAACAGGCTACGCTGTCTTAAAAACGGAGTTCCTCAGGGATCGGTCTTGGCTCCCCTCCTATTTAACATCTATACGTACAATCTTCCTTCCATGATTTCCAGAAAGTTTGCTTATGCTGATGATTTAGCATTGTTGCATTCTTCTGGAAACTGGAAGGACTTGGAGGGGACATTAAGCCAAGACATGTTCACACTGTCAGCGTATCTCCAGACTTGGAGGTTGAAGCTCAGTCACATTAAGACGGTGACGGCAGCCTTTCACTTGAACAACCGAGAGGCCAAACGTGAGCTAAAGGTCTACAACAATGGTAGACTTTTACCGTTCTGTCCAACCCCTACTTACCTTGGGGTAAAACTGGAGAGATCGCTCACATTTCGTCACCATTTAGTGGCATTGCGCAAAAAACTATCTTCGCGCGTCACACTGCTGAGGCGACTCGTGGGCTCGGAATGGGGTGCTAGTGCCAAAACACTACGCATAGCCACCTTGTCTCTAATCTACTCAGCAGCTGAGTATTGTGCGCCAGTCTGGTGTCGCAGTGCTCACACTCGCCTCATTGACAGTGTCTTGAACGACGCCTTGCGCATAGTTACTGGATGCCTGCGTCCCACTCCAACGGACCACCTACCTGTACTCTCAGGCATCCAGCCAGCTGAGCTTCGCCGAATGGAAGTGACACTCTCCTTGGCTTACCGTGGATCTCTGGACCCCGATCATATCTTGCATGGTCTGTTAAGTGGGTCCTCAGATACTCGCCAAGTGAGACTAAGATCCAGACGCCCGTTTGTGCCAGCTGCGCGGAATCTTTTGGACAACCTTGTCAGACTTGGCATCCGCGCCTCTGAATGGAAAAATCACAAATGGAAAACGGAATACTGTGAAAATGTTTCCAGGCTCCGTGCTTTTGTGCCCGAGATCGGTGCCAGGCCTGTTGGGATGGGCTTACCCCGAGTAGCTTGGGTTAAGCTTAACCGCCTGCGGACAGTCCCATGCACAAATGGGGTCTCGCTCCTTCACCGAATTGCGAGTGTGGCGCCTCTGAGCAAACCGCATACTATGTACTAACAGCGTGCCCTATACATCGGGCACCACATGGAGCACGAGGTCTGACGGTTTTGGATGACGAAACTCGATGCTGGCTTAATGACATCACTGCCAGCATCTGATGCAGGCAGTGCAGCAGTCTGGGGTAGTAAAAGGATAAACCCTCGTTTGTTTCTGACCTGTAGTGGATACCCTTCAAACGACGACGCCTACGTCGCTTTCCTGCGAGTCAGGAGGATAAATATAGCGATAAAATAAATAAATAAATTTGATATTTTGGTTTTTCAGTTTTATAAAGATATGACTGAAATTTAGAACTGCTTTACAAGACCACAAACGGTGAAGGCTTTAATAGGGTGCAAACAGAGCGATCGCACCAGGCCTCCGCCCTAAAATACATCAAAAAGTGCCCCCCCTTGCGAAATATAGCTCTATTTCTTCATAATAGCACCAGGAAGTTGGTGGCATGTCAAAAATAAAAACTTTTTTATTTTAAGAGATAACTTTGTTTTGAGACACTAAAAAGTGATTTCTCCTAAAACGATAAATTTTTTTAGAGACTACTGTGTTTTAGAACACTTAACAGTGGCCCCACTTAAATTAAAACCTTTTTATTATCTTTAGAGATAACTTTGTTTTGATGTACTAAAAAGTGCCCTTCAAATAAAACAATGAGTTCTTTTAGATCGCACTGTTTTGGGACACTGACAGTGGTCCCCTTAAAATAAAGACCTTTTTTTAGAGATCACTTTTTGATACACTAAAAAGTAGTTCCCCCGATAACAATAACGTTTTTACGTTTTTTTTAGAGATTGCTTTACCTGGAACATTAAATAGTGATCCCTTTATTTTCTTGCACCTGGCCTCCCTTTTTTTTGGGCCATCACTGACCACAAAGTAAGGGAAAAGTGTCGTAAAAGTATCTTTTCCAAGGACACAACAGAATGGCGCGAGTAGGTCTTAAACCGAGATTCATGTTGATCATAAGCATAGCGCTTTAACAACTCGACCATCCGGCCAACGTAAAAAGTGTTCTGCTTATGAAAAACTTGCAAAATTTTTCAGTTTTTTTAACACTAGAATTGCGAAATCTGTTTATTTTGAGACAAATCAGTTCTTTAGGTTTTAAAATTCTTAAAGAGTTTGATTTGAATTAGATCGTTCGATTTTACATGCTTGCTAAAGCTTTGATGATCGAATACAGGGGACAAAAGGGCTTTAAACCCTTATATTTTCAGGCAAATAACCTATTTTTTGGCACAACCATGAACTCCTAAAGATATCTTTAGGACGTTCCCGAAAAACTTTTGATTGTGCGTTGGCCCATGACCTCCTAAAGATTCAAAAATTTTTCTGTGTCTTCAAATAATTTTCTTTCAGTGAAGTAGAAAACAACGTCGTAGTGTAAAAAAATCAAAATCGTAGAGAGAGGACTAAAAAGTATTGTATTAAAATGAAAAGACGAGACTTTAATTCTCATGCACACCTAATAGAAGGCAAATAATATTTTTGAAGTTGGCAAAATATATGCATTGTTAAAAATGTGTAACGTATATACTTGTACAGTATATAAGTCGAAATTTTGGGAGACGATTTTAAGGTAATAGTTTGGGGTTGACTTATATCGCACGTAGGTACTGTTTATGGAGATGTTGATGAATAGTCGTATACAATGTGATTGTGAAAAGAAAACCCTGTTATTGTACATGTTATACTGTATATATGCCGGCCTTAACAAACGCTCATATTATGATGCTTCACCTTAAAAATGCTCACATCTTGGTGTTACTTCACGAAGTTGTCAAATATTAGTGCAATTTATTTTAAGGTATTTGGAATTAGCTTAAAATTTATATATTACCAGTAAACAAGCTAGCGACGGAGCGCTCGATCATAATTGAATAAAGTCCAATGCCTTGCATTTTATGACTCGGGCTGCACCAAAGTAGTCCGACAGTCCCGGACGACAGTCCCGGAGTCGCTACTGCGTATAACATAGGCCTCATGGCACTGCCACAATGGTCTAAAAATAGTGACTGTGCTTAGAATCTACAGTCGACTTATACAGAAATGATATCTTAAATGACGCAAATTTTTATCGTAAAATACACATCGACTTATACACGAGTATACAGGGTAATTAAAACTGACCTCCCTGAATACTTTTAAACTCCCTTCAAGAAAGGCGTGTCTTTTGTTAAAAATTACTGGCTTAAATTAACTCGAAACTCAGCCCCCGAGGATTGTCTAAACTAAAGATACAGCCGGACGTTCTACATTTTTCAAGTAAAAGTTGGGAGGGCTATTGTCGGCCACAAAAGAAAAAAATCGATTTCGACCTATTAAGGTTATCATCAGTTTCTTATTCAAATAGAATTTTTTTTTTTGTTATCAGTTCGATTTTCCGTTATCAATTAGTTTGTTTTAGTTTTTAATTTCTTTATTAAATACAGTATTTGGCCTAATTTAACATTGACTGATTTTATTAATTTATGTATTGCAATTTCACCACATAAGTAAAATCGTGAATTTGACTTTGCTGAAAAGGGTAATAAATTTCTATTAAAAGACTTTTAACATGTTAGTTAGAATGTATGTAGTGATGGCTTTAGTACGGAGCAAACGGAGTGGTCGCACCAAACCCCCCAAAAAAACGTCAAAAAGAGGCCCCCTTTAAGCAAAATATTTCTCTATTTCTTCATAATAGCACCATGACAGTCGCCCCCTAAAGTGATGACAATAAACGTCACAATTGCCGCTTGCCTCAAATCTTTCTCATTTCAACAAATATTTTTACCAAAAGAGAAAAAAGCGCTATATTGTTTTATCATTGTTTCTTTTTTTATCTAAAAAGAGGTAAAGTTAAATTGCCTCACTAACGTGTAATAGCAATTTTGATGAAAAAAACGCTTGACGAAATGATTAAAGCGCTGAAAATTCAACGATTCAACAATCAAAAATTAGGGTTAAAGAGCAAAACTAATTTAACTACTATAAGTATGGTATAATTTTTACTAATTTTTTTCAACTAATAGAAGTTGCATCTATTTTGCAAAGACTATGAATTCAATATTTTGTTTCTGCTTTATTTGATTTCCACAGATGAGGCACTGGCTCACTTGCCTCCCCTGACGGCACGTCCCCGCTACTTTAGTCATATCTTTTAAACAATAAATATGCTGAAATTCGAACTGCAAGGTAAAAAAAATCTGATTTGGTCACCTGCGCTCAATAGATAAAAGGCTACATCGAGAAACTGCAATATAGTAAAAACAATTTGAGAAAATAGACTGTTGACATTTGAGAATTTCAAAAAAATTCTCCTACATTTAGAATGCATTGCTGCATGCATTGCTCATATTAAAGGTCTTCACCCACACTTAGGCAGAAAATCTGAGGATGTTTCGGAGATGGATTATTCACTCCGGTTTGTAGACACAGAAAATTATTAGCCAGGAGATAAAATTTCCAAGATAGCCGAAAAGCTAATGGATTTAAAAGAGGATGTATAACTAAGTGCAAGAGTTAACAAGGAAGGGGTATTCACGTACATCTTGGTAAAGGATTCACACCCAAATGTTTTTCAACAATTAGAAGCAAGCATTGTTGTTTCCCTACTGGATAGATGGTGGAATCTGCGTTTTCAACTGTAGTGGATGTATTCAGTTAAGAAGCAATTGGACATCAACAGCAGAGGAACTATCCGATTAAGACTAAATAATTTTGCCAAAAACACCAAAGCCCAGTTAGTCATTAACGTTCCCTAGACTGATTCTGCAAAATACATTGTAGGGGAGATCGGGTCTAGTTGTCACAAATTTCAAACTTTATAATCCAGCGAATAGTTGGTCAATTTTCAAAAATTTTTTTGTTTTTTCTTTAATAAAAGTCTTCAGCTATAACTTTAGGGTATTTTTTTTGTTTTTCAGCAACAATAAACATGTTTTTGGACGGTTTTAAAAGTGTGACAACTTGGACAAATCTGTTCTGGTTGTCACAAGCATTGGGGTAAAATGTCACAGCTATTTGTGAGTTGACACTCACTCAGTTGCTTATAAATTTTGCTATACGCCAAGATCAAACGAACAATTTAGTGATAAAAACAATACAAAAATTTTATATACATGTACATGTCAAGTAAAAATAGCACCATATTTATTGTCCAGTTAGTTGTTTACAAAGATGTTTTATTTTTACTTCACGGTTCGAGCGCCGAATCCAAATAAGATCAGAGTTGCACTAGCTGTGTTTAAGGAAGATAAGTAACCAAAATAGGCATGCAATCTGCACATTTAGTTGCACAAAACAGCTTGATTATTTTTTATAAAAATCAAATGTTTTTATGCTTATTTTGAACAAGTTACACTGAAGTATTTATTTCTCTTTGATTCTTCATCGGTATCACAGTTATGACACACATAACTTGGAGAAAAAGAAATGTATTTGTCATGCGCCCAATTTTTGCATGAGAAACACTGCACCCAAATCTTTTTTGACTTGCTACTGGAATAGGATTCCACACATACCAGGCAATATTACTCTTGTTTAGTAAGGGCAGTTGGTTTTCTCTTTTCTTTTTGTCTTGTGGGCGAACTATTTTTATAAAACAAACTATATTGTATATACCGTATTTAGGCAATCGCACCTTTTGCTGGACTTTGCTTATGCGATTGTTGTTTTAACTGGGGTGTCAGTCAGGATTCCTGACTTTCGTTTTCTGATTTTTCCTTTGTTTTCTGACTTTTCTTTTATTATTTTTACACGGTTGAGCTTTTGGAAACGGATGAACTTGAACTGACGATATACTTTCTGATCTACTAAACAACGGATTACTCAGCGCTTTCGATTTTTGCTTGGAAAGATTTACAGCTGCATTTGATGATATAGAAAATTGCTGTTCAATATCAGTTGCAGTGCTATTTGCAATCTCGTTATTTTCTTGACTATCGTCATTCCCAAAGAGCTGATCTTTTAATAAGTTTTCCGGAGTCTTGTTGGAAGTCGTTCCTGTTTCTCCAGCTGTTGGCAATAAAAGGTCATAATCAGTAACATATCCTGGCAAAAAGTTGGAGTCAGAAAATATTTGGCTGTTAAAAGGATATATCCCGGTCGACTTAAAAGCCTGCTTGAATATTTCATGGCGTTACAGCATTTGCATATGCAATTGCAACCAAAGCTGGCAAATTATAGATGGTCATTCCTTTACCGGGGTTATTAAGATGCCATTCATCAGTTGCTGTATTAATATTTTTTAAATGGTCGCTTATAGATTGATCCAGCGGTTGCAAACGATGAGTACAGTCCGGCGGAAATGAAAACTTTACAATGCCATTTTCTTTAGCGAAGTCTAATCCTTTAGTGCATATATGCGATTTGTGATTATCTAGAAAAAGAAGGCAAGATTTTTCGTGCGTGCAGCGAACATGCTCAAAAAAGTGCTTTAAAAAGTCCTAAAAGTGCTCTTCTGTCATCCATCCAGATGTATTTGCACCTCCATTGCTTCCAGGGGCGCTCCATTAAGAAAATGCCTTAGAAATTTTAGTCGGGGAAAAATAAGGTAAGGAGGAATAGAATTTCCACTTGCTGATATAGTGCCTACTGCAGTAATAAGCAGGGCTGGGGAGGCGGATCCCGGAGCCATGGAGCCAGCCAATTTTGGATAAGCCGGGAGCTGGAGCCGGAGCCATCAAAATTTTTGCTGGCTCCAGCTCCTAACAATATATTTTTTTACATTTAAAATTCAATAAATTATTTCGTGGATCTAAACGTGCATTAAGGTATTTTAAAAAGTGTGTTTGTGTTTGAGTCATTCGTTTAAAATGAGTAGCATGGAGTTTGAGACCCATTGGTAAGACACTGGTTTTGTCTTGCAGGCCTTGAATATTTATGCGCAGCCAGTACTAATGAACAAAGCTGTGTTTTGGATGGTTTACAGTTTCTTGATGTTGATGTTTGATATGATAGAGCTCCATATGGTGTTTGCGTATTCCAATATGGGCGAATGTTGGCTTTAAATGTAGAGATGATTAGCTCGTTTTGTTTACCCTATTTGTTTGAAGTGCTTTGCAAAAGTTAAGCGTTTGCTTTGCTTTAATGACGGTGAGATTTATGTATTGTGAAAATGTTAGTTTTGGGTCAAACGTAATTCAAAGAATTTTTGAGTGTTTTGTTGTTTTTGGTGTTTGATTGTTTAATTTAAATGATAGAGTTGTGCCATATTCAGCTAGGTCTGGTTTAAAAAGTGTAATAGTTTGTAAGAATATTTTTCAATAAATTGCTGGGCTTACATGGTGATTGGTGTGAGATACTGTGACTGTTATGTCATCGGCATATGTTGAGATTAGTATGTCTTTTGGGAAAAAGTTAATCTCAAAGATGTAAATTTAAAATAATGTGGGGGACCGAATTCCAACTTATGGTACTCCAGATGTTGATTTATTTGAATTTTGAAAGTGTGCGATTGTATTGAGTGCATGCTTGTTGTCCTTAAATGTAGGTGGCTATGAACTTAATGATGTTCGTAATGTTTATTAGTATAAATTTGTTTTTATTCACTATATCAAACGCCTTGCTCATGTCCAAAGCTACTGCTACAGTGTGATGTTACCTTGAATTGTGAAGCCTTTAGTGATTTGGTGGCAGATGTTATGCAAAGCAGTGTATGTTGAGTGTTATATATTTGAATCCATATTGATAAGCAATAACTGGAATGTTTTGTTACTTATGGTAGAAGCGCTTTCTCTGGTGCTTAGGCAATGGGTGAAAAAAGTGATATGGATTGGTAGCTAGTGGCAATGTTGTGGTCCTTGTTTAGTTTTAAAGTGAAAATGCTTTGGGCATCTTTCCCAAGATGAAATATTATGTTTGTATTGGGGAAAGTGTTGTACATATTTGTGAGGTATTTTATAGGAAGTGATCCCAGGTGTTTCAGGGGTGATCGGTGTTTCTTTTTTGTTGTTGCTTTTAAATAAAATAAGATGTTCCCAATGCGAGCACATAACCGAATAATGCATAATGACTTTGTTGTCCAACATTACAGAAAAGCACAATTACCCGAGGCATGGCTACAAACAAAATAAATGCAGATTACCGCACCACGGTGCAATAGTCAACAAACGCTGTTGGTTCGATTCCTATCGTAACATCCTTTTTTCTTTTAATTGTTTTAAAGAGTTTTACCATTCATCTTCAAAATACTTGCACAAGCACATTAGTTCATTACGTAGTCTTGAAATCTAGTAGGAGGCTTTATTACTGTAGTACGAGTACGTTTAACATTAATAAATTCATTACTTTGATTACGCGTAGGAGGATCAGACACATTGACATTACGATCTTGGCTATTGCTACTATCATCAAAACTAAAGTTATCTAACGCAGGCAAAACAATAGGAGATTCAGACGTAGTCCTTAATTACGAGTAATTAATTTTCCATCTACTTCCACAACATATGAACGGGGAGTGTATTGCAAAAGTACCTAACCCAACTTTAAACATGCTAAGAATTTAGCGGTTGCACACGAACAATTTCATTAATACGTAAATCATGCAACGAACGAGAATTTCTATCATAACAATATATTCGCTATCATAATAATATTTCGCTTTTATCATAATAATATTTTACTTTGTTATTCAGCAATTTAGTTACATTTTCTCCTTTCTCAATTTTCGGAGTGAGCAAATCAGATGTAGTGGAAAAAACAGTTTTAGTTCGTCTAGAGAACAATCTTTGTACAGGACTAGTATTCATGCATTCAGTAGGAGTATTACGCCAATCAAGTATAGACAACCAAAGATCCCTAAATTTGTCCCGTTGAGACTTTTTTATGATACTTTTTACAATTTTTAAGGCGGATTCTACTTTTCCATTTGATTGACAGTGATACGGGGACGTCGTGACATGAGTAAATTGCCAAGTTCTGGTAAATTTTGTAAACTTAGAACTTTTTAATTGAGGGCCATTATCAGAAATTAAAATATCAGGAATACCATGACGTGAAAATTGTTGTTTACAGAACCCGATTATCGACGTCGACATAGTATTGTTCAGCATTGCAATTTCCCAAAAATCAGAAAAATAATCAACCAAAACAACATAGTTTACACTGTCATACACAAATAAATCAATAGCTAACTTGCTCCACGGACGTGAGGGAATGGGATGGTTTAACAAAGGTTCTTTACATTGCCTATGCCAATATTCATTACATGTAGAACATTTCGAAATAAAATCATTAATTTGTGCCGACATACCAGGCCAAAATAACACATCTCGAGCACGTCGTAAACATGCCGCAATACCTAGATCAGTGTTTCCCAAACTTTTTTTCAATAGCGCCCCCCTAGATAACTTACTGACTATTAAACGCCCCCTTCACAAAAAAGTAAACATGAATTCAAACGAAGTGATACAAAGGTTTATTTAAATCAGTGTGAAGGATGCGCTTGGTGCAATTTCATTAAATTCTTAATATCCGGTTCCATTTTTGTTAGAAAAAGGCGTAGATCTCCCCGTCTCACGATGTCCAGGCGGTTTCTTTTGTTGTCCAAAAGCGTTGTGACGGCACTGAACGCGCGCTCTACTAAGTACGAGCTGGGAAATGCAATGAAAAAGGATTTCACCCGATCCCACACGTGGCGATATTTTACTTTGATTTCACGTTGCAGCCAAAATGCTTGATATGAGATACGGAATTTTGGTTTGAGTTCAAAATCATTTTGCAAGGTTATAAGTTCTTCTGCAAGAATCCCTTGCTCGGAAATATCAATAAATGGGTCGACTATCCAGTCAGGAATCTCCAACTGCAATACATCCTGAAACCGAACTTCCATATCTTCATGCAATTTCTGAAGATGATTGCTGTATGTCTCAACATCAACATTGGAAATGCCTTTGTCGCCGCTATCAAGTTGCTGCAAGCTAGAAAACTGGAAGAATTCGCGTCTAGCTAAATTTTGCCCATACAATAAAAGCTTATTTTTGAATGCACACAGTACTGATTTTACCTTGATTAAATTTACCTCGTTGCCTTGAAGGGATAGATTCAATTCGTTAAATTTGCCAAATATATCTGCCAAGTAGGCGATATCATTTTTTATATCAATAATTTCTTTGGCAAGGTCAGGGTCACAGCTTTCTAAGAATTCCACAGCAGTATCTATCAGTGTGTAAAATTGTGTAAGGCAGTTTCCCTTGGAGAGCCATCTTACCTCTGTATGGAGAAGTAAGCGCTCAAAAGCTTCGTCGTTCTCTATACACAATTGCTTAAACAAGCGTGTGTTAAGTGCACAAACTTTGATTTTGTTTACTGCCTTGATAACAGTACCTAATGAATGGTTAAGACGACCGCTAATATTCTTGGCCACCAAATGCTGCCGATGAATCACGCAATGAATGGTAATCACGTTTGGATTTGCTGCTTTTAGGAATGCAATGAAGCCACGGTAACGGCCGACCATAGATGGGGCGCCGTCAGTTGCACACGATAAGACATTGGTAAGTGGGATTTGATTTTTTTCGAAATATGTTTTCACTTCTTGAAATACTGTCTCACCCCGAGTATTTGTATCGAGAGTTAAAGCGATTGCCAACTCTTCATGCAAAGCTCCATCATGCACAAAACGAACATACCCAAGTAATAGAGACTCATCAAGTTGTAAACTGAATTCTGTATTCCTGATGATTCTACATAAGCTAGCTTCTATATCAGTAGCCATCTCATCCACCCGCCTCTGCACAGTATTGTTACTCAGAGGAATAGATTTTATAACTGTAGAAGAGGACTTGTGATGCAAAACGGTGTCCAAAACTTCCTTGACTGCTTGTAAGATGACTTCTTCGCCGAGCGAATGCGGCTTGCCCTTTTTTGCAATCAACAAAGACAAATTGTACGACGCACGTAATCCATCATCATTTTGATGTGAGAGATTGGAAAACATCGTGTCAACAGTTTTCCGTTTCTTAAAATTGTCCCAGATTGTTTGAAAAAATGATGCACCTTCTTCTGCTTTATCTGGGTGAATTTTTGTTAAATGCTCTGAAAGTCTGGACGGCTTCATCGCTTCGTTAGAAAACACTTTTTTGCATAGCAAACACATCGGCTGTGATTCTGAATTAGGAGCTGGAATAAATCCATACTGGAGATAACTCGCACTGTATTGCCTGCACTTTCGCTTGGCTGAACTCATTTTAATACTGTAATATTTATTATAAAAATAATCTAAAAAAGTGTTGGCAATTAGTCTATTAACGTAATAATAGGAATAGTAAGATAAAAAAACGCATTTTATTTTTAGTTTAGAAGTGCTTGTTTTAGAAGAGTTTAATTTAATACTGCAAATGCCATATCTTCACAACCTGCTATGCTACTACTAGAGTAGCCAACTCCTTTCTTTATCACCACAGCACAGGTACAAAAAAACTGAGCTTCTGAGGCCACGTGGAGAGCTAACTGTAGTAGTAGTATTTTCTCTTTGTGACGCCATATAGGAGGTAGTGTTGTAGCTCGTAAAGCTACGTCACAATCGAGTTTTGTCTGATAAAACGTGCGAAAAAAATAAAAAGCGTTTTTTATTGCTTATTTGAGATTATCTTTTTAACTGGCAAGGAGTGAAGTGTGGAAAAAAAACAATTCATCGTTGGTTTTAAATTTTGGGCTTTGCTTTTCAATTGGCGACGTGTTAAGCAAGCGAGAAGGAATTGAGATAACGATTGCTATAATTCTGTTGCTTTTTGGTTACTGGATTTTGATTTTGGCTTGCTAGTATTTTTTGAGAAATTAACTGTTGACGTGTTTGATCGTTTACCGAATTAATCTGTAATAAAACTGAATAAATGGTGAAACCGCTGGAAGTATTTGAAGAAACTAAAACATTTAATTCCTTGGACTCTCGATCAATGTAGTAAGTGAATGGTGGTAGTATATAGCAATTTAATATAATAAACCTATATCTACGCCTCCCCAACCGCTACAGTGTGATCACAATGAACGTACGTATAGGAAGCAAAAAATAAATCTTCCAAGCATAGTTTGCGCAAAGACAGAGTTTTGCTGTACTGAAATTAATATGGACACTAGTTTTGTTACTGCCCATTTTTTTCTCAGCGCCCCCCAATCGCCCATTTAGCAGCCAGCGCCCCCTTGAGAGGCGCCAGCGCCCACAGGGGGGCGGTGGCGCCCACTTTGGGAACCACTGACCTAGATGACTATAGTGAATAGCTTCAAGCATTTCACGTCTCATTGAGGTAGGAATTATAACAGTTTGACCTTTGTATAAAATACCATCCTGAGTGGTGATCTCGTCTCGAAATGGCCAGTATTGGTGAATTAGCTTAGGACAATCACGTTTCAACTCGGGCCAACCATTTAAAACTAGTAACGTTTCATCAATAGCAGTACAGCTTTCAATTTGATTATACCGTTTCGTAATAACTGCTAAATCTTCAGAGAAATTAACATTTTCAAACGAATCACACACTTCATCATGATCATTGGTAACAAACACAAAACTGGTATTATCATTAGTGCGGCTATTTTGCTCTCTGTTTTAAGGTAGAGCAGAGCGAGATAAAAAATCAGCGATATCATTTTACAACCTTGTTTGTACTTAACATCTAATGAGTACCCTTGTAAACGTAACAGCATACGTTGAAGTCGTTTAGGCGCTGAAAAAAGCGGTTTTTTAAAAATAGGCTCCGGTGGCTTATGATCGCTTTGGAGAGTAATTTTATTTCTACCCAACAGATATTGAGAAAAACGTTCACACGAAAATACAATCGCTAACACTCTTTTTCTATTTGAGCATATCTTTGCTCTGTTTTAGTCAACAATCGTGAAGCATATGCGACTGGTTGTCCGTTTTGAAGTAGCACGGTACCAAGTCCCGTTTGACTAGCATTACGTTGAATGGTAACTTCGTCTTCTATTCGGTAGTACCGCAAAAGTGGCGCACAGGAAATTAAATGTTTAATCGTTTCAACAGCGTCATCGTGGACTTTGTCCATTTCCACTCTGCATTATTATCAGTCAAACGACGAAGTGGTTCGCAAAGATCTGATAATCGAGTCAAAAAACGCGATAAATAATTCACAAACCCAATAAATCGTTGCATATCATTAACATTAACCAACTTGGGCATTTTTCGGACAGCTTCCACTTTAGAAGGATCTGGTTTTAACCCCTGAGAAGTGAGTAAATGTCCCATGTAAGCTACAGATTTTTGACGTAACTTTAACTTTTTTAAATTAAATTTCAAATTGTTTTCTTTAGCACGCTGTAACAAACTTATTAAGTTTTGGTCATGGTCCGAGCTTGCTTGTTCGTCAGTATCGCCAGCCCCATAAATGAGTATATCATCTGCTATAACTTCGACACCAGCTAGACCAGCTGTGATTTTGTGAAGTTGTCTCTGAAACTTTTCCGGCGCAGACGAAATACCAAAGGTCATCCTTAACCATCTATGCCTTTCAAAGGCAGTCCAAAAAGTAGTTACAAAACTACTAGATTCTGTCAGTCTAACTTGCCAAAACCCATCTTTACAATCAACAAACAAAAATAATTTAGCTTTAGATAACTTTACTAAAATATCGTCAATATTAGGAATCGGTAATTTTGTTTGTTAATAGCTTTATTTAAATCTTTTGGATCAAGACAAATACGTAGTTTGTTAGGTTTCTTTACACAAATCATACTACTTATCCATTCAGTCGGTTCTTTGACTGTAGTAATCACTTGCAAGTTTGCCAGTCTGTCAAGCTCTTTTTGACTTTTGTCTTTATGGAAACAGGAATCCTTCTTGGCGCATGTTTAACAGGAGATACAGGATGATCAATTGCAATCTCACACAATCCCGGTAAGCAACCTAAACACATAGCAAAATTAATTTGCAACAAACCAAGCTGCTCACATGCTTCAGCTGATAGTAAAGGAACTAAAGGATCTTCTACTACTAGAAATAGTAGATTGAGTAATTTATCTTTGTACCGACATTGAATTTCACTCTGGCCTCGTGGCGTCAAAATGGTACCATCATACAATTTTAATTTAACATTAGAACTTTCCAATTTACTCTCATCAAAACAAATTTTGCAAAAATCTGTATAAGAAATAGTGTTGCATGTTGAACCAATGTCCTGAGATTTACAATTTGGCATATTCATTTCGAGAGTGACAAACCAATGCTTTTCTTTAAAGTATTTACAGTGCCAATTTCATGTGTTAAACTAAATAATTTACCATTCTCTGAATGTTCGGTATCATTACAAACAGCATCCAAAGATTTTACTGACAATTTAGCTTTTGTTTTACAAACATTGGCTAAATGTTTTTTTTTATTGCATTTATGACAAATTTTGCCATATGCTGGACATTTGCGCTTAGCATGTTTAAAACCACAATACTTACAGTTCCTTTGTTCACGTTTCCATTCTCTTTCTTTTCGTAGGACATTCTGTAGAGAGTTTATGTTTGAAGTTGAGTTATCATTGATTTTCAGCAGTTGTTGTTCAGTTAATTCACTGCTGCGACATACTGATAAAGCTTTGTCAAGAGTTAATTGTTTTGATTTAGCAATGTAACTCGTACTTGCTTGTTTTTTGTTCCCAGCACTATGTGGTCTTTTATTAAACTGTCTCTTAGAGTTCCAAATCACAGGTTTCACTCAAGCCTCTTAGTTTGTTTACGTATTCATCTATTGTTTCGTGACTTTGCTGATCACAAGTATTAAAAATGAATCTTTCGTACGTAACGTTTTACGCCGGCTTGAAATATTTCTCCAGACCGTCGAGAATGCTCGTAACTCTTTCTTTTTCTTCTTCTTCCAGTGCCAGTCTTTTATAAATGTTATAGCAATCTTTGCCCTTAATTCCTCTCAGAGTTGCAACACGAATTTTTTGTCTTTTTATCTTAAACCGGTAGCAATTTCATAGTCGTTCCACTGCTCTCTGAAGTAGCTCCAATTCTCTGCTACGTTGGCTGACGTCACATTCATGGGCTCCGGTACCGGTAAGTTATTCATTTCTTTCCAGATTGCTATCTTTTCTTCAAAACAAAAATTTCAATTCTATCTTAGTTCTTCACTTCTGACACCATGTTTCTTTTTTGTTCTTGCTTTTATTAATTTACAAAAAAGACAAATAAAATAAGATGTTCCCAATGCGAGCACACAACCGAATAATGAATAATGACTTTGTTGTTGTCCAACATTACAGAAAAGCAGAATTACCCGAGGCACGGCTACAAACAAAATAAATACAGATTACCGCACCACGGTACAATAGTCAACAAAGGCTGTTGGTTCGATTCCTATCGTAACAACCGGTAAATTCTACCACGGTAAATTTCACCGTAGGTAAATTTTACCACGGTTGTTTTTGGGTGTTTGTTTTGCGTTCATGTATTTTTTTGTTTATGTCATTGTTAAAGTAATGATTTGAGGTGATCTGTTTCCTTTGCAAGTGTGATTACATTGCTGAATGAGATTGCGAATATGCCTTGGCAAGTGCAGTGCAATTTGTACTGTTTTATTTTTCTTTTAAGATGAAGAGTTTTTCAGCGTCCGGTATGGCCTCAAAAAATATTTGTTTGCCTCATTGACGCTTTATGGACATTTTTGGAATGGGGTCTGTGGAAGATGAGATCTTCAACATGATGTTTAAATGTTGTCCAATTGGATATTTGGTAATTTGTTATGTGTTGAGCGTTTGTAATTAATGTGATGTGATTTGAGTTATTCAATCAGTTTTCCTCTATGGCCCTTGGTCGGTGCGTACCATAATTGCTAGTGAGCATTAACATCTGCGGTGATGATTGTGTTTGGATGATTTGTTTTGTATGTATATGTGCTGAATATATCAAGTCTTCTTTTGTTTGAAATATATAAACAATAGGGCCCTTGAATAATATATAACTCTACCTATTGAACTCTTTGGTAATATTAAGCTCTTGGATAGCGCAAGTTAGTAAATTTTTGATGATCCATATATCATCTAGTTATTCTTTATTGGTCAATATTTATATTTACATTATCAAGTTGAAGCCAGAGCCGGAGCTGAGCTAAAGTCAAGTATTGGCTCCGGAGCTGGAGCCGGAGGCTAGCTCCTTAGCCCTGGTAATAAGTGTGCCTCGCTCAGCCGATGTTATAGCGCCTATTTGCTTCGTTTCACGTCTTCCAATAATTCTTTCAGGCTTAAGTACAGTAGTTACGCCTATTTCGTCCATGTTCCAAATGTCCAAAGGCTGAAAGTTATGCCTATTTAAAACTAATTTGAAATTTTGGAACAAAGAATTAACATTATTTTTGTTAAAGCTACTTGCCCTAGCTAAAATTGTACTTTATGGAGCGCGGAGTAACAATTGGCGGTGTCTTTTTAAAAAGATGTAAGCCAATCAGGACCAGCTTGTTGTTTGTTGTACCAGTTTTTTCGTATTTCTATACGATTAGCTTCAGCAAACCTGTTAGCAAGTTTTCGGCATTCCTTCGGTGATATTCGACAATCATTATTTCTTGTGCATCTGTAAACACTTGCCTGCTTTTAGTGTATCCCACAGTTGTTGTTAGAAATGAAACTCTCCTTTAATTTTTTTGTCAGAAAATTTTTTTATATAACGTGAAAGTGTTTTATAATTGATACCAAAACTCTCAGCAGTTTTTCGAATACTCTCTCCGGTACTTTAATGTGTCGAACTGTTCTCAACATTTCATCAGATTTAGCATTGCCTCGTTCACTTTTCCTTGTATAATTACGCAGCATTATAATAATTACTGTACATACATATATATAACTTTCCTAAACAGTAAAAAGAAAACATGATATTTTCACTGGAAATTAAAAATATTTTTACAATTATCAGTTTCATGCGTGTTAAATTTTGGTGTTACTCTTGGTTGGCCTATATCTCAAAAGCAAACCTGCAAGAACGATCATTTATTTTTGGACAAGACTTCATTTCATGTCTCAAATCTCCCAAGCTGTAAATATGCTTCAACGTTTCTCAGTGAAGCAAACATTATTTTAATAACAAAAACAGAGCGCAAGAATTTAACAATTTTTTTGCTGCCAACGTTAAAAAGTGGGGATTTCAAAGTAGGCTTAGACTTATTGTAACAAATCGGTGTCTAATTTCTACTTTTAATCTTTACATGAATAAAACAACTGTTAGGCATATTAGACTTATATAAATTTAACATTTCAACATAACATGATGAGCTACATTCTTAAAAACACACCAAAATAGAATAATTAACCAGTTTGTTTAGCATGGGGTTGGATTGTCACAGTGTGACAACCTTCACTAATTTTTTTGTTACAACATGCACAGACCTGCCATCCTAAATTCGACTAAACCTAATTCAAAAACTGTACAACCAGCTAAATAAAGACTAGTTTTACAAAAGTGCCAATGCTTTTACGCCTCCAGCGACATATCGATGTTGATAATACGTCTATCTTAGTTGCTTCTATCCTTTTTTGAACAAAACGAAAAAAATTTGAATTTTTAGCAAAAATTAGTATTTTAAACTTTATTCAAACTGTGCTTACTCAACCAAAGTCAAAATACATCTGGCAAACAAAGAGGTAAAGACATGTGATTTAACATTAAAATGATTATTGCACAAGGCTGCGAAATACTCAAAAAATTGAATGTGACAACCAGGACAGTGGACAACCAGATCCGGTCTCCCCTACTATCTACGCATGTTTTCTTAATATAAATCCTCACTACTCTTTTAGTTGTTAAAATTAAACAAGTAGTTAGATTGAATGTGTAAATTAAAAGTGATTATTAATTAAGTTTATTAGTTGTTATTTTGTTAAGGGTAAAGATTAAACATACCTTTGAGTTCACTGTCCTATGTGCATTACAGTTTCAACTAATGGCGTTCATGAGGTGTTAGCATAGTAAAGTGATCCATCAAATACTTTTCTTCCAAAAAATGATCCATGGGCCAAAAAGGCTGAGAACCATTGATTTATCTGAATAAAGGCGACAACATGTGACGTCACAAATGGGGTATCTGCGCTTGAATGCTAGCTCAATCTAATCGATTACATCTAAGTTTTTCTCAAAGTAACCGATTACGATTACATGAAAAAGCGACTATTGATTACGATTACCCCATGTCTAGCCAACGTACTTACAATAGAATCGTTACTTCGCTTATTGTCAAGACAAATACATAAACTACTTTAGTTTTTTAATACAAAACTTACAATTTCAAAATATACACTATAATATCATAAGAAAAAAAATACAATTAATTGATGAAGTACTGAATAGCTATAGCCTCCCTTTTGACTCCAGCTTTGGCAGACATATTAGAGGATTGACTCATTAATAAGATTAAAATATATACAGTAGATCTCGGTTAAATCGGATTCTGTAAATGCGAAATTTCGCTTAACTCTGACAACACTGAAAGTACAAATGATTTCCTATATACTATAATTCTTAATAAAAAACTTCCTATTACATTTAAAAAAAAAAACAAGATAAATGCAAATAAAATAAAAACTGAAAAATGCCCAATTTGAAAAATTATAACAACAAAATCTCTGAATAACTTGAAAAACTATTAAACAGCTATTTCGTATTAATAAAGCGTAACAATGTAGAGCACGTAAAAACCAATATTGGCAAGACTTTCTTTAATTTACTCGAAAAGCACTTTCCCTCCCGCCATCGTCTCCACAAAATTTGTAACAAAAACACTGCGAAGATTAGCTACAGCTGTATGCCAAACATGGCAGCGATCCTATCAAGGCACAACAGAAGTATCTTGGCATCAAAAAGCACCACTGTGCATCCTCTTTGCAAATGTCGGCGCAAGGCTAAATGCACCCTAAACGGCAATTGTCGCAAGAAAGCTATCATTCATAAAACCAGCATTACAACAGATGGCCTCCCAAACTCTACTATGGTTGCTGCGAAACAGAGTTTAAATTTCGTTTTTATAACCACCGCCAGACTTTCAAGAACAAGCAGAAAAGAAATACCACAGAGCTGTCGAAAGCCTTCTTAAAGGGCATAAAATGGGAAGAATCCTCACATTGAATGGAGCATTTCGGCCAACTCCAATACCTACCAACTCGGTGCCGCCAGGTGCAATCTCTGCCTTGATAAAAAGCCAGCCATTCTCCTGGCGGATCCATCATCCATTCTTAATAAAAGAACGGAATTCATCGGCAAGTGCCGTCTTAAAAATAAATTTAAACTAAAAAATTTTTCGTAATCTCGCTAAGCATCGAACCCGATTTTTTCCATTACTCAAGATTTTTTTCATTACTCATGATTCTTATACATTTACACTTTTTTTACACTACGTTACTTGTCGGTGACAAGAGATCTACTTGCGTCTACACAGTTGCGCTTTATTAATACGAAATAGCTGTTTAATAGTTTTTTAAGTTATTCAGGGATTTTGTTGTTATAATTCTTCAAATTGCGTATTTTTCAGTTTTTATTTTATTTGTATTTATCTCGTTTTTTTTTATTGTTTTTATATCAGATAATCGCCTGATGAGCCTTTTTTTGGCGAAACAGCCTGTTGCGGTTTTTAAATAAAAATTTTATATGTAGTGTTTTAATTTAATTAATAATTAATATACAGTATGTTTCGCCTCGCCGCTACAGTGCTTAATAACACACGGTTAAAGCAATTCATCTTTCTTCTCAAACAAAAACCTCCTATCTCTCACTTCTGGATGACCTACGCTCTTTACAACATTGGCCCCAAAATCAACCCGGCTCCCTTTTAACCCGGCTCTCTATTCCAATTCACAATCCACAGTCCCAAACCTAATTCCTATTGGTCCCGAATTCTAAAATTAATATCAAAAAATAATATTTCACCTGATGGCTTTGAAACCCTTACTTTTAAATCTTTATATCTTCTGATCCTCAATCCTGATCCCAACCTATTTCGTCCCTTTCAGATCCCCTCAGCACAAAACCAACCTCTTCTTCTCACACTTGGTCTCGTCTTTTTCTCCTTAAACCACACACGTCGTTCTTTTCTAATACCGAAAAAGAAATCGCCTTCAGGATAGTCTACGAAGGCTATGCCTGGGGGTGTTTCTTTCAAACGTCGAGCCATAGCGGTTAGATAAAAATTAATTTCGGACCACAAAATTTTTTAATTTAACATTAATTTACTTTTATTTGCCCTAACAGACTGTTTTGCCTGCCTGTACTTGTCAGGGGGAGGTTTAACATAACAACATACGAGTATACCGGTATATACCAATTTATAATCCAGTAATGTTTCACCTTGCCAGTACAGTGCTCGATAACACACAGTTAGAGCAAGTATATTTATATCTATTTAAAAACTACAGTTAATAGTTTAAAGGTCAAGTTTAATTCGAAGAAAAACTGATTGGAATGAGAGTTAGTTTTTGAGAGAAATAGTTGATTGAAAAGAAACTAAGTTTTTCTCGAGCATCTTAACAAATTTTTAAAATTTTTGGAAATTTTGGACCCGCGAGTACAATTTGCGCAGTGTTTTTTTCTCTTTTTATCTCTTAGAGCAACTAATTTTGTTTCTTTTATATTCTCACTCCAATTGGTTTTTCTTCGAGTTAGACTCGCCCATTTAAAACAGCTCAAAATGTTGCCAATTCAAAATTTATTAAAAAATTTGCTTTAAAATCTAGACTGAACTTAAATTCAATGTAAAAAATATTGAGAAAAATTAAAATATCTTTTTAAAAATTTTTATATAGCTTTGCTGAAAATATTTACTAGTGCTGCGCAGATATTTGAGGGTGCTACAGCTCTGCAGCTCGTATGGGCAAGCCGCCATTGTTGATGACCTATTTTTGGTCATCGATATTCACAAAATTAATGTTGTAATACAAACAAATTAGTTATCGTATTTGAAAAAAGCTATTAAAACGTTTTTTATAAACTTATAGAATTTTCAGTTTCTCTATTTTTATTTGATAAAGAAACTGAATATGCTATAAGCTAAAAGCGAAAATTTCAATACTTTATTTCAAATACCGGTATTTTAACTATCCTGTTTGTATTAAGATTTTTCAAGAAATCCTTACCATTCCAACCGTATTTCTAATTTATTCAACTTAATTCATAGATTTATTCAAGTAATTTACCTATAAATTAAAAGAAAATTAACATCTTGCTTTTGCGGATGTCGAAAACCGAAAGCACTATTGAAACTACTGTCTTTAAAATACAAACTTACACAGCATTTATACACAAAATGGGACTTATATGTTTACATAAAGACAAAAAAAATTTAGTATCAACAATTTATTCTCACGACTCGCAGGAAGGTCGGAGGTATTAAATTTAGAACAACGCGTCAAGCGATCACCCAGACCCGTTTCCAGGCCTTCCAAGATAAGCTATTGCTGTCTAGTTACGATTTTTATTACTTTTTATCTATTCGTAGATACAACTGCAATGTGAAATACGAAGCATACTCGTAAACTTAAACGTGAACAAAAAAAAAACGAAAATCAATTCAAATACCTAACTCAAGACTTCTTGACTACTGTACTTAAAACATTTTATTGACAGAAAATCTAGCGTCAAGAAATAATCTAAAAACTGCTTTAAAGTATATTGAATTTTTTATGCTTTCAGTTACGGTTGGTATTCTGGCCTGTTTGCTGGCAAGCGAATCGTCTACCACAACAGTTAATTCTGCAACAACGACATCATCAGTGGTGACTCCAATTACACCTGCTTCCACGACATCTGAAAAATTCTATCCGTGGTATAACGTCCGGTTACCTAACACACTTATTCCTATACATTATGACGTGGAACTACAACCGGTGTTAAAACCAGTAGCCGATAATTTTTACATTTTCAACGGCAACAGCTCCGTGCATTTCACGGTTAACCGGTCGACACCTTACATCATCATTCACAGCAACAAGCTGGAATATTCTGACGTATCAGTCCACAAAGCTGCGGTGAGGGGTTGGCTTTGATAGTTATTTTATTGACTAAATTAGTTATGCTTGTTACAAAATTATATCTAAAGCTGGATTTTTGTTTGTTTTGGTTCTTTAGCACATTATGTATCTACTCAAAAAATGCACTATAAAACTCAAACTCTAGTTAATTGTGACTGGACATGCGTTAAAAGATTTTTAAATTACTGCCTTTGTTTTTAGGGAAAAACCATAAATTCAAAATATTCATTTTATGAGAAAAATCAATTTCTTATTGTGACTCTGGATCAGAATCTGACGGAAATGGAAAATTACACTTTAAAAACTTCTTTCAAAGGGGAGTTAGCTGAGGACTTGGGAGGTCTTTACCGCAGCACTTACCAAAATAAACGTGGAGATCAAGTGTGAGTGCAAAAAGCTTTACATGCTTGCATGGCTCAATATTTCATATCTAATAAATTTAATCCATGTATTGTAACCTAAAGATTTCTCTAAGCAAGTTTTTAATGCCAAGTTAAATTAGTTTTATTACTAGGCTACTGCTAAAAATTTTGTTATATCGGTAAGTATCTTAGTGTATAAATCACTCTAAAACAATATAAGCAAAATTTGTACTTTTTTATTCATGACTTAAGTTTTTATTATAAGAAAAAATAGCAATAATTACACAAAAAATTTTTGAAGCAGTTAATACTGTAATAGTAAAATTTATGGTTTGTAAGTTTTGTTGCAATGTCATAATTATTATTTTTAGAGTTATTGCTACAACTCAAATGGAACCGACTGATGCCCGTAAAGCATTCCCATGTTTTGATGAACCAGCTCTCAAAGCTACATTCAACGTATCTGTATGGTATCAGCCTCCATACTTTGCTCTGTCTAATATGCCGAACATATCCACGACAGTAAAAGCTTTATTTTTTGTTTCTTCTTTTAAGTGTTTTAATAAACTATCGTTTATTTGAAACGAACCTTAATTTCTCATATTGTATTCAAAATAAAAAAAGATCTAAAAAAAGCAATATTTTTTATACAGTGTCATTATAAACTTTAAATGGCTGTAGCTTTTGGTAAATCAGTTTCATATTAAATAAGGTGAGCAAAACGCTTACATTCGTTTTACATAAAAACTTTTTTTGGTACATGATAAGCGAGCACCAAAAAATCATTTTATCTAGAATATTTTTTCAAAAAAAGTTGAATTCTATCTGTTTTAAAACTTGATTTAAAATAGTTTTGTTAAGTTTTATTACGTATAGCAATGCTATTTAACCGAGTGTACAGTATACCTTAGAGCAAGTGTTCCCAAGTTTTTCTTAGTACGACCTCATTCAGAGCTTTCAACTGTTCAGTGCAACCCCAATGTGTGTGTGAAGTGTATTTGTGTGTTTATGTGTTGTCTACAACCTTAGGCCTTAAATCTGTAAACGATTTACCAACTTAGAAAGACTTAATACTGTATTGAAAAATAAATCATTTTTATAACTGCATCATCGCATCTAGAAACTATTAAACTAGTGAACATAAAATATTAATAAACCAAATGCTAATATACAATCATCCTCGGACATGTTATAATTAATTAATCTACTATCAATCAACTTAATCAGATTGAAAATACTTTGCATAATTCTTAGAATGAAAATCCTGATTAAATTTCCATATCACGGTCGCTCATAAGAAACCACATGAGGTCGCTAATACATGAACCTTGGCTATTACGCGTCCTTCGCTCACAGTGCAATTGGCCTATTACAACAAAGATCGCGTATAAAGCCAAAACAAATATATCTACATACATATATTCACTTCTGCATAAGTTACATACAAAAATTGTGCACAGGTCTAAAGAAATATATCTTTATCTTTGAAGATTTAAAATTACAAAATACACACACCAATATAGATCTAAAGTTCTAACTTACATGCGATATTGATTAAAAATCTATCTATAAATCTACAGTATATACAGTATTTACTACAGAAATGTAGATCTATTTATATTATATTGCCGCTGTGTGCGGCTTATAAATATAAACTAAAATGTTTCTTATTCTGACAACTAAAATTACATCTGCATAAGATATTGTACAAACGGAAACCATCAGTTATATATCATGAAAATTGACCCCACTAACAAAACGAACCTGTTAATTCAAAACATGAATTCAACTGATAATAATCAACAAAGCTACATTGCAACAGCGTCAGCCAAACAACTAAACATGTGTTATACGAGTAGAACTGACGACTAATAAAACGCGTCAAGCCTCAACTCGCAGGTACTGGTTTATTTAGATAACGAATAATAATACAGAATAAATAAGCCTACCTTGGCAATAATACAATACTTGTAGTCATACGCTTCTATTTTTATTATGTCTTTTTTTTTTAGTGATAATACTAGTAACTACAGTTACTATACGAACTATTAAATTTCACATGACGTTTCGTACCCCCAGCTTGGATGTTTTGTACACATATTTTCTAACAATATCTCGGCGACCCCACCGACACCATGGCTTGTTTTTGACCCACAGTTTGACCATTCCAACCCTTCGTTTGGGAACCCCTGCCCTAGTATAACCAGATCAAAACTAGGATACGCCGCTGTAAAAAGATATACGGCATAAGTAAAAGCTTCTAAACTCAATTAATTGTGACAGCCAAAAAAGTTGATTTTATTGTGCAGTATATTAGAATAACAAAAACGACACAACTGATTCTTCTGTGGAACACTAGAAACTTGATAAGCCAAAATGCAAGCTTGCCCCCAAGTTTACTGTAAATTGCTTCCTACAGTAAAATAATGCTATTGTAATCTATTTAATTTTTTCAACAATGCTAAGCATTGTTTGTATTGTTAAACCAGTCAATCCATAGTAAGAACGTATTATTGGCATCTTTAAAGATGTCACATCATATGATGAAAGTCAAACGCCCGTACACAGAACTTAACGCGTAGTGCTACCTTGTTTAGAAATTGCAGCTGACTTAATTCATGGCAGCACAAAAGCAGTTTATAAAATTAAACAAATTCTATTTTCCGACACTATTGTTGGAAGACGATGTGCCGTTATATTTGCAGATTTAAAACAACAACTAATTCAAAAATTATTAAAAGCCCCCTTTTCAATAACGTGTAGTCTTTTTTACTTGTGTAAATGTTGGAGCTATGAGTTTTGTCAAACAAAAAATTGAAAAAATTATGTAAATTCAACTTTTTGATAATTATCTTTTGTTAAAACAAACCTTATGTTTTCTAATAATTACAAGGAAATTGATGAGAAATGGATGAAAACCACTTTCAAAAAAACTGTAAAGATGAGCACTTATCTCCTTGCCGTTGTTGTTTGTGATTTCGATTTCGTTGAAAATTTCACCGCAGATGCAGTTCAAGTAAAGCATTCATCTTATTAATTTAAATTTAAATTTTGTTACCTATCTTATTTTTATCTTGATGAAAAGCTTTTCGGCAAACTAAATTTCTTTTGAATGTTTCTGCATCAGACAAGAATTTATGCCAGACCGCAACAAATAATGAATGGTAATGGAAATTATGCTGGAATTATTACTCCAACTATAATTGATTATTATGAAGACTATCTTAACGTTTCTTATCCTCTGCCTAAATCGGGTAAATTGTCTTTAGTGAAAGTCATCCAAGTGTAGTGTTCTAATTTTAAATATTAATCGAGTAAAAGATTTTGTCATCGTTGAATAAATGTTTTATCAGATCAAATTGCTGTACCGGATTTTGCCGCCGGAGCCATGGAGAATTGGGGTCTCGTGATCTATCGCGAGACAACGCTGCTATTTAATCCTTCCATCAATTCCGCTTCAAATAAACAGCTAGTTGCTTTTGTTGTGGCTCATGAATTAGCTCATCAAGTAAATAATTTTATATTAGTATGAACGCCTAAACACTTCAAAAACCACTTTAGCCATCAATATAAGAAATAAATTTTTTTGGCCACGTAATGCTGGATTTCTTTGTATTTTGTTTTCGTGTTAAACTTTGGCAGGAATATGCGCGAAAAAACTTGTGCATGCTTAAAACATACAAAAAACCTACTCACAACAAATATACTTAAAACGTATTATTTAATAAGTCTTTTTTACACGAGTAGCAAGCCTAACCATGCAGTAGTTATAAGCTCTTCCCTAGAGTTTCAGTCAGACAAAATCACAATAAGTAAATTATTATCACTAAAACGTGTTATTTGAACAAGTCGCTAGTTTCCTATAAACTAAAACTTATTAATCGTTTCAGTGGTTCGGTAATTTGATTACTCCAACGTGGTGGGACGAATTATGGCTGAACGAGGGATTCGCGTCCTACTTCGAATACATTGGAACAGATCAAGTGGAGCCTACTTGGGATATGGTAACGACTGGTTAAATCTGATTGTTTTAAAAAAAGTTTTAATATTAAGCCTTAAAATATTTTATAGCTGAATAATAAACTTGATTCAATATTGATTAAGCATTCACTCTTATGGTAGCAATTTGGTAAGGCATTATATAACTAGAAACAATAAATTTGAAAGTCATAAGACTTAGAAATCAAAAAAGTTTAAATCAAAGATTAAAAAACGATATATTCACCTCGCTAAATAACAAATTTGCAATTGATATTCATCTTGTTGCTAATTTTTAAAAAATACATAACGTACTTTTGTTTTATGAAACTCAGTAACTTTACTAAAATCACTAGCTTTGTGTGCTAGAATTAGGAACTTTTCAAAAATAAAAACTAAATTTTTAAAACAATTTATATCACTATTATATGTCTAAATCTTGGTTTCCTTTTGTAGGTTACAATTAAATTAAAGACATGACGTTTTTTCCAGTTATATTTTTGTCCATGTTTAAACATGATAGCTTTTTTTCTTTCAAACTGTTTTTTTTTTTGATTGTTTTATATCTTGCTTTTATTCCTTATAAAGTGTGTAAGATAGTAGCAAACATTGCAAACATTGCAATTTCAAAAAAAGATTTTATTTTTAATGAAGATATCGATTTTGTACTAGATGAAAGTCTTGTAGTCGTTCAGCTACTATTTTTATTGCTTTTGACAGCCGCAATCAACAATTAAAAACTTTTTAAAATTATTTTATTGATCTTTATATTAAACTAAGTACTACTAAAGATCCCTAGTTCCCTCTTTGTTGACTGTTACTTCCAACAATCATTCAAACTCAAGTTCTTCTGTTAATAATGAAGATAAGTCAAATAAAGCTAAAAAAATTTAAAAGATTTCATTTGTGTTTTGACGTTGTTCAACAAAGTCTTGGAGTTCAGCTGTTATCTTATCATCTTGCTAGCCAGTGGTTCTCAAACAGTGCGACTTGTAGCTTTTCCTGGTGCGCCCCGAAGAATTCCTGAAAAATTTATTCAGATATGAAAAGCAAAAATACTCTACTTGTTTCCTAGGGTGATAGGAGAATTCCTAGAGTCCTAGGAGGATGAAAATAGACATAAAATGAAATGAAAGGACTTAAAAGTAAACACTCCCATTTACAAAACAAATTAACCCGGAAGATATATTTTAAGAGATAAACTCTCAAGATAACCACATTTTGTAAAAAGATGTCTGAACAGCAAGGAAAAGCAGATTTTTTAAAAATTTAATAACTGTTTCTGACAAAACTCAAATTGCTTCTTACCATATCTCAAAAATGATCGCTCAAAATACTTGAGAAAAAGTGACCTACCTGTCATTACGATGTTAGGAAATGAAGCAGCTATGAAAATAAGCAAAATACCTCTGTCCAATGATACTGTTCACAAGCGTATTTTAAAAATGTTTTCTAATATTAAAAAAAATGCGTGTGGGAGATATACTTCAGTGTTCTGATTTTGCACAGCAAGTTGATGAGTCAATTAGCATTACCAACAAGGTGCAACTCATAGCATTCATTCGTTTCATTAACGAAAATTAAATAGCAAAGCAATTTCTTATTTTAAAATTTATTGTTCTTCTGGTAAAATCAGAGGCAAGTAAAACTTCAACAAATACAAAAGGCGTAATATTTATTAAAGAAGAACTCAACGACGTTTCGTCCGTTGCATCGGGCGAACTTCATCAGGTAAAAGCAGAACACAACGCGCACCGTATTTAAAAACCAAGAAGTTAAAAACACAAACCAACAAACACAAGGTGAGAAGCGAACATACATAACGATTTCATAATTACTTAGTCCAAAAGAAACAAATTTAACAGGTTGAAAACCCACATTAGTTGAGATTTTTTATATTGCTATATATTTTTGGAAAAACATTACGATCTTTATCATTTATTGAATTTTTTGTATTATTAATATATAATGATTCTAAAAATTTGCGTTTATCATAGTCAATGTTATAATCCAATATTTCAAAATTACCAAAATCAATCCTATGTTCACAATTAAAACAATGCTTAACCAATGCAGTTTTTTTTATTCAAATCGTCTTCTTTTAGTTTAGCCAAATTAACCTGTTTCAAATCAAGTTTATGTTCCGATAAGCGAGTATTAAAACATCTGCCCGTTTCACCAACATATACATTTGAACAATCTTTACACGGAATTTTATAAATTGCACCACGCTTATATATATCATCAACAGAGTCTTTTATTTTTGGTAAAATATTTCCAATTGTTTTATAAGGGTAAGTATACACATTAATATTAAATTTTCTCAAAATTCTAGACAATTCATCACTCAAACCTTTAATATATGGTAAACCGACATAGTTAGATATTTTTTCACTCATGCAAACAATTTTATTAACTTTTTTATGTTTAATTTCTTTTTTCATTTTATTCAATAACCAATCTGGATAATCATTATCACGTAAAGCATTACAAACAAATTTAATTTCATTAATTTTATCTCGATAATTTGTAATTAATTTAGATTTAGCGCGAAACAATAATGTTTTAACCAAACCAACTTTTTGAGAAAAATTATGACATGAATTAAAATTTAAGTACCTAGTTGTATGTGTAGGTTTTCTATAGGCTTTTGTAGTTAATTGACCATTGTTACGAATTATTAACACATCTAAAAACGGAATAGCATTATCAACTTCTTGTTCGACCGTAAATTTAATACTTTCTTCAATATTATTTATAAAATTTTAAAATAAGTAATATCCCTGGTAACAGTGTTTATACTAATTACAAAGCAATTTCTTTTTGCAAAGAATTAAGTCTGACTACAAAAAGTGAGGATTTTTAAACATCCTGAATAACTAACTTTACGAATGGAAGTTATTGTGGAAATCCTGGGTAGGGATTTGCACTGATAGAGCTCCAACAATAATAGGCTGAAACAAGAATCTTGTTCTTGTATAAAGGAACAAAACGAGAATTTTATTGCAATTCATTGCTTCCTGCATAGAGAGGACTTGATGTCAGGAGCATTAAGAGAGGATTAAAAAGAGTTCTTAGATCAAGTTATTTAAATAATTAACTGATAAATCAAGCCCATTTGAACAGAATTGCACCAATATGGAATCTCAACACAGACGGCAACTTTTACACACCGATGTAAGGTGGCTATCGAGAGGCAAGATACTTACCTGTGTGCACGACTTACGACAAGAACTTATCACATTTTTTGAAGCAATGAAACAATCGCATTTTTGTAACCTCCTTCAATGTGAATTTCAGATTGCAAAATTACAATATTTGGCATCTATTTTTCAGCATCTTAATTTTTTGAACTCTAGCATTAAGAGAAAGAACCAAGCCATCGGAGGCACATTTCTGTGTCTCTTGATGCCGGTCCCAAGCCGGATAAATGGGGAGAGTTGCGGCAGGAAGGACATCCGGCGTAAAACTTTTTTTGCCAAAACAGACAAATGCGCAATCATTATCAATCCATACGGGATCGGTCGAGGCCCGGGTTACCAACGACCGCCTCAGTTGTCGCACAGCAGGGCACCTGTGGAAATTATGCTACTGCTAAACATGGTGATAATAAGAGCAGAAAAAGAGGAGGAAAGCGAGTAAAGAAGCAGCGAGAAGCGTGGAAAGGAAGACGCTCACTTATAAGGGTGGGTACTTTAAATATTGCAACGATGACTGGAAGGGGAAGAGAGCTGGCAGATATGATGGAGCGAAGGAATGTAGATATATTGTGTCTACAGGAAATAAAGTGGAAAGGTAGTAAAGCAAGGAACATTGGCGGTGGATACAAAATATTCTATAACGGAGCTGATGGAAGAAAAAATGGGATAGGGATAGTGCTGAGGAAGCAGCTGGCTAAATGTGTCCTGGAAGTGAAGAGGGTGTTAGACAGACTAATGGCCATGAAGCTGGAAGAAAAAAGGTCCATCCTAAATATAGTAAGCGCATATGCTCCACAGGTTAACAACAATATGGAGGAGAAAAATGATTTTTGGGAAGACCTGGATGGATTGATAGAAAGTATATCAAAAGAAGAGAGGATAGTTCTTGCTGCAGATCTTAATGGACATGTGGGCGAAGGAAACATAGGGGATGAGGAAATAATGGGGAGGTATGGTGCTGGAACAAGAAATAAGGAAGGATCAATGGTTGTGGATTTTGGAAAAAGGATGGATTTGGCGATTGTCAATACTTAATTCAAGAAGAAAAATGAACACAGGGTGACGTATAAGAGTGGAGGAAAAAGTACCCAAGTAGATTATGTGATGTGCAGAAGGACAAAATTGAAGGAAATGTGTGATTGTAAGGTAATATTGAATGAGTGTGTCGCAAAGCAGCACCGTATGGTGGTATGCAAAATGGTTCTTATGGTGAAAAAGAAAAAAGCAGAGAAAGTAAAGCCAAAGATACGATGGTGGAAACTGAAGGAGACAAGCTATCAAGAAGCGTTTAGACAAGAGGTGACCAGGATTCTGGGAGGCAAGGATAGATTATCTAATGAGTGGGACAAAACAGCAGAAATTCTAAGAAAAACAGCTGAAACTGTACTGGGAGTGACATTTGGGAAACGAAAAGGAGACAGGGAGACATGGTGGTGGAATGAGAAAGTTCAGGAAACCATAAAATAAAAGAAAGAGGCAAAGAAAGCATGGGACAAAATAAGAGATGAAAATACTAAAAAGATATACAAAGAAAAAGAAGAGTAAGGCAAAGAAGGCAGTTGCGAGGGCAAAGGGACGTGCCTATGACAATTTGTATGCTAGATTGGAAACAAAAGAAGGTGAAAAGGAGTTGTACAGATTGGCTAGGCAGAGCAGGTAAAGATGTACAGCATGTGAAGGTTATAAAGGATGAAACGGTAATGTGATGGTAAATTTGGAAGCAGTGTTAAAGAGATGGAAGGAGTAAGTACTTTGAGAAAATGATAAACGAGGAAAATAACAGAGAGCCTAGGACAGAGGAAGCAGAAGTGGTTAATGAAGAGCTAAATTGTGTCAGTAGAGAACAAGTGAAGAACGCAGTGAGAAGGATAAAAAAAAGGTAAAGCAGTTGGGCCAGATGAGTTGCCAGTAGAAGTTTGGAAAGGCATGGGAAAGATGGGGATAGAGTTTTTAACCAGACTGTTCAACAGACTATTAATGGGTGAACGGATGCCAGAAGAATGGAGAAGGAGTGTGCTTATCCCAATCTATAAAAACAAAGGGGACGCACAGTGCTGTGGAAACTACAGAGGAATAAAGCTAATGAGCCACACAATGAAAGTATGGGAAAGAATTATTGAAGCCAGGTTAAGAGATAGAGTGGAGATCAGCAAACAGCAATATGGATTTATGCCAGGAAAGGGAACCACCGATGCCATGTTTGCTCTAAGAATGTTGATGGAAAAGTACAGGGAAGGTCAAAGAGAGATACATTGTGTATTCGTGGACCTAGAGAAGGCTTACGACAGGGTTCCGCGGGAAGAGCTGTGGTACTGTATGAGAAAATCCGGAATAGTGGAAAAGTATGTACAACTAGTACAGGATATGTATGAAGGAAGCGAAAAAGTGGTGAGGTATGTGGTAGGAACTACAGAAAGTTTCAAGGTTAAGGTTGGACTGCACCAGGGATCAGCGTTAAGTCCATTCCTGTTTGCAGTGATAATGAACAGGCTAACGGATGAAGTAAGGAGAGAATCACCATGGACGATGCTGTTTGCTGATAATATTGTGATTTGTGAAGAGACCAGAGAAGAAATGGAGCGGAGATTAGAATTCTGGAAGTATGCATTGGAAAGAAGAGGGATGAAAGTAAGTAGGTCAAAGACCGAATATCTGTGCATAAATGGAGGAAATGATGACGAAACAGTAAAGATGGAGGATATAAAAATGCCAAGAGTAAAGGAATTTAAGTATTTGGGATCAACGGTGCAAGAAAGTGGTGGTTGTGAGAGGGAGGTAAAGAAGAGAGTACAGACAGGATGGAACGGATGGAGAAGAGTATCGGGAGTAATCTGCGACAGGAGGTTACCAGCTAGAGTAAAAGGAAAAGTGTACAGTTCAATGGTAAGACCAGCAATGGTGTATGGACTTGAGACGGTGGCAGTCACAAAGAAGCAAGTGGAAGAGATAGAAGTCGCAGAAATAAAAATGTTGAGGTTTGCTATGGGAGTGACGAGAAAAGACAAGATTAGAAACGAATACATCAGGAGTACCGTTAAGGTAGAACGGTTAGGAATGGAAATGAGGGAGGGCAGGCTGAGGTGGTATGGACATGTCATGAGGAGAGACCAAGAATATATAGGAAGAAAGATGATTAAAATGGAGTTACCGGGAAAGAAGAGAAGAGGGAGACCAAAGAGAAGATTTTTAGATCTAGTGAAAGAAGATATGGGGAAGTTGGTGCGAAGGAGACGGATGTTGAAGACAGAAAGATGTGGAGAATGATGATACGCTGTGGCCACCCTTGACTAAAGGGAAAGGCTGAAAGGAGAAGAAGAAGAAGAAGAAGCATTAAGAGAAAGAAAAAAATATCCTCACCTGCACTGACAAAATAAAAGCGTTTAAGAGAAAGCTACAGGTTTCGAAAAAAACAGCGATGCAAGGTAGTCTTAAAATGTTTTTAAAGAAAGTAGTAATTGCAAAATTAAAATTGGCCAATGATAGTAAAACATTTATTAATTTTAAAAGAAAAATTGAATTATTTTTTTCCGTCAATAACACTGCTCAATATGAATGGATTAGAAACACTTTGGTAGAAACTGCAGTAGATTTTATTTTAAGGCTAACAGAAAAAGAAGAACGGGTAGCTGTGTCCATTAATCGTAGATTGATGATTAAATACAAAAAATTGTCTCTTGGAGCTTTTTTATCAAAGAAAAAGATATGTCGATATCTAAAAAAGCCACTTTATTGCAATTTTCCATCTCATATTTATCTGAACTGAGATTTTCAATTCTCGCCACAATTAAATGTAAAAAGAAAGGAAATCTTCAATGTATTGATAAGGAAATGAGAGTTTGTCTCTCAAGTTTAAGACCAAACATTGAAAAAGTTGTAAGGTCTAATCAAGCTCAAGTTTTGCATCAATACAGGAATGAATAAATTGCATAAAGATATGCTAAGTTTGCTTTTGTTAAATGCGTTCTTTTTGCATATATTTAACTTAATTTTAATATACTAGTCCTACTTTGTATACAGTGCGCCTGCAAGAATTTGTACTATTCATAGTATTGTAAGTGCGCTCAGACTGCATAAAGTTTGAGAACCACTGTGCTAGTGGGTAACCAAACGGCGACAAAATTTTTTCCAAAATATTAAGAAGAGAGAGGCTATGTCTTTTCTGAACGATCGTTGCAGAAGGACCAATTCGTTGTTTCCCGCTTGCATGCAGCGATGGCGGTCGACGCCTTGACGTCATCGCGACCGATCGTGCAAGAAGTGAGCACACCGAGCGAGATCAACGGCTTGCTCGACCCGATTTCGTACAGTAAAGGAGCTAGCATCATCCGCATGATAAATCAATTTGCTGGAGATGACGCATTCAAGCTTGGATTAACGGTAAGTAAACAGCATACGGACCAGAGGATATCTTGTAACTTTTCTTTATAGCTTAATGACTTCTTTTAACGTAAGTTGTTTGAGGTTTGAAAAGTCAATCGAACAAACCAGGCAAAACTTGCTAGTTTAGACTTTTTTGTTTAGAATTATCTCAGAGAACATGAATATGGGTCGGTGAATCACAACCAGCTTTTTGAGTCGTTTTCTCAAGTACGTTTAAATTTAATGTAACAAGTGTAAAATCTCTTTTTCGTGAATAAAAAGTGACAAGTATTTTATAATTAACATTACGCTGCTTATAAAATATTATATATAGTGTATATTTAATATCAACGAAAATAAGAAATTGAAACCCTATTTAAAAGTGCATTGAAAATTCAAACAAAGAACGCCAATTAAAAAAATTAAAAAGCGTCTTTTAGACTGTTGCTTATATTTTCATAGCTCATTTTATGGTAGTCTTTGTTTTCGACTATTGTCTTATCGCTAATTTATCGTGATTTTTCATTCTGACTAATTTTTTACAAATAAAGTTAGAATGATTCGATAGTAACTTTTTACTACTGAGTGCCTTAAACCATTGTAAAGACGATGATTTCAGTATTTTTGTTATTACAAAACGTGTAATTTTTCTTACCCATGCACAGTGTTTACTTTTTGGGTGTTTTTCGCCAAAAATCAAAAATACTGACTTCATGAACTCGTGTAAACAATGTTTGAAAATTTTAATAAACATTTTCTATATTTTTTATTTTTTAGATGTTTTTTTGTTATTATTGTTTAAGCATAGACTTCTAAATAATGGTATCGGTATCAGGACTGGAAGCAACAGCACAAATAGGCTTATCGCCGAGTAAAATGTGGCCTAAAGAAAACGAGGAAGCAGTCGATGCTAGCGGCTTGATAGTAAAAAAACCAAGGTGTTAGGAAAATGGAAAGCTACTGTAAAGATCGTTTTATAATATACAAATAAAAGCGGAAACTAGTTTACGCGTTTTTGATTTAATTGTTATTTTCATTGTTGTTGCGCCACAGACGGTCATAAGTTAAAGAAGTTAAGTTTTACAGCTGTAGGTGCGGCTTACTTTCATAAGCAGCTTACTTTTAGGCCGGTTTACATTCTTATTTTCACTGAAATGCTGCGATGAAAAAATTGTTAACCGCCCTTGCTTGTAAACCGTCCTTGAAAGTAAGCCTCACAAAATGAAAGCAGAAAAAATATAAACCGCGGCTTACAATCAGATAAATACGGTATATTAAAAGAATATACCAGTGATCCAGTAATGGTGATGAGTATATTAGAGCAGACAAACAAGATAGAGAATGTAATAATCTTTTATAAAAAAGGAAAAAAATTGTTTAGCTTGTGCAATGAGATGCAATGAATTGTACTTTTAAAAAAAGCATTTACAAGAAAGTTTTATTATTTTTTAATGGCCTATCCCAAATTTTATTGGTAAAAAATAAAATTTGAGAGATTATAATTATTTTAAAGTGCACATTTAAAAAAAATCTGACACAAAAATTTAGTATATAAGTATAGATAAAAAGACACTTTTTTTATTTATTCAATTGATTTTGGCCACGTTTTAAACAGTGTACCATGATGTAAACACATATGGAAAGCAAAAAAATATAACTCCAAATTTAAATGCCATGGATTCAAACGTTGATTGGCTTATGAAGATCGTTAGATTAAGTAACTAAACTTCAAGCAATATTTGTAACTTTATGAGCAAAACATTGTGTCAACCAAACTTCCATACGGCTTTACATTGATGTGCTGCTTTGCAATTTTTAAAGGAAAAAGCTTTAATCAAGAGCTAATTTACATTAAAACAAATAATAAATACACTGTTTATTTCAAGAAAAGTTTTTGAGGCAAACATTTTGAATTGGTCTTCTGAAGGGCCGAATTATAAATCTAAATAGCCAAAAATGCTATCTCTTTTGCTTTAAAATTAAACAACTTTTTTGCTATAATAGACTTTTTTTGAAAGCATGAAATAAAGTATAGCAACTATTTGAGAGTAGCCTTATAATTTGTAAATTAAAAAAAAATCTTTTTGCTTAACTAAACTGTAAAAACTGAAAAATTTAGTATTGTGTTTTCAATATAAGTGTTATGTCTGTTGGTTATTTTTGCCCTTCTTGTTCCAGCTAAATGTAAACAAAGTTGCGACAGTTCATTGTGAAAAATTGTGTTACTGAGGCGCAGTATTGCGCAATAGATATAGCAACCATTGGCAACAAAAACTTGTAATATGCTTGAATGAGTTTAACCAATGTTTTTTGAACTATTTTTGTTTTAATTTTCCAGCAATTTTGTTTTAATCAATTGTTCAATGTTTTGTTAAGGCGATTAATGACTCACAAAATCCCCCAAATGGTTTTGCGAACGCGATGGATACATGGATTTTACAAATGGGTTTTCCAGTAGTCACAATGTCTAGGATAAAAAGTTCGGAACAAGTTACTATTAGTCAAGAGAGGTTTCTTTCAGATCCAGAAGCAAATGTTACTGAACCTCCAAGTCCTTATTTGTAAGAATTCAATATCATTTTACTTTTGTAATAAAAATTCAAAAGTTTTGTTCCGAGATCTCCAAGTTCTTTTTATTAAAATTAGTCATCTATTCTAGACAATTTTTTAAATTTCATAAAATGTTCTTGAACTTGATCAATATTAATAATTATATTTGCATACATCAATTCATTGATATATGTAAATCTTTTCCAATGGTCATAGTGCAACACACTTTGAAACATTTTTTACCAAATAGCCTAAGCTACAATTAGCTGCAGCATATATACAAACCAATATAATATCAACACCAAATAACATTATTTTCAAGTTTTTCTACACAGCGCAAATGGCATCCACAATAGAATAGAATAACTACTGTACAACTCATTAAAAGCACTTAAGTGCACATCAATCAAAACTGCATCACCGCTACAAAACATCAAACATTTCTTTCAAACTAATAGAACCGACCGTTTACATAAAAAGAAAAGATGTTTGACTAACACTACAACAAGATCACAAAACATGTTACCAATCGAACTTCAAAGGATCAAAATCCACCTTCCCACATCACAAAAATTACACATGGCATATGTAGCTTCTAACCACGCATACTACTCAACAATCACAGAGGCTACAAATATAATCTACGTACAATCAAAATAGATCTTTAAAACACTGTTACAACAGTTGATGTCAATGTTCTCTTCCTATTACGAAAATTACTTACTAAAAAGCATAAAAAAGAATTAATCGAAGACATTCTCTTTAACTACAATCATACCATCACAACTTGTTCAGCAGACTAGTATGATTATACTACTTGCCAGACTATGCACTATTACTGCATTAGATCGCCACTTTTACTCATCACTTTTAGCATACATCGCGGACCAACACATCTCTCATTTACATAACAAAATTGCAAACTATAAAAAAAAAAAGACTAAACACGATTAAACAATTTATTGATTATCTCATTAACTTGACTAACCTTGCCACAAATGGATATGATAAACCCAATGTTAAGACAACTCTGGATATTAGCAAACTCTTTTTTCTTCAAGAAAATTGCACTCGCTTATTTATGTTTACGTGCAATTCCATTAAACACCCTAATCAAATTTGCAAGAAAACCGGATTACAACTAAAAAGTAATTATTTTGACAGCCACCGAAATAAATAGATAAACCATGACTGAGAAGCAACATCTTGGCAGAACTGATCACAAACACAATCCTCTTTTCTTCTTGGGAACCTCAGCAAAACTCACTGATAGAAGTATCTGTTTTAAAACAAAATTGTCATCCCTCAAAAAGACAAAGCATTGACTTATAGTAAACAATTCACAAACGTTACCCAATTCAGTCCAAACAAAATCAACACACACATATATACTAAAATCTTCAGCTGTGTCACCATGCAACTCATAAAATAAAGCTTTGTTGATTTACTTATGGATATACCGTACTTTTCTCATGTAAAAAACACGCACTGACATGATTCAAAAAACAAAAAACTTAACACTTGCTGGATGAAAATAATGTGTTTCAGATGGTCACTGATCTCAAACTCTATGAGTGAATATTTCATACTTTTTAATATGTTTGACATATTAATTTTGCTTTTTTTATAATTCACATTAAGTGTAAAAAACGATTTTGAGATAATTAAGCAATAGTTTCAACCAGTTGTTTTTTTTAACCTGTAGGCTTAATTTTAAAACAAGTTACTCTGATTGACAATGAAATTTGGCAGGTATAAATGGGATGTGCCTATGTGGATTAGAATTGAAGGAAATATGGATACTTATCAAACTTGGTTAAGTAGAAACGAAGAAAGTACGCAAGTAGTATTCGATCGTGAATATTATCTTTTTCACGCTTGCGGCACACTTTGGGACCTTGGACCAGGATGTAGATCTTGATTTTCGTCCCTAAAAACTAGTGTCCACTAAAAAAAGGTTCTGGAGCAATTGACTGGTGTTTTTTTAAAAGTTTCGCGGCACACAGGTTGAGAACCACTAGCTTATAATATAAATATCTTTGAAAAATACCGGAAATAGAAGTCTATACTGTATAGTTAACAACAATCTTTTCACTTTCGTCAATGCAGTAGTTCTCTTCAACCATTTGTAGAAAAACATCTTTTTTTCCTAGCCTAAAAATTTGGAGTCTTGGTCATACGATTAGAAGACCTTTTTTTAATTGATGGCAAATTGAAAAATATAATCAGCACAACTTGTACTCGCTTGTTCTAAGATCACAGTAGTAAGCTACATTCTTTTGAAAAATTGCACGCACGGTTGAAGACCAGCGCTGTACATGCAGAAAAACAGAGTTGTAAGTCAGGCCGGGCTTTTCGGGTCGGGTTTGGGCCTGGTTCGGGCCTTAGTTTGAGAAAAATTTCAAGTCTAATTCGGGCCCAGTGCGGAGCTTACAGATAAACAACCACCTTTTTTCAGTGCCAAGTGTTTTACGTTGACCAAACTTAACTTTCCGGTTTTGTCGGGCCTGTCTATGGCTTCAAATCAAATTCGGGTTTGGGCCGGATTGGGGTTTACATTTTCGGGTTTGGATTGGGTTAGGGCCTGAACTATTCAGCCCATTTACAACTCTGTGGAGAAGTGCATTTTATTTATATGTAATTTGTTGACTTTAATACAAATCTATTTGATTCTATTCTTCCGCCTCATAGTTAAAGTTTTGATGCACATGTTCAAGGTAGTAAATGGTGTTTTGTCTTCGTACGTAGTTAATGCACTTTGAAAGCATATAGCCTTCTGTTCTTTACGTTCTTCTGATGCCAACGTTCTTTTTTTCCCTCGCACCTTTTCTAAATTTGATGATTGTAAATTTAGCGTATGTGGTCCTCTACAACAAAATAATTTTCCTGCTCCCTTAAAAATAATTCAATCGCTCTTCCAACTAAAAACGTCATAAAAATCCATTTTTCTTTCTTACTTTGGTAAATTATTATAGTGATAATGTTGTATTACTTCAATATTAATTTTTGTAGTTTTAATTTGCTAATGTTGTAAACGTTTTTAATCTAATTGATTTTCTGGTAAAAGCGCTGTATAAATGTGTATTATTACTTAAATTACAGTAGCTATAAAAATTGTCCGTCTTAATAAAAAATTGGCTTGCCGTTGGGAAACCTTTTCTGTTGCATACAAAAACCGGAGTCTTAAAAATTTTGAATATTACAAGAACATTATATAGGGTGGGCCGTAAGTCGCGCACCAAAGAATTTAAAACAAATTAAAGGAAAATTAAAACTGAAAATAAACTTTAATTGGATCCAAATCTGAGAGCTATAATCATTGACAGGAAAGGAAAGGAAAGGAAAGAATGCTTTATTCCGCTTTTTTTTCATTGTTTCCACTACACTTCACGTAAGTCTTTGGTGCGCGACTTACGGCCCACCCTGTATAAAGCAAATGAGATTACAGAAACAACACTCAGTATTTTTTGTCACTAAAATAGCTTTTTCGGCAAAAACATTTTCAATAAAGTGATTTTACGAAACCAAAGTTTAAGTTATTAGTTTTGAAAACGTTTTAAATCAACTGCAATAGATGATTATAAGATTTTTTTTGAAAAGAATAAAGTTTTTAAATACAACCAAGATTTTTTGCTCAAAACAATTCAGTGTTGCTGTTTTAAAGAGCAGATTACTGTACCTAAATACAAGTACTACATCGGCAACTACGGAGCTTTTGGATATTACAGAGTTAACTATGACGATGAAAACTGGAATAGTATAACAGACCAATTAAACACCAATTTTTCGGTAATATTGTGTTCCGACAACGGTGAATATAATATTTTAATAGCAACTATTTTTTCCTGAAACTTGATAACAGGTTCTATTTTTGCATAATAAAATAAAAATCTCTATTTTTTTTCTAAAGCTTTTTTGCTAAAAATTAACTAATTATTAGATAAGATTTACTTTTATGCTACTTAGGCAATTGAAGTAAAAACCAGAGGACAATTGATTGACGATGCATTCAATCTTGCAAGGTAACTTTGTTACAGCAATTTCAGAAAATTACCTTATCTTGTTCTTACTTTTTTTACAGTTTTACAGTTAATAGAATTCATGTTTTTTCAATTTTTCTTTGGAAAGTTTTTAAGGAAAAAAAAGATTTTTCCTTGAAATTTTAATTTATAACAAAAAAATTTTTACATTTCACTAAGCCTGCAAACGCACTACTTATTTTGTAAATGAATAAAACTACTAATAAAGCTGAAAAAAAAATGGAGGGTCAAATTACAAAAATAGAATTAAGACCAGCTTCAAAAATGTTAAATAATTATCATTAAGTGATCTTTTTCTATTCATTTGCAGAGCTGAACATTTGTCGTACGAAATCGCTCTTGGTTTAACTCAATTTCTCTATCAAGATTTTGAATTCGTTCCCTGGAAAGCCGCTTTGGACGTAATGTCCTATTTTAATCTTGTTCTTGGCCGCTCGTACGTCTACGGACCCTATTCGGTTAGTTCAAATTTGTATTTCTACACTTTTAAACCATATTGGACTTTTTAGTTTTTCGGTAATTTATATTCAGTATGTGCCCACAAAACTTTTCTGCTGACTTACTTTGTTTTGTTACTTTGTTTCACGCATTTAAAAGTTTAAACTTTAGAAAACCAAACCAATAACAAACGAAAGAGAAAGTTTTTGGTTAATTAAGAAAAATGCTTCATTTCAAATTTAATGTAAAATTTGACGAGCAATTGCTAAATACAAAGTCAATGCTTTGAATTGAAAAAATATTCGGTTGGTTTTTTTTGATGAATAACATGAGTAATAAGATCGAAAGATAGAAAGATATAGATTATATATTGGTTTTCTGCCTTTTTTTTCATATCAATATTAACTATTAGATTTCACATGTTTTTGATATCTTGTGCCAAACCACAGAAAAAAGAAAAGTTTGAATTAAAAGACTTACATTATTATACTTTTGCAACCGTGCTTTGATAAACAAAAATTACGTATTGGTTACATTTCTATGAAAAGCTATTTTAAAGCAATGTCAAGATCCTCTGTTTCTAAGCAAGCGTGAAGCATTTTGGATAAATAACACTACGTAACACAATTTTTGTTGGGCTATTTTTTTTTAGCGCCCTTTAATGCTTTTTTGAGTGTTGAATTCAAAACTCCAGGTAGTTTTTCGTAACATCATTACTTTTTGAGATATTTAAATTTTTTGTTTGATCCGACGTAACTGTAATCAGCGAATTATGTTCGATTCCTGCTGTAGATTATATTTGTATATCAGGGTTCTGCTCAGTTTATTAAATGCAAAAATTAGCTTGAAACGTTTATAAAAAAGAAGGTTCAAATAAACACAGATTTTTCAAATACTAAGAGTCACTCAAAAATGCACTGTTCAGCGAGCTTTTTTTTATGATCGCTCTTATCTTGCCTTACCAAGGACCAAATGTAGTCTCCCATCATTGCACCGTCTCACTGCCCTTTATGCCGTTTTTTCATAGGTTCAATTTCCTGTTAAAATCTCTCACCATGCTCCTTACTAAAGTCACCAAGATTTTCTTGAAAAAAGTCCAGATGGGAGCATAAGAAGTGCAGTTTTACAGATATGCGACAACCCGTGTTTTGGTAGCTTTTGATAAGTTTTTTCACTAACATTTTGTAATTTTGGTTCCTTATATTTCCCAAAAATCCATTAACCACACCTCGAAATGCTTGTCACGCTTCCTTTTCTGTTTCATTTATTTTTGCTTCCAAGCTTTCAGATTTTAGCATTGTGCTTATCTGGGGACCAACAAATATTCCTCCTTTTATATTGGCATGTGATAGTCTGGAAAACATTGAACGGCTTTCTTAAAAAACTTATTCTTCAAAATCCAAAGCTTTAACGAACTGTTTTACTAGACCTAATTTGATATGAACAGGTGGCAGAAACCCTTTTCCCGGCTTACAAGAGGCTCCCTAATGACATTGTACATTCCTGGTGCTAGTTCTTCCTGTGTCAGCCAATGCATTTTCTCATAGTACTCACCGTCAGCTCTACTATTCCCAAGCACAAAAAGTAAGAGTGTTTTGTGTGTCCACTCTGGAGACTCAGCAAAACTCCTAGCATTTTAAAGTCACCGCAAGCATAGCACTTAAACAGAGCGTAATTGATTTTAATAAGCAGTTGTTTGATATTTTCATAGTCTTCTTTCATCTGTAATGATAAGCAAGTGGAACTGACAGATATACAGGGTGTCTCAAAAGTAAGTATACACTTTAAAATTTGAATAACAATCTTATGGCTAATTCAAATATGTCAAAAGTTTACAAAAATATTCTATAAACTACTAGAAACAGAATTCCATCCTAATATCTCGTTGAATTTACTTATTGACAGGATATTAGACCTCAACGTGGGAACCACCAATTTCGAGACATTTCAGCCACCTTTTGACGCATTCTTGCCCGACACTTTGCAATAAATCTTGTGTAACTAGTCCACATAATGCTCTAATTTTTTGTTCCAACTCTTCAAGGTTTGAGGTCGTGTGGAGTAAACTTTACTCTTAAGGAAACCCCAAAGAAAAAAGTCGCATGGGGTTAAGTCAGGTGAACGAGCGGCCCATTCCAGAGGACTTTGCGTTGGATTGTTTGTTAGATCTCAACTCACTGAATTAGAACTCAACAGGGAATTTGGAATTAATTTGTCGTGTAGGAGCCGAATCAATTCCAAATTTCCTGTTAAAGAGGCGCTGAGTTTGCCTTACTGATCCATATGCTTCTTGCCAAACAGCAATTTGCACCTCATTTCTTGGGTTAATCTCCTTGCCATTCTGTGAGTTGATGAAAAATGCAAACAATACCTAAATTTTACTACTTATCCACACTATGTTCTCTGAAGAAAAGAATGCCCTATGATGATTACCTAAAAAGCAAATCAAAATTGAAAGTGTATACTTACTTTTGAGACACCCTATATGTTGCCAGTGACGGATATTCAAAGTTAAGGGCCCGAGGCAAGGATTCCCAAAAATTGGGGTTCTCTAAAAAAAAGGGCTTTGATCTTGTATTTCGCTATTTTTTTTCTCAAAATGATGGTGATCTCTAAAAAAATATATACAGCAAAATGAAACTATATGCGGTATTTTCAAAGGAGGCTCCCTAAAATCGGGGGGGTGCGCCTAAAAAAGGGGGTCCGAGACAACTGCCTCATTTGCCTCACCCAATATCCACCACTGTATATTACCATTGTGAAGTAACAATGCTTTCAGACTTTTGGTAGAACTGTCAATGAAGCCGCCACTGAGTAGGATCATGATCTATTCCAGTGCTTCCCAACCGCGGTGCCGCGGCACACTAGTATGCCGCAAGAGGTATCCTGGTGTGCCGCGAAGCAATGCCGTGAGGTAATAATTGCGTCTAATATTAGTAATTATTACGGAAAGGTGGGGCAAAACGGACATAACGATAATTCAAAAAGTTTCTCCTTTAATGACTTAAATTTAGTTTTTTTTAGATAGGTTATTACATGTTAAAACATTAGCCGCGCCGTGTTTTTCGCTAGTTTGAATAGTTCGATGTGTTAAAAAAGTTGGTTAAAGGTGGTCTTCTTATAAAAGTGTTTCGATTTTTTTATGTAATTATTGAGTAAAGTATACGCCTTGAATGACTGTAGTCGCTACTAACCCTGCTGGCGCTTGTGTCCAGTAGGGCGAATTCTTTACTTGCAGCGTTCAAACTGCGATGTCATTAGTAAGAGAGATTGATGATTATTATTAAGTTTATTGAATCTACTACCTTATATGAATCATTTTAATAATCACATTATTGTTACTTAGGCTTATGTGTTAATGAAGCAGTATTTGCAAATTGTATTCCAATATGATCAAAAACTAGAAAAAAATTTGAACGTTCATAATGGTCCGAAGCCAATTTCAAACTGACCATTGCAGAGCCGTTATAAAAAAGTGTCCAGGGAATGTTCTATAAAATATTTGTTAACTTTTTACTCGTGGTTCTCTCCGTTGGATTGAATGTGACGTCACACAAAAAGAGGAAAAAAGTAAGCGGCTTTCTAATCTTTTGTTCCCGAAAGTAGTTTCGCTTCATTAAGCAGCGGTGCGAAGTGGTAAACATCATTATTATTCACTAACATGATTGGTGTGCCACGAAAATTTTAACAGCTTAGTGCCGCCATATACGTAAAAAAGGTTGGGAACCACTGATCTATTCCAACAACGCTAAACAAGTCTTCCACATCGTGAATTTTTGCACTCTCAACTAGACATTTTGATTTTCACTATTTAAAAGATGAATTCAATCTAAGATTAACACAAGACGTAACTCTAAAAATTTTATCATAGGGGTACTGAGTAGGCTGTTGGCATTCAAGGCTGCTGTTTGGTTCTGGTTACAACGCAGTACTTCTCTCTGCATACACTGAACAATGCAAACATGACTTTCTAATCGACTACATGTATTCTGAATTTAACAGGCAGAGATAAAACGAAAACTGAGGACTGACAGGTAATAAACGCACTTTTGACAGTGAGATTTTGCACTTCCATATGCCCGTTCACTCCCTCAGTTAAATAAAACGCCGATTTACAACAAGATAATGCTGATAAAGACAGATCACAGTAATCATAGCCGCATCATACATATACAGTTAACGGAAAATCACAAAAAAACGGAAATTATTGTATCTTGAAAATGATCGATGACAGAAAAAAACTGATAGCATTTTTGAAATCAGCGCTAAAAATCATACAGACACATCTAAAAAATTTAGCCAAACAAACATTTTGTAAAATTTTGTTACATAGTGTAATTTTTACTAAATGGCTAGCTACAGATAAACTTGTAAGCAGGGCTTGCAAAATTCAATACGATCAATTTTTAATTAGGGGTTTGTTACATCTTCAAACTTAAACTAATGGTTTATATTTCTTTGAGTCTTTTTGATGGGTTTCATGAGCAGATTAAAGTCACAAATTTGACTTAAACCAAAATACGTATATCCAAATTTTGTCAAATTAAACTTTTATATATAATTGAATTAAAGCAAAATATATCCAAAGTTTTATTAAAAATAACAAACAAATTTTTTGTCTACTTTTGTGCTTCTATTTAGCAGCTTTAATTTTTTAGTATGTTCTGCATGTATAATCTAAAACAAGGATTTTTAAACTTTTTAAGCAGCGTCCTTTTAGTTTTACCCCTCCTATTTCTTTATATTTTCTGAATTAACGCATGCAAATTTTAAATGATTTACAAAAATCTAGCTTCATCAAACTTTCCATGTCTCCTCGGTAGACCCGCACCTCCAGTTTAAAAATTTCTAATCGATATGTTTCGAGCAAAGTCTGTAAATTAAAACTTCTGTAAAAGTAAAACATTATAACTCAAATTTAATCCTAGATTTCTGAATATTAAAAGCAAACAATTGGAGCTTGATGACTTTTCTATTCCCTTTATTGTAAAACCCACTTCAGCACTCCCTAAGCTTTACTTCAAAGTAATAAAACTACGGAGTAATGACACGCTAAAAACAATGCATCTGAACAAGTCGTTGCTTGAATTCTATCATTTTTATGAATCAAAGAAGTAGTTTCCAATCTTGAGAGTTTACGCTCTCAAATGGTCATCAGTTTTCGGAAGCATGTACCTATGCGAACAATTCTTTCTAAATTGAACATCACAGAACGTCATTACCGATCAAGGCTGACAGACGAAAATCTTGGTATGACGTTAATGTTGATACATCGTCAGTTCGATTTAATATTAAGCGCTTACTAAAGCAAAAAGTTTCTAAAAATCTCACTTTGGGTTAAATTTTTGATTTACTTTGGTAAAGCTGGTTTATAGTTTTTGATTAAATGTTTTTTTTGGTTTTCTCTTATACTTCAGCTGTATGGTTCGCATTGATTTTTCTATTATTCCGTGTATATTTTTATAATTTTAACTTCTTACATTTATTCAAAGAATTTTTTAACATACCAGGCTAGAGTCTTTGTAGAGTGGCAGTTTTAAGGCCCGTTTCTACTATGAGCGTTAAGGGGATTATTCTTTGTTTGTTTATAGATTTTTTTACTTCTTTTTGCGCTTAAACGCTAAGAGAAGCAATAAAATAAACAAAGATTACTTCTGCCAACACTTGTAGAGGAAAGGGTCTTTAGGTAACAAACTGGGTTTTATTACTTTTGTTTCTTGTTTATTATTGATGTCAAACAGTTTTTTGTTTTGTTTCTAAAAGGTTTACAATTCTATGTTACAAAGAGGCCACGAAGCATTTTCCGGAAGGGGGGGCACGATCAGAAGCCTTCGCTGAAGACCTTTTTTTAGTTTCCACTAGTTTTTTTTGGGATAATATTCTAAGCAAGGGCCACGCGTGTTGAGAGTCTTTGCAAAGGGGCCACGAACTATAAAAGGTTAAAAACCACTGTGCTACAATTTTTTTTAAGATTGTTTTATTTTATTTTATTTTATGCCTAATTAATTTTAACCAGTGCCGCAAACTCAATAGATTTTTATTCGAGTTCAAGTTCGAGTTCGAGTTCGAGTTCCATTCTCTGTTGTAAAAATAAAAAGCTCGATTAAGCCTATATATGCAATAACTTAAACCTCTTTAAAAAAAGATGATGGACTACCACGAAGAGATGCATAAAATAAAAAAAATAATGAAACTGGCTGTCGTTAACAACTAAAACAAATTTAAACCGTTTCGCTCCTATGAAATCGGCTTTGTTTAAAGCGATATTAAAATTCTGCACCACAAAGAAAATCATGCGTTGAATTTAAAACAGAGAACAAATACTAATTGACGACTCAGTTTGCCAATCGAAAGTAAATGTACAACTCAGTTGTATTTGAAATTTAACTCATCAATTAATGAACTCAAACTCGATCATATATTCTTTGAATTCGAGCTCAAGTTCGAGTTCAGCAAGTTTTGTTTTTGGTGTTTAAGTTTGAGTTTGACAAAAAAAAGATCAAGTTCTCGAGCTTGAGTTTGCAGCCCTGCTTTTAGCATAACCTATAAGCGCCTTTTTTGCTTTTTGAATTATAGAAAAAAGGTTTTATAGTATGACTAAAAGTTTGTGCGGCCCGCAACGACCAAATAGGTTTGTCACCTCTGATCTAAGTACTGATGACAAAGGCCGATTAAAGCCTCTAAACTAAATTTTATTTGCCATTTCTGCAATAATTTAATCGAAACGAGACTAAAATTTTTTACTCAAAATAAAGTCGAAATTAAATAAAAATATAGATAAAACAATTTTGCTTAGGTAAAATTCAAAATGCCTCCCTTATAAGCCATTGCTTTTAAGAAGAAAGCTTTTTTAATGACGCAGATGATAACACGACAATGTAACGTTTACTTTTTCTTTTAAGAGATTTCTAAAAAATATCGTTATTATTTTTTATGCAATAATACAGTCGCATTCTGTAAAAGATCGAAATTCAACATATTTATTTAATTTTTTCAAGGAATATCTTTTGTATTTATCCGGTCCATTGTACCAAAACTTGACATGGCACGATGAAGGATCGCACCTTCAACAGTAAGAAATTGTTTTTGTCAATATGCGGTGAACTACTCTTTGGTATATTTAGAAGATTTTATGTAGTTTATTATTTTCATGTCAATTGGGTCTTTAAAATTCTCCATATTTTAAAAATTGATTGATTTATGATAACATTTTAAAAAATATTTTCATTTTTCAGTAATCAAAGCATAACATATGGTAGTTAACGTGAAATATGTAATTTGAATCGTTCCATCTCCAAGCACAGGCTATTGATCTTTTTTTATTTATTCAATTTTGGCACAAACAACACCGTATTCAAAAGAATAGTCAAAGCAGAGAGTTACTGTAATTGAAAATACATGTGTAAAAAAATAATGATTCTTACTTGCTATTAAAAGAAGTTTATTTTATTGGGATTATTAGACTCGGTACCTTTGATTCCAAAGATTACATAGGTCTGTAAACAAAATATCTTATTAATCCTCGCGTGACAAAAAAAAGTTTTATATTGCAGAGTATTTCCACGTTTATATTAGCTGTTAACTTTCCCAGAAAATATTTTCAGCAAGTCTCCAGAATCTAAAAGGAATTTAATGGCAATCCCAATCCCAAGACGCAACGACACAGCGAGGCCAAAAGTTCAATTAAATTGTAACTCAATTAAAATCGTAAATGAAATGGCTCTTTGAGCTTTGCCCACATGGTTTCTTCATTTTTTTTCTGCCACATTGCAAAGTATTTTGATCAACCGACTTATCACTCTAAAGGCGAAACAATTCAATAAAATTTAGAGAATAGCTTTTACAGATTAAGCTTTTATGAATTTTGTATTTTTTTTTTGAAATGGCGACTGTGCTTCAGAAAAACAAAGTACTAAAATTTTGCGAATACGAGTATGAATTCGAATACCTCAAAAATTTTAGCAAAAGAAACAGATTATACAAAATGAATATTCTCAGAATTGTTTTTTCTTTTTTTCATTTAAATATTTATGTTTTTATTGTCAAAACATATTGTTTTTATCCTAAGGCTTGGAAAAAATTTTAAAATTTCATATTGATTTAATTCCGTTAGTTGTCGCTAAATGTCACAAATGTTTTTTCGCATCGCTATAATTTTATTACCGATGATGTTTGTGTTTCATTTAATTAGTCTCTTGAAGAAGTTTTACTGATTTTATAGTACACCGAAACGTAGAGTTTTAATTATTGTTTTTATCTTTGAATTAAGATTTTAACAGCAGTTCAGACTTTGATTAAACCAGAAGAACATAAATAATGGTTTTAATAATATACCTGGTATCAATAACAGCAAACCCAAGCACATTAAACCACGCAGTCGCACTAATATATAATTTAATGCTGCTTTCAGATATCAAAGAATAAACGCCATTAGCGTGGCTTGCGCTTACGGAAACCAGAATTGTATCGATGAAGCGAAAACTCAGTTTTCAATGTGGATGGACGCATCTTCAAATGCTAGGTTAGAAGAAGTCAGCAATATTCTAAGGCGACCAAACTTTTAATAAAATTCATGCAGTGAGTTTGAGCGTTATTTAAAGTAACTTTTTAAAGCAACCCTTTTTTGTCACAAAATTTTCATTTTGTTTTATAACTTAATTTTAACAAAACTTTCAAATATCTTTTATTTGAACTTAGACATTAATTTTCTTATAATTATTTTTTAGAATTTCTCCTAATCTTCGAACACTAGTCTATTGTAATGGAATTCGGTATGGTGGAGTTAAAGAATGGGATTTTGCTTTTGAGAAGTATGTCAATGAAAGTAACTCACAAGAAAAAGCAAAACTGCAATTTGGTCTAACTTGCACCAGAACGCCATGGATAATTAAAAGGTAGACCTTTAATAAATCATCTGTTTGGTTACGATAACCATGTAAAATAATCTGTTAAGCACGTGACTTTTTTAAAAAGTCAACATCATGCATTTTTTGAAGATTTTCAGTCAGGAGTTAAAATAGATTGTTTGTTAGTTGAGTCAATTCAAATTGTTAACAAACGATTTTCTTTTCAAAGGTTTTTGGACCAGTATGTCTTGAACAATTCCTTTGTTCGAGCGCAAGATGCGTCATCTGTGATTCAAAGTCTATGCTTCAATGAGTATGCCCGTGACATCACTTGGGATTATCTTCGCAGCAAATGGGATGATATTTATAACATGTAAGTTGGTTATAGAAGTGTCTGAAAAGTTTATTCTATAAAAAAATAATATGTTTATGATCGGAAAAAGATTTTGATTGTTTGTTATGTACTGTACATGTATATAGATGACGATGGTGGTCTTGACTGTCTTCGTTTATTTACTTTTGTTTAATGTAGTTATGGAACTGGTTTCTTTTCCTTTGGAAAAATAATTGACAGTTGCACTTCACATTTTTCAACTGAATTTGAACAGCATGAGGTAAACTCAAATTAAATTTAAAAATTTTTTCAATAGTTTTATTACAAACCTACGATTTAAAAAAATATATAAACTTACAAAAATTTATTAAGAGATATTTTTTGTAAATTACAAAAGTACTTGTAGAAAAATATTAGTAAAGATGATTTTTAAAAAGTTATTTTATAAATCTTGTCAATAAAAATATGCAGATCAATTTTGCAGCTTTATAAATTTCACGGTAAATCTTTTGAGCAATTTTTTTAATAGCAGAAAAAAACAAAACAAAATCAAACAAATAATCTTTTAAATAGTTTTAATAAAAAGTTATTCCGATGAAAATACAGCTTTTGCTCAATTTCAGTTGGAAAGATTTATAAAAGAAAATGCGGACAAACTCGGTTCCGGTTTGAGAACGGCTGAGCAAGCGATCGAGAAGACAAAAACCAACGTCCACTGGAGGACGAACCATGAAGCTAAGGTTCATACCTGGCTCGTCAGAAAACTGGAGGAAATTGGTTCAACTCCATAAGTGAACAAATACGGCTGGAACTCTTATACTCAAAAAAAGTGATTTGTAGCGTTGCTTTTTGTTTATAATAAAAATTGATTTTGAAAATTTTAAGTTAGTTTTGCTTTGTCAGCTTTTTCAATTATTTTTCGTAATTACGACGTTTGAACTTTTTTTTAGCTTTTTTAACAAACAAAAAAGTAAATTAAAAAGCAACTTGAATTTATAAAACAAAACATCTGACAAAAGTACAAAGATCTACTAAAATTGGTTTTAAAGAATATAGTATACTGAAAATTTTTTCTCAGATCAAAAATCGCCAGAACTATTTTAGATATGAAATTACAAAATTAAGCTGGACCGATCAAATAACATCATTTACCAAATTGAACTTTGTAATGACTGAAAGCAATTGACTAATGGCTGAAAAATGTTAAATATGTCGTTTTTAATATATTATGCTTTGTGATCATTTAAAATGTTTGCAGTGACGTTTTAACAAATAAACAATTGGTTTTCAAAGCTTATTTGAACTCTCTGTAGTAATGTATTTATTTTCCTAAAGCGATAAATATAATTATTTTTATAATAAACTTTTTTTAAATATTCTTTAAAATTTAATTTGAGCTTACTGGCTACTGCAAAATGTGATTCACCATTGAAGGTGGCTTTCTCGAAACAAAAAACAAAAAACTAGAAAGAAAGAATTAAACCAAAAATGGCTTTCCTAATTTTTTATATTTTATTTTATGAATTTAAAATAGCTTTTAAAAGCAAATGTTTCATTTAAAGCTCTTTTGTCAATTGAGTAGCCTTAAAAAAGGCTGTTTTGAAAAACTCGAACGATTTTGTCTAGCCTCTTCAGGAGGTTTCGCTAGAGTGAATTGCAGAACTGAATGAAGTATTTCAAAAGTTTTAAGACTGATTCTGATTGGCTAAAAATTAAAGTTAGTAATAGTTATCATAATAATTGAAAAGTATTTAATAAATTGAACCACGTTTCGTCAGCGTAAAAATTTTTTTGGCAAAAAAAAAAGGAACAAAATTATACAAGTTTTATGCTAAAATTTGGAACTAAAAAGAAAATTTTTACAATTATACTAACAATTTATGTTTGTAAACAAACTCTTTTTGTCTACACAAATTAGGTTTTCGAAGAATAATGAAAATTGATTCTAAAACTGATAAATAAAAATCGGATCGTGCTTTAAAAAGAATAAAAAATTGATTGTCCTTATAGTGAGATGCACATTTTTTTAGTTATTTAACAAATGGTTTCTAATCGCTGAGTCACAGTGCGGTATTGAATTCGCTGGTTTTCCTGAGCGTTCCGGTTGTTTACGTTCTTGACTGGTTCTGTTCCGAATAGACTTCGGCACATGTTGGCGGATTCTGTCCTGCAAACGTTGGGACGTTCGACCCACGTACCGTCTATCGCAGTGTCACACGTATTCATATATGACATTAATTTGTTGAAAAGTGGGAAGAACGTCTTTATGTATTGCAGGTGAAATTCGTCTGGTGGAAAAGATCACTCCTGGTTGGACCGCTCCAAAACAATTATTAATAGATAATTTTATTTTTCTTTCAAATTTCAGGGAATTTTCGCCAATCCAAGGTAATTTTAAATAGACACGACATTTTTTGGGCCTTCTTTAGTACTTTGTTGGAAACATAAAAGTTTTTTAGAAATTCTCGAATCAATAAGGATAACCATTTTGTACAAGAATAGAGCGAATATTGTCTTGTTCATGTTTCAATGTAAATTTAGAGCAAATTTTTAAGGCTCGATGTGTTAAAGTATCAATGAGATTTGTTTTACGTTGTTTTGGTCCAAAGGAATTCCAATGAATATATTGACCTGTGAAAGTGGGCTTTCGATAGGTTTTTTTTAATTTTTTTAAATATTCTTTAAAATTCAATTTTGAGCGTACTGGCTAATGCAAAATATAATTTACCATTGAAGGTGCCTTTCTCGAAACAAAAAACAAAAAACTAGAAAGAAAGAATTTTTATTTTATATAGTTTTCAAAAAACTGCTTTCTCGAAACAAAAAGAGGTGACTTTCTTGAAACAAAACACAAAAAACTATTTGGAAAGAAAGAATCAAACCAGAAAAGGCTTTCCTAATTTTTGATATTTTATTTTATAATTTTATTATTTCTGTAACGTTTAGCAAATAGAAATAAACAATCGGAATTCAACATTTATATTCAAAACACGAATTTATAGCATTGTTCGATATTAACAACAGACCACTTACAACGGATGTCGTGTGTACAGAACTTTAAAAAACCTTTAACTATAGACGTTCAGTGTCAAACGTTGTTGTCAATAATTTCAGTCGATTAGTGTCAACAATTACTTCTAACGAACGTTGACCGAAAAGTACTTTAAGAACAGTCTTATGTAACCATATGACAAAAGAATATGAATCCATCCGTAGCCAAAGCTTTTCTAAAGACCACTTTGTATTATCTTGACCTTTGCAGTGGGTATCACTAGGAGCACAATGTCTGACGACTTTAATTGGCAAAACTTGATACCGGTTAATTAGCGGTGAATCCATAAATTATAATGCACGTGATCGATGCAGTTACGGTTGAAACTCACTGTCATCATTCTGTTGTGTTCTTGAAAAAGATACGTAGCGGAAGTTTTCTCTGTTTAGCTGTCTTAGCAAGCAGCTATAAATTTTAGTTATATCTCTAAATAAAAAGTTTCAACCGGACAGCAGTATTTTTGTATTTTTGATAGTAGGTCGAGGTAATCGCTTAACGGTTGTCCTAAGTAAAGTGCATTGGACGCTTTTCTGCGAGTCAAGAGTATAGAGAGAGATAAAAATATAAAATATTGAAAAAAGTCTATAAATAACATTACAATTTCCAGGCAGTAAATTGTTAATTTTGACAAATTGTCTTGTCCACAACCATCGCTGTACCAGTCTAAAAGGAGCAACACATTTTTCCCAAATTTTTTCGACGATTGTCCATATCATAATCCTTCATCATTCCACGAAGATGCCCAAACGTCACTCCAAACTAATGTAAAAACTTTTTTTTTGGTCTTTACTTGTTTTTTAGTTGTAAATGGAGCAAAAACGATTGGTTTTGCCCAAATAAACTTTTAAAGGCAAAAAAGTCTTCGCATCAAACCTTAATTGTTTTTTCTCTCCGATCTGGATTATTTTGAATTTATAAACTTTTTTTAGCCCAATAGATTATTTTCAATGCCCAAATAAATCTGATTTTGTGCAAATTTTTTCGTCTTGATGGCGCAATTGTTCCCCCACCGAATTGTACGTCTATGTCTACAACTGCAGAAGACTCATATAGAATAATATACAGTATGTTTTTCCTCTTCGTATGGAGTAGATGTTACTTTGGAAGATTCTTCAGATGTTAGCGCAGGTATTGCTCAGCCAGGCCACTGTCTCCTCATCAACTGATCCCAAACCAAGCTCCCTACTTGGATGATGGAAAATGGGTCAAGATGTTATGATGTGGTCAGCGGCTTGCTCCTCCGCGCCACACTCACAGGCTGCTGTGGGAGTCATACGCCATCAGTGCAGTAAAGGCGCGTTTACAGCCGTTCACAGTACTTTTTTCTTCATGTTTTCGAGAAAAAATGAGTGGATTTGAGCGTCAAAAAGACAAACAAAGATAATGCTGAAAGAAAAAAGTACTGTAAACGGCTGTAAACGGCTATAAACGCGCCTTAAGGAACGGAATAAACTAACGCCAGTGCGGAGGCGAGTGAGCCTGACCCGAAAAAAAATACATGTCAATTCAAAATTGGTTTTAAAGCAGTTGTAAACGAAAAGTTTTTATTTTTTTGCTACATTTTAATTACTCTCTACATTGATGAAGAAAATTTTTTGGCTTTAGAAATACGACAATCAAGATATGACCGTGATATAACCAAATGAAAACGATTTCGCTGCTAACTAAGTGCAGTTTAAAGACAAAGTTGACAAAAGTTTTGTTTTAAATTTTTACAAAAATTTGGTTAATTTTGTGCTGTGACAATTTGACTTAAAAAAGGACAACAGAAAAGTTTACTTATAAACCATCAATTTTGCGAGAATATTATTAAAGTAATATAGGTTTATTATTCAAGCTTAGCAAACTGTTGCAAAGACATTACATGTAAATGCTTTTTCTCGACTGATAAATCATAAACTTTTTTTGAAAATTACATATTGATTTTAGTAATACGCAACACAGACTTCTATTTTGTAATAATAATAATTAAAATACCCAGGTGAAAATTAGAGGCTAATTTTGAGAATACGATTATCAGGGGCTTAATACAATTGAGAAAAGTCATGATAATCGATAAAGATAAAATGAAACAATTAATAAAATCGACGTAACTCTCTTGTAATACTGTATTTGATATTCAAACATTTATTGATATCTCTAGTTTTCGGATGAAGGTTTGGACAAGAAGAAAAGATGTAGAGCTGTGTTAAGAAACAAAAATGACAGAAATTTACAGCAATAGCTCACAAAAAAGTTCAAAGTCAATTTCTAATATAGTAAAATCAGTTTCAACTCAGGAAGATAGGCAGCAACTGCATGAAAACGAGCTGGTAACAACTCCTTTTGCAAATCAAGAAACTTTGGAGAATTCCAACGAAAACAATTCCCTTATAGCTCATCGTCAGAGCGATGAGAGCAGTATTCGGAACAGGGTATTTCTTCCAGACCATTTGTTTGAGCCTGTCCCGACCCAGCAATCAACATTGAGTCAACTTGATTCGTTGCAAGCGTTCATTTGTTTGGGATTATTTACTTTTATAGCTTTTCTTTTGAGTAAGTATTTTTGTAAACTACTTTTAATTCAATTTGTTGGCTTTTGAATATTTGTGAGCATTCATGAATATTAAATCAACGACACAAGTAAATTATATAACTTAGCGAAAGAGAATACTTTTACCAATAACACAATTGCATAAAGCAGCACCAAGTTATCCATAGGCAGAAAAATGATTTAAAACAACTTAACTGATAACATAATGTAAACAGTTTTGGATCACACAAGTATTCAGTAAACGAATAAAAAAATTAAGCTCTCACACAGATTTTAAATCTGGGTCATTGGCCTCCTACCCTAAGAAAACCTTAAAAAATTGTGGGACAAGGAATAAGTAGTTTATATTGGTGACAAGCAAAGTTGCTTTCAGGCCAACCGAAATTGGACAATTGGAACGGCTGGCCCAAAGTTTGTGAAATATCATGAAAATACGGGACTGGATAGATCTAAGCCAGAAACAAATTTTTGTTTGTTTTTTTAATTCACAGAGGCAATTTTTTCATATACAATGTGAATACAACAATTTCAAAGTTTGTAATTCAAATCTTAATTCCATCCGTAAAAACTCGCTTTTATAAAACTGCTTTTAATGAGATCTGTGAATTAGCAATAAAGCCAATCATAAACAGGGTTGTAATACTAAGAGAAGAAATATGAGAACGCTCAAATTATCACCGGAAAAGGTAGTTGTCGCCCTTGAGGTAACAAAATTAGACTATTGCGCAATGCATTCAGTTTTTGTTTGCGTTTTCACAGTGACACAAAGTAAATCAAATTTTATATAAAAAAAATCCTCAAAAACAACTTTGTTAAATAGACAATAAAAAAAACAGATTAATACAGATCTAATCAGCAATTTTCAAATCTGTTTGCCACGGAAAACTAAAGATATTTACAGAAGCGCGAAATTTTCAAAAACATTTGTTTATACGTATATCGTTTCAAATTTTTAAACGTTTTTCATTTCTTTGAGTAAGTATTGATGGCATTTTGCGCCATTGCTTCTACTGCTTTTATTTACAACAAATCCATCTTTAAATATTAAAATGATAATTAATTATAAAGACACATCATTTTAAACCAACCGACGGTTGCTAGTCTATAGTACATAATAGTCGACATCAATGTAAATAAAAATTTAAAATTTAAAAATTTTGTAACTACAGAAAATTCCGCTGTCGTGGCCGCTTTTTAACTTTCTGACTTACAACTAGTGATGACTTTAGTGCGATGCGAGTGGTGCGGCCGCACCGAGCTCCCCTAAAAAATGTCAAAAGGTGCCCCCTAGCCAAGATGTTGTTTTATTTTTTCATGGTAGCACCATAACGGTGGCGCCCCTAAAGCGATGACTCTTTTTTTAGATCACTTTATTTTGAAGCTAAAATAAAATAAGGACTTTTTTTAGGAGGTCACTTTGTTTTGGAACACTGAAAGTGGTCCCCCTATTTTTCTTGCTCCGGGCCCACCTTTTTGTAAGGCCATCGCTTCTTATAACCTCATGCTATACAAAAAGACATTAAAACGATTGAAAGCTGGAGCTTTTTGTTTCAAAAATACTTTTTTCAATATAAATTTTAGTGGCTAAAAGTCTTGTTTTTTTTTTATTGTTTGATAAGCTAAACAGTATAAATACCACTTTCCAAAAACCATCAGCAAATAAAATCACTGTTGCAACAGCAAAATTAAATTTATTTAATAAAAAGTTGATTGCATAGATAAACAAATTTATACTTGAAACCAAACTGCTTAAAAATGAGAAGCACCAGACTCGAGTTTCGCTCTTATTACAGCTCGTCAGTAATGCATATCTCACTGCGAATCGAACTCGCTACATGTTGTCTTCCACGCAGGAGACAACACCACTAGACCACGCAAGCCAGACAACAACTCGCTCACAATCAGCTGGAAATGATTCCCGGCTTTGCCGCGCAAGGAATACACAGAATCCACTGTGTGGTAAGACCAAGGCCGCACCTCATGACCGGGACTTACCCGACAAGCGTTAAGCATCGTGCTTACACTCCTAGAGCTTGGCGAGCGAAGAAAGAATTTTATGATTTTATAAATAGCATGAGGTATTTTGGATAATACAATCTTAATATACAATTGGATAATAATTGGATAATAAAATCTTTTATAAAATCATAAACAAATTTCAAAAAAGACTTTTCATTTCCCGCTGTTTATAAATCTTTTCTAAAAAAGGAATTAAACTAAAAATCTTGAACACATGGTTGGACTGCAGCTGGCATTTCATCGTTACTTTTTGTGTTTACTGAAATTAATAAAGTAAGCAAGAAACAACCGATCTGTAAAAGAAAAGCAGCTTGTTTTGCAAAAAGATCTCTTTATCCAATTAACATTTTTTCAAAAGAACTTGACTGAATTTCGGCTGTATCCATTGATGAAGAAAAAAGCAATTAGAGAATCTTTCTATTCGATCTTTATGCTTCTAGGAATAAAAATTTTCAGCTTAGAAATTAATTAAAAGCAAAAACTTTTAAGAATTATGACAAAAAGATATTTGCCAAGCAACTCTAAAATTTTCTTTTTTTGCATTTTTGCTCTCAAATGCAGCCAAACACTGTGCAATAGAATTCTGAAATTAATTTATTTGAACAGATTTTTTGTTTTTAGGGTACCTAGTATGCCGCAAAGTTTTAATTGCTAATGTAACCATTGGCTTGAAAGTCACTGCTCAAGTCAAATTTATTGTAAGGCTCTACTGAAACTAAAAAAAAGTAATGATTTTTTGTTGCATGACAACAAATTGATTTTGCTTCGTAAGAAGATTAAAATATATAAAAGAAACTCACTTTAAGAATACTTGGCTATAAGAATTCGTATTTAAATCTACTTGAAATACTCAGACGTTAATTAGTAGTACAGGTTTCTCGTTGGTAGGAAAAACAATTCTTTTGCGGTAGCAAAGCATTTTTCCTCGTTTCTAAAACTTTTGACTGTAATGCAAGAAAGATGGTTGTGTTGCTTAATTCAATAAGTTTGAATTTTTAAAAAACTATAATTGACTTAAAAAAGCGGAATCTTTACGGAATTGATTAATTTTACGTAAATTGAACTATATGGCAATATCTTGTGTTCTCTTGGGGCCGGCCTACACCGGCTATGTATTTTAGAGTGTTTCATATTTTTCCCATTTTCAAAATTTAAATTGATTGGGGTCTCAAGTCATGGAGTTTTGAGTAAACACTTGACACCCAAAATTTTGGCTGATGATGACGTCATAAAGATGTGGCACGCTACGGTTGAAAGCGTTTTTAGCATATTTTGGGTAGCTCGCAAACCACTTATTTTAAAGCAATGAAATTGGTATCAAAATGTGCAAAACAGTCAACTTTTTATGACCACTTATTATAGGTGATAGCTCCATATGCAAAAAAAATTATTTGTAAATAACAGGTTTTTTGCAGTTGTTTGATAACTTTATAACAGACTGTTTAGTTATCCAAAAAATGTTTTGGTTTTTATTCTTGTAGATTATTTGATGCAACAATATTCTATGGTTTGCCTCTATAAATGTTTAATTTAACCCAAAAGATTGCATGGCACAATGGTGTTAGGTGACGTAAAAGTTTTAGCACAATGTTTCTGAAATCTAATATTAATAAATTTATGCATCAATTATAGGTCAACATGCTCTATAGAGTCTAATGCAATAGATTTAGTCTGGCCAACCCATGGCTGAGCTCTTTGCCCAGTTTTTTATGGGGCTCTTACATTCATATTATGTTTGTGTTTTTTAGCTTTTTTTGTGTTTTTTTAGGTGAGTCGTATGAGCTGAGTTACTCAAGAAAATAGCGTCATCACTTTGAATCTCTCTCGGCTTTTTTGATTTTCGTTCCTAAAAAAGTAGGGATCTCTAAAAAAAGTTTTTACGTTGAATCTGTCTTCATTTTCTTGATTTTCGTCTTTAAAACATATTGATTTCCTAAACAAAAAAGGTTTTCTATTAATTATCAGTAGTAGTCATTGACATGTAATTCCATTATTTTTTGAATTGTCATGGAGGCGGCACAAAAAACACATGGGACCACATACGACCTCAAGGCCGCAGGTTCCTCACTTATGGTGTATACCGTATTTTTCTGAAGATAATTCGCACCCCGTTTTTAGACATAAAATTATAGTAAAAAGTCTTTTTTCCGCGGATAATACGCTTTAAAATCTAGCTTTCAAATCACAACAGTGATAATACAAAAATAATAACGACCTATACTACTTTGAGTACAACTGCGCTTCTTTAACTGATCAACAAATTAAACAACTATTTACTGACCCTGATAATGACTAGAGACCTGAATAAAACTGTAAATAAAATATATTTTGAAAAAAATTGATGTTTGTGTTCTATACAACAACCTCATGATATATCTCTATGGCTAAAAAAATCATAACGTTTTGTTACTACAGACAGAAAATAGTAGTTCCCGTGGGCTGGATCGTATTAAAGTTTTAACGCCATATTATAGCCAATAAATTCCTAAGATCTGGAGTTAATTCCCAAGATCTGGAGAAGAGCGCTTGTGGTCGCGATCCCAAAACCAACAAACCCCGTGGGGGACCCAAAGAGTTATCAACCGATATCTCTGCTCTGTGTCCCCTACAAGATCCTTGAGAGGCTTATCTACGCCCGCGTTGAACCACTAATTGATCCGCTTCTCCCTAAAGAGCAGGCTGGGTTCCGACGCGGGAAGTCAACCGTAGATCAAATTGTTCTGCTAACCCAGAACATCGAGGATTCTTTCGAGGCTAAAAAGAAGGCTGGTGCCGTATTTATTGATCTGACAGCTGCTTATGACACTGTCTGGCACCGTGGCCTTACCTGCAAGCTGCTGAGATTACTTCTGGATAAGCACATGGTCAGAATGATTATGGAGCTTGCCAAAATGGAAGTTTCACCCTTACCACCGGTGACAGCAAGCAAAGCAGGCTACGCCGTCTTAAAAACGGAGTTCCTCAGGGATCGGTCTTGACTCCCCACCTATTTAACATTTATACGTACGATCTTCCTTTCATGATTTCCAGAAAGTTTGCTTATGCTGATGATTTAGCATTGTTGCATTCTTCTGGAAACTGGAAGGACTTGGAGGGGACCTTAAGCCAAGACATGTCCACACTGTCAGCGTATCTCCAGACTTGGAGGTTGAAGTTCAGTCACACTAAGACGGTGACGACAGCCTTTCACTTAAATAACCGAGAGGCCAAACGTGAGCTAAAGCTCTACAACAACGGTAGACTTTTACCGTTCTGTCCAACGCCTACTTATCTTGGGGTAAAACTAGACAGATTGCTCACGTTCCGTTACCATTTAATGGCATTGCGGAAAAAACTATCCTCGTGCGTCACACTGCTGAGGCGACTCGTGGGCTCGGGATAGGGTGCTGGTGCTAAAACACTACGCATAGCCACCTTGTCTCTAGTCTACTCAACAGCTGAGTACTGCGCGCCAGTCTGGTGTTGCAGTGCTCACACTCGCCTCATTGACAGTGTCTTGAACGACGCCTTGCGCATAGTTACTGGATGCTTGCGTCCCACTCCAACGGACCACCTACCTGTACTCTTAGGTATGGCTTCCAGCTGAGCTTCGTCGAATGGGAGTGACACTCTCCTGGCTTATCGTGGATCTCTGGACCCTGATCATATCTTGTATGGTCTTTTAAGTGGGTCCTCAGATACTTGCCAAGTAAGACTAAGATCCAGACGCCCATTTGTGCCAGCTGCGCGAAATCTTTTGGACAACCTTGTCAGACTTGGCATCCGCGCTTCTGAATGGACAAATTACAAATGAAAAATGGAGTACTGTGAAAATGTTCCAGGCTCCGTGCTTTTGTGCCCGGGACCGGTGCTAGGCCTGTTTGGATGGGCTTACCCCGAGCAGCTTGGATTAAGCTCAACCGCCTGCGAACTGGTGTGGGCGATTCCATTCGTCCATGCGCAAATGGGATCTCGCTCCTTCACCGAATTGCGAGTGTGGCGCCTCTGAACAAACCGCAGACCATGTACTAACAGCGTGCCCTATACATCGGGCACCACATGGAGCACGAGGTCTGACGGTTTTGGATGACGAAACTCGATGCTGGCTTAATAACACCACTGCTGCAGTGCAGAAGTCTGGGGAGATAAAAGGATAAACCCTCGGCCCCAGTCCTGCTTGTATCTTACCTGGAATGGATATCCTTCAAACGACGACGACGACAACGCTATATTTTCTCTAACTCGTAGAATGACTTGAGCATGTTTTCATTATTTTGGCAAAAACTAACTTAGACACAAACAGGAGTGAATCCGAAGGTTTTTTTACTACCCCAGGCTACTGTATTTCCCAGATCAGATGCTGGTAGTAATGGTGTTGAGCTAGCATCAAGTTTCGTTATTGAAAAACATCCGACTTCGGGTTGCATGTGGTGCTCGATATATGGGTCACATTGCTAGATGTGGCCTGCAGTTTGTGAAATGACGCTTCACTCGCAATTATTTGTAGGAGTAAAACTCCATTTGTGCACTTAGAAATGGAATTGACCAACACCAGTCCGCCGGCGATCGAGCGTAATCCAAGCTGTTCGGGAAAAGCCCATCCCAATGGTCATAAGTATGAAAGCACCAAACCTGAACGTACTGTTACAGTACTCCGTTTCCCATCTATGATTTGTCCACTACGCACCGCGGATGCCTAGTTCGGCTAGGTCGTTAAATAAATTCTAACACAAACGGAGTCTAAATCTTAATCTAACTTTGCTGGCATCAAAAACCTATTTAAATAGACCGTGCAGTATATGGTCAGGGTCTAGACTGCCACAGTTAGTCAAGGGGTGTGCCGCTCCTAGTAGGAAAAGCTCAGCTGGATGGATGCATGAAAGTATGGTAGGTGGCCGTTGGAGTGGACGCTGACATCCAGTGACATTGAGCAAGATCTCGTTCAAGACATTGTCTATGAGGCAAATGTGTGCGCTGCAACACCAGACTTGCACGCAGTATTCGACTGTCAAGCAGACCAGCGCAGTTGTACGCAGTGTTTTGAAACCAGCACCCTAAGCTAAACTCGCAGGTCGCCTCAGAAATGTGACGTGCTAAGTTAGTTTTTCGCGCAATGTTACAAGATGGAGACCGAATGTGAGCGATTTATTGAGTTTTACTTTAAGATAGGTCGGAACTGGACGGAAGGTAAAATTTTGTCGTTGTTGTAAATTTTTAGCTCATGTTTTGCCTCTCGTTTGTTAAATAAAAGACTCAAATCAGCGGTTTTTAAATAAGTGAACTTTATCCAATGTAAGCAAAATACAGAAAACTGAAATTAGCAATAAAAAAACTTTAAGCCAAAAGAAAAAGCCTCAAATGAATACCATTTACCTGTGTGAGCTTTGCTTATTCAACTTCTTCATGCAGATATTTATTCAAATACAGGACTATTAACAAATAACATCTGTTTCTAAAACAATTAAGTTACATGACTGGATAAAATGTAGAAAAATAAATATGCCCATTCAATTTTAAATTTTAAAAATTTTAATTAGTTTAAACAATTTTCGGATGTAAAAATAATTCTTTATTATATTTTTTTCAGTAACAAGTGTGGTAGCCTTGAGTTACCTTGATACATTGAAAAAAAATAAACCACCTAACCCAACATTTGTTGAGGATCCCAGGAGAAATTACAGGCTACCGCCGCATTTGGCTCCAATACATTATTTCGTTGACCTGCAGCCTGAGTTAACTCCTACTAAAGCTGGAAATTATTTTTTTAAAGGAATAAGTTTAGTCGAATTTAAAGTTCTTCAGCCAACTCCATATATTGTCGTTCATAGTTATCGTTTGCGGTTTCAACAAATCCAAATCTTTGATGACAAAGTAAGTCTATGAATGATATTGATTTAATTGTGTAATCGGCTTCTGTGGTGTAACTTAAATTTTTGGTTTCATACTAGCACGTGTAGAAAAAAGTTTCATGTTTTATTTGGTACTACGACGGTTGATCGAACGACAGCTGTCGAAACAATACTTGATCAAAACGACACTTGATCGAAGCAACACTTGATCGAAATGACATTGATAAAAAAAAACTATTTACTTTGGTTGGTTTCTGCAATTAAACAATCTCTCGGTTGCTGTAAATTAAGTTCATAAAAAGCAGAGGCCATCAGTAAAAAGACAGTTTGTTTTTATTAGTTATAATTCTTTGCCAATGTCAAGGTCAAGGTGCCTAAATGTCCCTAAGCAAAGAATTTTAAAGGGGCAACAAGTAGATTTTTTGTGATGGTTATGTTTCGTTAAATGCCTATTGCTGTCATTTTTTTCATTCTTTTTACATCGTAGTCAGTAGCGTATTTAGTTGGAGGAGCATTGTGCCATGGCCCTATTCTTTGAGATCTCTTGAAGAAATCAGAGACAGATTAAAAGAGAAAACCTTTTTTTTTAGAGATCACTATGTTTTTGGGACGAAAAATTGACAAAATTAGGACAGATTCATGGTTGTAAACTTTTTCTTTCATTATTTGATCAAGTGTCGCTTCGATCAAGTGCCGTTTGATCAACTGTCGGGTCACAGTTCTATTTAACGACTAGCACCGTTAAAAATTTCGAAAGAGAGCTGTTTCGATAATTTAGTACAGGGGCGGCCAAAGGTTTTCAAGCATGAGCCGTATACAGAAAACTAATAATGTTCGCGAGCCGCAAATCTTCTAAATTGCAAATATGCCAAAAAAATTTGAATAAATCAAATAAATTGATTAAAACAGTACAAACATCTTCATGCAGTCGTCTCATGCGTTTACATGCTATTTACTTCCATGCTTAAAATCATGGGGATAATTTTGTATTTTAGATTTGTACTGTTTGTACAATATATAAAAATTGTACATCATTCCAAACCAGTTCTCTTAATTGTTTGTTATTGGATCTTTTAAGTTCTGGAAAAATAAAACAAATCGCCATCAGAATATGATTGTTTAGTGTGAGCATGAGTGTATGCCACAAGAAAACTGGCTTCATTCATCATATCAGCTTTTTCACTGAATGTTGTCATAAATTTTTGTTGACCTGAGGAAAATACTTTGGTAGCTCGATTACTTTGCTTATTCTTAATTGAATTCTTGGTAGATAATCTCGAGAAAATTTTTTGTGTTTTTTTCATGATGACGTTTACGTTACTGCCTTTGTTCTGGCTGTTAGTCAGCCAAAAATAAATGCTTAACCACACAGTTGTAGCAGGCCAAAAATTTTTGAGAAGGCCAATACATTTTTGCCAAAATTTTTTCAACGATTTCTTTTATCATGACTTTTTTTTATTTCACGGAGACGCTCAAATGTCGCACAGATTTAATGTGAAGACTATTTTTTCTCTTCATCTGGTCTTATAGTTCATAATAGAGCAAAAACTATTGATTTCCCCCGTATGAAAACAAAGAAAAGATCTTCATATTAAATCTTGGTTGTTTTTTGCTCACTGATCTAGATTGTTCTAAATTGGGTAAATTTTTCTTTTCAAATAGTTTATTGTTGGTGTCCTAAAAAATATGATTTTGTCCAAATACTTCAATGTTGATGCCCAAAAAATTCCAATTTTGCCCAATGTTTTTTTTGCGTGTTGGAGAAAGATTTCCCCCTGACCCCGATCCCTTTCCATCCTTCTTTATAACTTCTGTTTTCTATTCGTGTTTTACTATTTTTGGCATCATTAGATTTGGTATCTTTTTGAAAACTACCAAATAAATTTTTACTAAATTCTTTTAGAAAATTGTAAATTCCGATTATACATAAAAAATTAAATTTTAAAAGAGTTATTAGTGGTTGATTTCTAACCAAAACCGGAAGAAAATATTTTAAAAACCCAAGCCTTTTAGCTAGGCTTGCAATCCTTAACATGAGGTAATCGAATACTGTACTTGTTTATTCTAAATTTAAAAAAAGGCTAAATTCAATAATAATAGCAATGCGACTCAAAAAAAGGGCCCCAAATACGTTGCTTGTGATAAACATTTTGTTTATTGAATATTTGACCAGGTATTGCACGTGATGACAAAAGCAGAGCCCGCAAGTACAATTAGATTTCAATGGGAGCTTAAAACAAAGAATTTAGGCCCCCTGTGACAAACATTATTATAAGACGGATGTGTTCAAAAATGTATAAGACACTTTTAAGATAGTCTCAATGCAAAAACGCCTCTTTGAGAGCACAATTCAAAATTGGGTGGACCACTTTGAAAACCATTGGATAGTGAAAAATCTCTATGCAGCTAATTTAAAACACTTAAAACGCCCCAAGACGGCTACAACTGAACTAGTTGACAGAATGAAATATTCAGTTCTGCAGAATCCGAATCGCCCCGTTGGCAAGAAGTCAGTCTTTCGGAATACCTTGTGAGACTTGCACTAAAGTGCTGGTAATGGATGTAAATTCCTACTAATATAGAATACGATCAAGAATACCCTTACAGCGTCAGACAAAAAGCAGAAGGGTTACGGCAGATAAGATCCTAGAAAAGATCCAGGAGACTATACATGAATAAATAACTTTGGGTTCGCAATATTTTGCTTATATTTACATGAACTATCTAATTAGTTTTATTTCTTAATTTCTTTTGAAAAATATTTAACGCATTGAACTTTGACTGATTTTATTAATTAATTTATGTATTGCCATCTGACTAGTCAGATAAAATCGCCAATTTGACTTTGCTGAAAAGGGTAATAGGTTTCTGTTAAAAGACTTTTGACAAGTAGAAAAGCAATTTACATTTACTACAAGAACTTTCAAGAGCCGCAAACGAGAGGCAGGCGAGCCGCATTCCGCTCGCGAGCCATGGTTTGGCCACCCTTGATATAGTAAGTCTATTTCAAATAAGTGAAGTTTAGCTGTGTACTTTCCACAAAAAGTTCTTTTATTTTATACTTCAAGACCAGAAATTTTTAAATGCTGCAAAGTCGAAGAAAAGCAAAATAACTTGACATTATTTTAAAAAATTTATACAACAACAATCCTACAATGGTTGTTACAATGTTTTTGAGCTTATCATAAAAGTGTGACAGTTACTTTGAAATTTATTATATAATCAATTATTCTAAAAATCTTAATAATATTAATTTTATTTTATAGTGTTTGTTTCTCTAAGCACAATATTAAAAATAGCTTTTTATCTATTTCAGAATATTGAATTACTAATAAAGGAATATGAAGCTTTTGAGCCAATGAAATTTCTTGTGATAAAGTTAACAAAATTTTTGAAAGCGAATCATAGATACGTTTTAAAAACTTCTTACAAATCAAAACTGTCAAAAAATTTGCTCGGATTTTATCAATCTTCCTACAAAAACAAAAATGGAAAAAATATGTGAGAAAATATATGCACTGTTGTTCAACTTTTATAAAGTCCTGTAACGACCACCTCGATAATGACACAATTTTCTGTTACTATCACCTATTACTTTTTAATTCTTTGTTATTGTTGTACAATACAAGTTCTGGTATATGTATGAAGCATTGCAAATGACAATTTTAGCTGCCGGCGATTGTAGTCTGCTTTTTATTTCAGCTAGTAGATAAATATTTTTCGTAGCAATCAAACTCATTGTAATTTTTTTTCATTATAACTGTTTTAAAGAATGTTCCTTACCAAAATTCTAAAAAAGTATTTAAATATATTTAGTGTAATTGCTGCCAGTCAACTAGAAACGACCTTTGCTAGAAACGTTTTTCCGTGTTTTGATGAACCTGCCTTAAAAGCGACATTTGATGTTTCTATTTGGCATTATCCGCAATATTTTGCTCTTTCTAATATGCCAAACATATCCACTGTGGTAAGTTTTTATAAAAAAATAACAAATTTGAAAAGCAAAAAAGCCACATGAAAAATTTGATTATTACCAGTATCGAACATAAGTTATAAATTTCAAAGTTGTACAAATAGGGTTGATAAATAAGGTTTTATGTTTTTGCTTGTTAATCATGTTTGTAGCTTAAAATATTCAAATATTTTAAATTCATTTGACTTTATCCTTAAATTATTTTTTGTAAAATTTGATTTAGCCAATGTTTGGAAAATGGTTAAAAACATCTTTTAAGAGGACAGTTAAAATGAGCACTTATCTACTGGCATTTATTGTATGTGATTTCAAATATTTGGAAAGTTTCACTAAAAATAGCATTCAGGTAAGAATAACTTTTTTAAAATGGGAATCTAGCATGTTTAAGAGTACAGAAGTAAATTTTGAAATATTGTTTGAAAAAGATTGTAAATAAAATAATAATGTATAATAATAGTTCGTATTTAGAAATCAAAAAGAAAAAAATAATTTTAAAATTATTTATTTATCAATAACTAGATTGATTTCAAAACGCATTAGTGGTTACGCTGTTTCGGTCTATTTTCCAGCCTTTTTTACTCACGGAACCCTTTCAAAAATTATCAAATTTACAGAACCTTAAATTTTAAAACTAACCCTGACCTATAATTTTGCAATTTTTTAAAAGTTAAATCCAACTTCCAGTGCACTCACGGACTCCTTGCAACCTTTTCACCGACTATACTTGGCGGGTCTGTGGAAATCGCTGACTGAAAATTCCTGATCTATAAGAATTTCAATGTTCTCAAAGAGCTATGTTTAATTTAGGGCTGCCCATCAAAGAATTTGTTAATAGGCCAACACCACGTATCAGGAAACAACTTTATTGATTTTTATTGTTTTTTTTCGACTTTCTTCAGTATCATAGCAGTTGATATTCGAAGCTTACGTGGTTTACAGACAGGCCATTTAGGTGCGAATTTACGCGAGACCAAAGTTGATAGAAAATGGAAATGGAAATTTTTCCAAAAAAATGACCCCACTGTTGCTTGATTTTTTTCAAAATTTTTTGGAAATTTCTTATCCTCTTTCAAAATCAGGTAAAGTAGTGTCAATTTTTTAGTTTTAAATGAAAAAAAATATTTAAATATATTTCGATTTGTCAAGTTTTTTTATACGTTGCTGTTAGTTATTTAAATAAATTTATGTCTGCCGTCGGTTAAATTCAAATCAATTAAATTATGACTTTTTAACTTATTGTAATTTTAAAATGCATATTCAACCATGATAGAGCTCATAACTTAATTTTTTTGCTTAAAACAAAATCATAACAGACTAAATTTTTCTTCAAAACCATCAACCAGAAAAAGTTATCATAAATGCTTGTTTTCTATTAGTGTTTATGTTACTGGTAGATTTATAATAAAATATTTTAGTAAATAGTTCCACAGTGATTTATATGCATTAGATAGTTGTCAAATTTTTTTTAAGTTTTTTTTTAAAAAAACTGTTCAAGCAAACTGCAGCTCTTAAAATTTTTTGATTCAGATCAAGTGGCCCTACCAGAGTTTGCAAATCTAGCAATGGAAAATTGGGGGCTTATAACATATGCAGAAAATACTTTGTTAACTAACGCCAATAATCTATTAACTGATGCAAATAAAAATTATGCCGAGTTCCAGAAATTAATCAGTCTTACCATCAGTCATGAAATCGGTCATCAGGTAATAAGACACTGACAAAAAAAATTTTTTTGTTGGTTAGTGTACGATTAATGTTTTAAATATTTTTTTGTAAAATGTAAGCAAACAATACCTACAAATACAGAATTACTAACCTAAAACACTTTCTGAGAGAAGGAAATTTTTAAAAATGCTATTGTTGTACTGTAGTAAAACTACCGTTATTGTACGTATTTCTAGCTCAAACTTTTTAATAATACGTAAATTACCAGAAGAATACCCTGCAGTTAAATCATGAAAATAGAAGAAGTGAAAAGAAAGATTATGACATTGTCTTCAAGACATATAAAAGCTGTTTAAATTTTTTTGTTGTTGTTGTTATTGCTGAGTTGGTAAGCCATTACATGTTTTTTTGTAATTTTTCGAGCTATTTTCAGAAGGTTTACATACAGCTAAATAATTTACATCGAATGGAATTAATTGTGGAAGTATAACGCATTTCTTTTTTTTTGTTTAATTAAATACTTAGCTGTTGAGGTCTTCAAATTTTTTTAAACTGTTGCAAAAGTCAAACTTCAAAACAATTTTTTACTGCCTGTCCAGATGCACCATAGGACTGTACATTCTCACACTTTATTTGCTCTAAATCTAAAAGACTACTCAACGTTGTGTTAAAACAGTTGACTTAAAATAGCAAATTGTAATTGCCCGAATAAAAAAATTGCTTAATGAACAAATAGAAAGAGTTTTTGAAAGTAAAAATTAGTTATAAGAGCACAATTAATTTTAAGTTATATTCTTTAAAGATTGAAAAGTCGGGTGAAATAAACATTTATTAGTATAAATTAATTTTTACTACAAAGCAGTGGTGCCTAAAATGCCTAATTTTTACTCCATTGCGGGCCAAGTTTATGGCTGCAAACGGCAAGGCTGCAGTAAATAAAGTAATCAACCCCTTTGTTTTGGTTTTACTTTAATTTTAACCTGTTATTTTTAATTTAATCTCCATGGAAACCGGATTAAAAATCAGAAATTTTGTTAAAAACCCTTCCGAAAAAGTTATCACTTTGATTCTTTGTGTTTTTATCCAATATATAGCAAAAAATCTCTACTGGGTTGTATTCCGTGTATTATGCGCGTCATTGGATTAGTTCAGAGGCACTTTAGTAATTTAAGTTGATTGTGCGTCTGATTAAAAATTTCTTTCCAGGAAGCATTAAACTACTGTGAGGTCGACGGGTTGGGCATCCCTGCTCAAGAGTAAAAAACACGGATTAAAATAATTTGTTTTGTTTTAGTGGTTTGGAAACTTAGTTACTCCAAAATGGTGGGATGAAGCATGGCTGAATGAAGGGTTTGCAACTTACTTTCAATACCTGGGAGTAAATGAAATTAAACCTTCGTGGAAAATGGTAAAATAAAGATTATATTTGTAACGTAGTTTTAGATAAATTAAAAAAGCCCCAATAAAAATTTAATCAAAAAATAATTAAGTGAAATAATGAAAAGAATAACACGTGGTTTGTAACCTTTACAATTCAACAATCAGCCTGACAGCCTGTTTTAGTAGGTAAAAGCGCCGTATTGATGGCGAACGCAAAAAAATCTAAAATTTTTCTTTATACAATTTGGTGTTTTGGTTTAATTTTGTTCAATAAAAACTAGTCTGTACTAGGGACAAAATTTCCAGACCAGTCTTGGTCTCGAGACTAATTTTTGGTGATCTTGGTTTCGGTCTCTGACTTGTCCCGATAGTCTTGGTCTTGGTCGTTCTTGTGTTTTTAAAATGATCTGAAGGTCGAACATTTTTTGATATTTTTGTTACTGGATGTAATTGTGATAGTTTTAGCAATTTACTCAAAAACGACATTCAATTTAACCAGCTTTGTTGCAATTTGATTTGATCGGTTTAAACTGAAAGCGATCGCGGAAAAAGCAAGCGGAAAGCGTAGCGAAAAATTACGCTTTCCGCTTAAATGACTTTAAAGTTGACATAAAGATAAAAGTTTTAAATTTTTTAGAGTGAATTTAGACTTAGATACCAATAGTAAACGCTTTTTCAAGAATAAAATTGCTAAAAAAAGATACAGCTTTAAGCGGGTAGTGCAATGATAGTTTGTTTAAAAGTTGTGATGTTTGAACGAAAGCATATCGCATAATGCCTTCGAACACACGATCTACCGTTCTTATCTTGGTGTGGCCTTATATTGATTTAATTGCTCTTTCCTCTTTTAAGGAGAGTGCCAGAGTCGACATTGTAGATGAGCAGCGTGATCTCGATGAGAAATTGTAGTGGCTGGATGAGGAATTTCATTCTGTTTTTCCTAAGGAATAACAAATATGATTGAAGTAGACTCAGGGATTGAACTTGTTTTCTTCTGAACGCAAATCAGAGTGTTATCATACAGCTATCTTGCCGATTTTGTGCACTCCGGAAGCACTTAAAAATTTTGCTAAGTGTAGTAAAATTTATATAATTTGTCATCATCTAATTTTGTCAATTCGCTTAATTCATCCCAATTTTTTACGGCCCAAGAAAAACTTTTATCTTTCGTTTTCTTTCCAGTTTGTCTAATTTTCCGTTGCCTAATTTTCGATTCCCTCAATTAGTCACCTCTTTATATTCGCGAAAAACTTTTTCTTCAGTTAATACGTAATTTGAAGGTTTGATTCATACATGCAACCGGTGTTCACAGCTTTGTTGTTTACTGCAGCATGGGCAGATTCATGCAGTCGCAATGTTTAGTAATAATTTACACGCTTGAAACCCCAAACAAACAAAGGCACGTTTATTACATTAATAGTCTAAGCAGTAATCTCGCTTTAGCAATACAACTATCCAATCAATCACCTACTGAAAGACGACAAAAAAATATTTAATATCTTGTTTTTTGAAGCCGAGATCATGGCTGCCCAACCGGCAAAGTCTTTTGATGTCGAACGCAAAAAATATTTAAATTAGTTATTTAAATAATTTCATTTGTTACAGTGTTTTTCAACCTTTTTAATATAAAAACTTGTAATACCATTGTTGCGACAATCCAATAGATTTTTTTCCTGTATTTTTGAAAATGCACATAGAAGTAATTTGAAATCAATGAAAAAAGTTTTCCATTGTTGAAGAAACACATTCAGGATTTGAAAACTTTTTTTTGGTTTCACCGGTTGATAACCCTGCCTGTACTAATTGTACGAAATGAGTAAAAGATGGGGCGAGCCGGGCCTAGACCGAGTACAAAAACATGGAGTTTGAGCATTATTAAAGCTTTCTGTTTAAGGATTCAAAGTGGAGTTGCACTTTTTTGTGTTTGATTTTAGGATTATTATGATAGCAAAGTTACAAAAAACTCAATGCCAAGCAAAAGAACTACGTGCATAAACTAATTGCTTAAATTAAAATACAAAATTGACTGAAAGTGAAACCAAGAAAACGTTAATGTGTCATGGTACCAAAACAGTGGCGTACCGATGATTTTTGAAAGGGGGTTGCCATGCAAATATGATTAGTGGAAAAATTTTTTCAAGTCACTGATTTCTCGCTTTTCGTCGCAGTCTTCACTTAAAATCTGTCTCTGGATATCTGGTATTAATGATCTCCAAAGAGGGTGCATGGCACAACGGTCACCCGCCTAAACATGCTACTGTAGCAAAGTACTTCAATGTTCTAAAAACTACTCCGAATAACCTAACCAACCATGAGGAAAAATAAGCTGGGCATAATACCGAAAGAAAAACCTGCAAGTCGTTACAGAGTTTTTACCCTTTCGTATAAATTGTCGTTATTTCTAATTGTCTTGAGTGACATATTATACGAATTCTACTGTAAGCAAAAAAAAGACCAATCAATTCAACAATTGTAACACGCTAACACAAAGAATTAATCAAATATTTGATAAAGTTTCAAGCAAAACCGTGCTTTCAAACATTTTTGAGTTTTAAACAAAAATTTAATAAATATCCTGCTGTTTTTGAGTTTATAAAACAGCATGCCTTGTGCATTTCGGCTTTCTCCTACTCCAGAGAGCAAATTTTTAGACCCAGTTATCCAATAATGCGACCACACAAAGCAAACAACATGCTAAAGATACTTGTTTATTTGAAACGTGAAACCTTACTTATTTTAAATAATTTTTTTAGGTTTTAAAATTATCAAAAATTGCAGTTAGCAGAACAACTTGATCTACGGTTGTTCTGCTATCGCTCACGTTTCGTCACCATTAGTGGCATTGCGGAAAAAACTATCCTCGCGCGTCACACTGCTGAGGCGACGATCGTGGGCTCGGGATGGGGTGCTGGTGATAAAACACTACGCATAGCCACCTCTAGTCTACTCAGTAGCTGAGTACTGTGCGCCAGTCTGGTGTTGCAGTGCTCACACTCGTCTCATCGACAGTGTCTTGAACGACGCCTTGCGCATAGTTACTGAATGCTTGCGTCCCACTCCAACGGACCATCTACCTGTACTCTCAGGTATGGCTTCCAGCTGAGCTTCGCCGACTGGGAGCGACACTCTCCTTGGCTCATCGTGGATCTCTGGACCCTGATCAATTCTTGTATGATCTTTTAAGTGGGTCCTGAAATACTCGCCAAGTGAGACTAAGATCCAGACGCCCATTTGTGCCAGCTGCGCGAAATCTTTTGGACAACCTTGTCAGACTTGGCATCCGCGCTTCTGAATGGACAAATTACAAATGGAAAACGGAGTACTGTGAAAATGTTCCAGGCTCCGTGCTTTTGTGCCCGGGACCAGTGCTAGGCCTGTTTGGATGGGCTTACCCAGAGTAGCTTGGGTTAAGCTCAACCGCATTCGGACTGGTGTTGGGCGATTCCATTCGTCCATGCGCAAATGGGGTCTCGCTCCTTCACCAAATTGCAAGTTTGGCACCTCTGAACAAACCGCAGACCATGTACTAACAGCGTGCCTTATACATCGGGCACCACATGGAGCACGAGGTCTGACGGTTTTGGATGACGAAACTCGATGCTGGCTTAATAATACCACTGCCAGCATCTGATTCAGGCAGTGCAGCAGTCTGGGGAGATAAAAGGATAAACCCTTGGTCCCAGTCCTGTTTGTGTCTGACCTGTAGTGGATACCCTTCAAACGACAACGACGACGACGACGAAAAATTGCAGTTTAGTTTAAAAATATTTCCTTGTCTCGGTCTTGAATCTTAAATTTCAACATTTGTCGGTCTCGATCTCGGTCTTCGTCTCGGAAAAATTATCAGGTCTCCGTCTCGACGTTTGCGGTTTTTATTACATCCTTGATCTTTTGTTATCAAACATTGAAACGTTTTTTATCAAAGAAAATATTAGAAAAAAATTTACTCTATAAACTCCTTAAAGATAATGTACAGTACAACAAAAAGCAAATTTTAAGTAGGACAGTTCAAATAAAATTTGTGATTTAAATAGAATTAAAATAAATAGAACTTTTATGAAACTTCGACCTAAACACTTCATTCCATGGCAAAGTAGCCAAATCAATTATTTTTCAATTTTAAAATTAAAAAGCAAATGCACTCTCAATCAAATTATTGCAATAAAAATCAAGAACATGTAATTGATTTCTTTTTACGCTTAGTAAAAAGATTTTAAAAAATAACATAATTATCAGCTCAATTTAAAGATCGTTTGTACTTGCAGATCGATCAATTCATTGCCGATGTAAAAATACCAACTATGGCCAGCGATTCTAAATTTCCTAATGTAACAGTTGTACCGCCTACTCCAGGAACAGATTTGGAAATAAACCGAGCATTTAATTATTATACTTATAGAAAAGGCGCTTGTCTTGTTCGTATGATTCACGGAATCTGTGGAGATGAAGGTTTTAAAGTCGTCTTAAAAGTAAAAATAGCCTAATCTATTACAGCGACTTTTTACGATAAAACGCATGCTCTTAAACTTGGAGAAGACGCAAATATTTCTATAAGTATTTTATTTACTTGATAATAGCTTTTAAATATTCTTAGAAACTTAATAATCAATTCATAACAGTTTTTAAATATTCTTAGAAACTTAATAATCAAAAAAATTTTCTTTAAAATTCGTTTATTCTTTTTTATTTTAAAGTAGGCTACTTAAAACCTCACGAAGAATTAAATAAATTTTAGCAATCTGAAAATTTTACCAACATTTATAATGCCAAACAATTGCTACAATTGCTACAATCATCAATTGCAATAATTATTTTAAAAAAAGTTTCATGACGCAAAATTAATCAAATCTTGTGTTTAAAAAATAAAAACATTTCAGGTGCGTTAACATCTAAAGATATATTTCTTCAAGAAAATTTGCATTCCAACTTTAAAAACTCATACGAGTTTTGTTTTTAGTTATTCCTAAAAGATTTTATAAAAATATATCAAATATGAGTTTGTTAAACCATGGTAATTAAAACTTAGAAATTTTTTGCAAATGTCACAATCTCACATATACAGTATATATATATACATGTATATGTATACGTATGTATATGTATATGTATTTTACAGACGTAATAAAGCGCCTAAAAATTTTTAATGTGATTTTTTAAAAAAGTAAATCATCTCTAAAATTTCTGAGATAAATCTTGAAGTTAAATTGAGTCGACATCAATAAAATTTTTTCTTACTGAAGTAATAGTAAGAAAATGATATAACTTCTTAAAAAAGAATTGCAAATTTAATGCGAAGTTTAAAGAATTGACAAAAACAATGCAAAGATTTTCCGAATCAAATAATCCTCACTTTAAATGAATAACTTTATTGATCTGAATTTTTTTCTGTTTGTTCGCAATGAGAATTATTTAGCCACTTTGTTAGTCAAGTGTCTTCTTCTTCTCCTTTCAGCCTTTCCCTTTAGTCAGGGGTGGCCACAGCGTATCATCATTTTCCACATCTTTCTGTCTTCAATATCCGTCTCCTTCACACCAACTTCCTGCATATCTTCCTTTATTGCATCTAAAAATCTTCTCTTTGGTCTCCCTCTTCTCCTCTTTCCCGGTAACTCCATTTCCATCATTTTTCTTCCTACATACTCTTGGTCTCTCCTCATGACATGTCCATACCACTTCAGCCTGCCCTCCCTCATCTTCATTCCTAACTGTTCAACCTTAACAGTACTCCTGATGTGCTCGTTTCTAATCTTGTCTTTTCTCGTCACTCGCATAGCAAACCTCAGCATTTTCATCTCTGCGACTTCCATCTCTTCTACTTGTTTTTTTGTGATTGCCACTGTCTCAAGTCCATACACCATTGCTGGTCTTACCATTGAACTGTACACTTTTTTTTGTTAGTCAAGTGTACGTCCGATAAATTAATTCTTATGCTAGTACTTTGATTTCAGTTGGTAATTATGACATAAATAAATATGGAAAATTTTTTACTCATCAAGATTTTAAACGACTTTTGATAAATTTTTGTAAACAACTGCGCAACCAGAAGAGAACCGACGGCATCTAGGAGAAACGATAGGCAATCTGTAAAAAAATACTTTTTGAGAAATTATCACAAAACCAACAATATAGGCAATAAAAATTCCTTTATTTTAGCAGTTTTTTTAAAAAATCATAATAATAAATGCTTGTTGCATTTAGCAAAATATCTGGTTAACGATTACAAGAAAACTTAAGATGCAATAAATTAATGAATAAAACTAGTCAAAGTTCGATGAGCTGAATACTCATGAAGAAATTAAAAATTAAAGCTAACTGAATCATAATGAAAAATCGATTTCAACCTATAAAAATCATCATCAGTTTGTTATTCAATAGAATATCTCATTGAACTTAATCAAACAAAATAAAATAAAACTGTCAATTTGATTTTAATGAAAAAAATAATAGACTTCTGTTGAAAAACTTTAAACAAAACTAAAGGTTACTATTTTCTTCAGAATTACTTAAACAAGAATGCGTACGATGCGGTGGATCGATTTGATCTGTATCAAGAATTGGAAAAGGTGAAAACCAAAGTTGGCTTATAAAATTGAACTGTGAAAAAAAAGTTTTGCACTTTATTGCCTAAAAACGTGCTTAAAATTGAGTTTTTTTAAAAATTGGACAGTTTGAGAAACTACATTGACAAAACAAATTTATCAAAATCGTGAAACTTAGTCATATTCAGAATTCAGAATTTGTAAACAGATTATTATATAATCATAATAATGTAAAGTTTTTAACTCCTACACGTAACAAAGAAACTCTTTTTAGGATCCAAAAACATCTAATAATATGAAAAGGTAGAGATTATTACGCATAAAAAATGGATTTAATTAGTTAAGCATATTAATACTTTGAAATATTTTGCAGACAATAAAACAATTTGATCAAATCAAATTACCTTCTTACGGAATCGAAAAACTGTTAGAATTATGGCTGCGGCAGCCTGGATTTCCAATAGTAACCATGGCTAGAATTAAGAAAACTAACAAGATAGCTGTTACTCAAAAAATACAACCTGAAAACAATAACTTGCCTAAAAGTATGTACGGGTGAGCAAAAGTAAAAAATTAAATGAGGTGAAGCAACTTGAGCAATTTGAGCAAATATAGGAGTAAGATATAGGCACATAAAAGTAAACATTTTTCTATCCCCTCAACAAAAATTTATCAAGCTTTATCATTCATTAAAAATTGGCTCCCAAAACAATTATACACAGTAGACCTCAATTAATCCGGATTTGATTCGACAGACAAAATCCTCCGAATTAGGTGCAGTCCGGATAATGAGAAGCTTTTTATTAAAAATTACAGTATATAGGAAGTCATTCGTATTTTCAATTTTATCCGAGTTAAGCGAAATTACGCATTAACCGAATCGGGATTAACAGAAGTCTACTGTATAACCTAAAAAAATTTTGAATTCATTTTCTATTTATCTTAATCTTAAAAAGTTTAATTTTTCGAAATTGACTTTCACATTATTTCTTTTATTAAATTTTTTTGTGTTTTTGTTACATTAATTAATAAAAAAGGAATTGTAATACGAATTCCCACTCCTTTTTTATATTATTTACAAAAAGTTTTAAAAACTGGATATCAGAATTTGCAACTCATACAATATAGGCTATTTTTTAAACTTTTTATTTTCAGTTATCATTGGATAATTCCTCTTTGGTATATCAAGCAAGGCAACTCAGAAAAGCAGCTTACGTTTCTACAAAAAAATCAAACTGAAGGTAAAAATTTTTTGTGTGAAATTTTTATTGCTAGTGATGCTAACAATAAGCTTGTACCGATGTATCTCGTCTGCAATAGACCTTCAGTCGGACAGAAAGGTAAAAAGTTGCATTTATATAATTAATTGATCAATTTTTTCGAAAAAAATTTAGTTATAGATAAGTACAACTACCTTTTTTGTTTTTTAGATAAAAGGTTTAAAGTTATTAAAATAAAATTTGTTTATTTTTAAATCAAACACACAATATTTAAAAAAAAATTCTAGATGAGGTAATTGTGCCCTTTAATAATTACTTTGTTGGTAATTACGAAGCATTCGGCTACTACAGAGTCAATTATGATCTTCACAACTGGAACCTTATTGCACTTCAACTAAAAAACAATTATAAGGTAAGTGAAAAAAAATTGTCAACCTTCGATGTAGAAGGAAAAAAATACACTTTTTTGTTTTTTGCCAATGCATTCAGATTTATGAGTTTATTTGACACCTTTTCTAATTCTTTTAAACATTAATCATTTTTTTAATGAAATGCAAGGTTATAGCAGCCCAATATGACATCATGCCTTTCTTACGACAATATTCTAAATTTTAAACAAGTGCCAAAATAGGTTAAAAACTGTTTTTAAAATTGCTAAAGCGAGCCTGCTTGTATTAAGCGAATAATTTTAATTTGAAATAGCATTTATCGTAATTGTTAATAGATAAATCGTAATTGTTAATTTTTGAAAACTTTTTTTATTCAGTATTTTTTTAAAATTTTGGATGTTAAATTATTTAATATTTATTCTTTTGGCTCTTGAAAAATATTAAAAGTTATCTTTTACAATCAGTGCTTAATATTTTTCATGTGTACAGGAAATTGAAGTCAAGACAAGAGGAGTTTTGCTGGATGATGCTTATCAGCTCTTTCGGTACTAACAGTTTATTTAATAGTTTCTGTAACAATCCATAAGCAATACAGAAATTATATGCTTTCTTTAGAGAATTAATAAACCTATATATTTTACTTGATTTTTTAAAACTTGATTTTTTTGTTTGATTTTTGGTTAAAATTTTAAAATAAAATTATGTAAATTTTAAGGAATATACAGTAACTACGTACGAAATAGAGGACAGGACTTGTAAAGACTAGGTGATACGGAATAACTTCGCAGTAAAATGCAGTAGAAGTACACGTTGTTGAATAATATCGATTTAACTTCAGACTGAAAGGTGTTTGAGCGCACGGATGTTTTTAATATGTTTTTCCTAAAAAATAAATGTTTATCATTGTTGTTTTTTTAGAAAATAAATTAAATTATTTTCAAGGTCTTCCTAAATACTCGTATAAAGTGACCTGCCGGCATAAAATAGTTTGGCAACACAGTTGTAACTTAATAGCAATATAGTCAATTGTTTTTTGTTATTCTAGTTGGTTAAAATATTCAAGTCTATTTTCAGGCTGTATTTGGTGCCTGTGCAAGTGGTTCTTAACCTTACTCAGTTTCTTCACAACGATACAGAGTATCTTCCGTGGCAGCAAGGAATCAATATTATGAATTTTTTTGATTATTATTTAACTGCTACACCTGTTTACAAAGCGTTTCAGGTAAATTTTACCTAATTTTTACAAAAACGCTATTTTAATTGATTACTTATAAAAAATTATTTGGTCGTTTAATTTGTTTGGAAATCTTGCAATCGTTTCAGACTTAACATTTTTTTATTGTTTTCGTAAAACTCTTTGCACGATGGTCGCAATTAAATCGTAAAAACTGCTTTTTAAGTTGTAAAAAAGATCAGCAAGATAACTAAGCAGATAGGGGTAACCACTCAGCCTGTGAAACGCGTTTATAATGTCGGAGCGTAAAATTTGGAATGCTTAACTAATTTCAGAATAAAAAGCAAAGCCAATATATTTTGAAACATTTGCTTTATTCGAGACGTTTTGGAATTGAAGCGCTTAGTGCAAAAAGTACCTAAGTCACATAATGTAGGTTTTGAGTAATAAGCATTTAAACTTTTTACATGTGCGGTGAAATCGCTACGGAAGAGCTTTTTCTTTCGAAACTTGCTGGTGGATAACATTATGTTAAAGCTTACATTGAGTGAAATTAGGAGCCGGCGCCGTCTCATTATGATCAGATATTTCATAATTAATAATATGGACTTGGGTACTTTTTGCACTAATTCGCGGACTTAGGTACTTTTTACACAAACAAACGGACTTAGGTACTTTTATTGAAAAAAGAAAAGGCCAAACGCTAACATTGTTATGTCGTTTATAGTTTTGGGTTGTTTCAATTGATTTTAAAGTAGAATTCGTTTATAGCGGCTTTGTCTATAACGTCACATTTTGCTCGATCTCTTCATAATTTTTACATGCATTTTGATTGGCTTATAACGTCAATTTTGCTAAAATGTTACTTTTTTGCAATCTTCTATAAGTGCCGGTATATAAGCAAACCTTACTGTAGGTATGTTATTGAATGGTTATGGATACCTTGGTGGGGGAACTGACCTCCTGGCCTATGCTTGAAAACTATATTCGAGACAAAAACTGCCTCGTTTCCATGGGCATGTTTTAGAAACATAAAGTTGATTGCTCAAGTTTTCTCATCACGTGGGGTAACTAGTTTAGAAGTGTGAGGTCTGTGGAGTACAGTAGAATGCGCTTATAGCGGCTTCTTCTATGATATCAATTTGTTCATGTTGTTCTGCTAATCTGCTTCGTGGTTTGAATACCCCATATACCTTCATCATAGCATGCTATATTGCTATAGCTTACAAAATCTACAACAGTTGAATATGAATCACTTGTTCGAATGCAGTGTCAGTATATTACAACAAAAACGTTACACGGTACATAAATTAGGTCACAAAAAGTGTATCCGAAAAGCACAGAAATGGAGGTACAATAAAACACATTAGCTTGCTTGCAGATAAGCTTGTGGGATGCTGCTTATCATCTCCGAGTCCGTATGTCTCATTCAAACTCATCTTCATCATTTATTTCCCCATCAGCAACCCTAAGAGTGTCATAAAACTTCACATCTGGGGGGAGAGTCACATACTTCAATAGTTCTTTCACATCATTAACCTTTTCTTTGCTAATGGGCAAGTACGTAATATAAGCAGAGTGAAGCAAAGCAGGTCTCAAAGCAGCTATCAAACTTGACAAGTTTTTGCCACGTTTTAAAACAGGCATTTCAATGACACTTTCTCCAGTCATCGTGTAACGACAAGTAGGTATGTGCCCCCTTCGAAATAGCAGCCCTCTTACAGTAGCAATGCCTTTTGGTGCTTTCAGGAGAGGTCCCAATGCTCGTTTGTAATCTTTTACATCAACAACTGGCGTACCATCACGCTCCATGTTGTCTGTCAGCGGATGCTGGACAAAAACCACTCGGAAAGGATTTGAAAGATCGGTTTGTTCAATCAATTTAACCCACTCAGAGGGTTTAACCACTTTATCTTTCTTTCGTTTATTTTTTTCTATTCTTCCAAAGTCACGGTCACAAGGCATGTGACTATGGCCAGGTAACGGATAGTGAATGTATATTTCTTGCAGCTTTTGGTGACATTTGGCATAAAAATAAGCAAGCAAAAATTTGTTTTTGTTCTGGGAAAAACAGTTATCTGCAAAACTATGCAGCTTGTTTATTCCAGGATCAAGCATAGAAATATAAAATTCCAGACAAGACAGAACTTCTTTTGGTCCTTTCGCAGCAAAATTTTCTGCATATAAGAACATTGTTGCACTCTCATTTACATTGTCATGCATACAAAAGTTATGCACCCACAACTGTCGTTTGTAATATTCCACCGATACATTTGTAACAGGAAGGGGCAAGTTTTTTTGAAAGTCCATTGATATCACTGCTGTATCACTACGTTGCTTAGCAGTTTCAGTCACCTCCCTTAACTGCACATGAAATACTTCACATTTCCTCAAATGGAGCTCATGTTCAGTTTTGAGTTTTTTCACTTCAGCTTCGTTGCGTTCAAGTTCAGCAGCACGTATTAACACCTGCTGTTTTTCACAGGTGCAGCAAATGTCACTCCTGGGGTAGCCGAATGTTATATTATATTCATGGTTGAATATATCATGTTAGAGCGAGTATGTACACCGTGGATTTGAATCTTCGGACAAATACAATCGATGCATTTTAGCAACATTTAATGATGCATCTAGATACTTTCTATGCACACCCTTTGATCTACTGTAGTGGGTTTCTCTAGCTGGGAAGTTTTTAATGTGTTTCCGAATACTCTCTTTAACGGTGGCCTCAACTTGCACATGATTATCATGTTTTCCTCTTTTATCACCAATTTCATCAGAAAAATTGAGTACTTTTTTCTGCAAGCGTTATCGCTTTATGCCGTGGAGGCCAAGAAATGCAGCTTTGCATACCTTAGTGGTCTTTCCTCCAACAGTGACACTATAGGAAAAGCTTTTTCTTTCAACAGCTCCTTCATTTCTGGGGCGTCGACGCACCACATCAGTTCTGATTATGTTAACGCAGCCACGCAGATACAGATTTTGTGTTTCATGGTTTTTTAAACGATTAAAAGAATGAAAAATTTCCAGTTTCTCATTTTCAGTGAAGCTAGTGTAGCACTTGCACCGGCACATTACAGTGCAATCTTGTTGTCTAGGAGGCACTTCCTTTTCACCAGAATGGCTTGTGTGAGCTTTACCTATAAAAAAATGATTATGTTAAGTTTATTAGCCACACATTATGGTGTAACTCTACAACCTTAGTTTTATACAGCACAACGTACACACTACTGGGCTATTACTGACAAGCATTTTAGCCTATATTTCCATAAAAATATGTAATATTGCCTTGAAGCACAAAGTACACACTACTATAGCCTATATTTCCATAAAAAATATGTAATATTACCTTGACTCTTTGCTTTCTTAATCTGGTTTCTTTTCCATTCAGTAGGACATGACCTTCTCTTTCTAGGCTTTTCATTCATGGAAGACATGGTTGGGTACAGGCAGAGATTACAGCATAGTAGGTTACTTACAGCTAGTTATTCTATAAAATATCCGTGAAACGATGTAAAAGTAGCTTAATAACAATCAACAGTTTTGATCATAGACCTCACTCAAGCGCAAAGCAGTGCTTTTCACTCCCTCTTCCTTCTGCAATAACAATAACTTTTGTTGTTGTTCCAAGCGTCATGTGACCCGAATGAGCGATTCTTATTCGTCGATTCTGACTTAGGTACTTTTTGCACGAAACGCCTGGACTTATTAACTTCTTGCATAAAATCTACGAGGTTCTGAGCAAACGCGTTGCTGGTTATCTGGACTTAGGTAATTTTTGTAGCCAAAACATTCCGTGAGTCGCTCAATAAAAGTGTTTGGAGCTACTGGACACCGAAAACCGATTTTGGTGAAAATGTGACTTAGGTACTTTTTGCACTAACTGCTTCAATTGCATTTTAGTTTAACGCAGTTGATAATGAAATAAGTTATAATTCCAAAACGTCCCGAATAAATTAATGTTTCAAAACATATCAGCTTTACTTTTTATTCTGCATTTATAATGAGTATCGTCTTATTGTAACAGTCAAATTTCCTCTCATATTGATATACATTTACGCTAAATAGGGTTATTCAAATATAGTACTTTTTTGTTTTGCTATTTAGATCAATTTCAGCCTTTTACCAAGATTTTTCTTCATTTTTCTTATTAAATAAAAAGTGTTTTTGATTTCTTTTTTTTATCTGTTAGCTGAACAATATTTTTGAAAAAATTTTTCATAAATAATTTGTTCGATTTTAGAAGTACGCTTTGCATTTAATAGAGCGTATTTACAACCATGTGACGTGGATAGATGATGGTTTACAACTGAAACAGTAAGTTCTTCCCTAAAGTAGTTAAAAACCAAAAATCATTGACAAAATTTTCATTAGCAAATTTTCTCAGTCGACAATATACTAAAGCAGTGGTTTCCGACCGGGGAGGAATTTTACTTTACAATTTGGTTGTGTGCTTTTTTTTATTCTTTAAGTTTAATACCGTTGTATTGACAAAAAATATTAGTACAACAATATTGAACCTAAAATAACAAAACAAACAATCAAATTACTACCTCTGAGACGTTCTCAGCTCAATCAAAATTCTGTTATGCTTTCTTTCTCTACGTAGAATCTATTAATTATTCTTGTAAAACAATCATCTTACTGTGCAAGAGACTACCCAACAGTAAATATGCTACAATTCGATTTATGCTTAGACTAGCAGTTCTTAACCTTTTCGGTCTAGTTTCGCACTAAGCCTAATTACCAATTTCGAATAAATTCCCCCTAATATTTTTAGTTATGATGTTTTACGAAAAGCTATTTAGCTAATAACGGCTATTAGCTTTGCGTTGTATAGGCTTCGCATAATAGATGTAACAATAAAATAGATTTTGCTTATTTACATAGTATCGCTTTAAAAAAATAAAAGTAATAAATTATTCATTTTAATATAAGCAAATTTTTATTGCAAAATAGCAAAATTAATAATTGCAAAACATGCGCTAGTTTACAATTAAATAGGTATTCGTTTAAAAATGTAATTTTGTGACTAAATAATTATATTCAGTCTCTTACGTAGTGGAGTAACTTCCCACTGTACAACACAAGAAAGAACTTCCCACTGCATTTATGAAAATTTTTTAACAGGCTGTCCTAGACCTTCAATCTCTTGAATATAGTATCATCAAGATTTTAATGGCTCTGTTCTAACATTTTCATAAAGTGATTCTAATGCATAATTTTTAGTCTTCTCTCCTCCCTGTTAGCTCTTGTTTTTTCAAGTTACACAGCTAAAATCTTTAAAGTTTGAATTAATCTGAACCGGTGTCCCAAACAATCCAGTGCCAGCTGACTTTTTATCTTTTTTCACTTATTCGAAATCTGATTGTCTACTTTCTCACTTTCCCTCCCCACATTTTTTTCTCGGAAACTTTTTGGAACATCTGGTTTCTTGTATCAGCTGTCTTTGTCACGATTCATCTACAATTGTCTACTAATGTCTTACAGTACCCACCCTCCTGGCAATAATCCTGCTGATTGTCTTGTTAATGAATCTGGATTAATTACTTCTTCAACTATTATTTACACTTAATTTACTTCCACTGGTAGTAATGTAAAAAAATTTTTGTCTTCTAACTGCAAGCGCTTAACTGTTTTTTTCTATTTATCTTTATTTTTAAGTTTCTACCGTCTTTTTAAGTAATTTCCTTTTTCTCTCTCTACGTGCTGTATGCTTTTTGGAAGTCGCTAACAATGATCACTTTTTTTTTTATTTCATCTTATCCTTACAGAATTAGAGATTTAAAGAATTCTTCCTGCAGCGCTTATGGTAAGCCAACATAAAATCTTTTTACCTCCTGCTTACAGTAATTCTCCTAATTTTTATTACCTTATTTCCTTTAGATCTTAGATTGGTTTAAACTGTAAGAAGTCACTGATTATTGGATCTTTATTTGCCATCGGCAGGATGGGTTTGGGCAACGCCAAAAAAATTTGTTTCGTCGTTTTAAAACTTATATGAAATTTTCTATTCTTCGGAATAGCTAATTAATACATTTTTTTTTATAGTTTTATTGTTTATGGCATGTGGGAGGAGCCACGATTTAAAAATGCTCATAAGTAAAAATGTATAAAAAAGTTTGGGAGCTACTGTGTTCTACAGTATTTTTTAAAAAGGCTGACAAAAATGTTTGACTTTGTTTTCACTTACTTGATTTGACCCAGTCAGCTTTTAAGCTATTTCTCCGAAATAACATTAATCTTAAGTATTTTCTACAAAAATCGTTTAGAATATTTAACTTTATACTCATAGCCCTACCTTCCGGGAATCAGGGAAGCAATTGGCCCCACAAAATTTTAAAATTTGGGCTGAATTATAATTTTTCGGTTAGTGACAAGGAAATATTTTGGCAAAATCAAAATTTCTCGGCCAGTGATGAGAAAAATTTTGGCAAAATTTAAAATTTTAGGGTAGTGACAATGATCAAAAAAATTATTTCTGCCAAATGCAAAAAAAGTTAACAAATTTAGGTGAAGATCTTTTTTTTGTTTTCATCCTAGAATCTCAGACAATTTTTTTGTCATGTCCGTAACGTAATAGAAAATCATGATTCGGGCAAATGTCACAAAATTTGGGCAATACTTCATCGCCCCCCAAATTTTTTTAGGCTGCTATGGCTATGCTTATACAAGCAATTAAGTTTCGTTTGAAATTATTCCAAACTAAGCAATTTAAGAATTCTTTTGTTTTCATTTTTAATGTTTACTTTTTAAATTTCAAACACTTTAGTTAGATGAATAATCTTTTACCCTATAATTTTTAACTTTAATTTCTCAAGCTTTTGCTTTCAAATTTTAACTAACAGCTGTCTCACCACAAAGGTTTAATCTAAACAATTCCAAGTGGTTGTTTATTTGTGTTATTGACGGAGAAATCTATATGCTTTGTAAAAAGCTATTTCAGAGGTGGGAAACTTTTTGTTATTCCAGGACATATTTTAAAAATTTGAAAAAAGGGGGCTGCATAACTTGAAATACCTAAGAAAATTGTGTAAGCACTTTCAATCCGTCTCGGTTTTCTTGATTCTCGTCGCCAAAAAGTATTATAGTTAACCCCCAAACAAAAGATCATCGCTTTGAATCTAACTCGGGTTTCACAATTTTTGTCCCTAATATAAAGTGATCTTTAAAAAAAAAGATTTTCTTTTATCAGCAGTAGTCATTGACACATAGTTCCTTGTCATTGGAGGCCGCACAAAAAACTCATAGAGGCCAAAGTTTTCGCACCTTTGACCTATTTGTAGCATGTAAACATTAAGGGGCATTATAATCACAAAGACATTTAAGTCGTACGTTAATGATCAAAGTGATGGAAGACTTAATCAATAACCAGCTTGTTTCTTTACAGTCGTGTCAATTTTGCCTTTTTAAAGTAAATAAAGTAAAAATAGCGATTTTTAAAGTAAAAATCATAAAATGATTACATAAATTGATGCTATGGTAAATTATTTATAACAATATTGTAAAATCGCTGTTGTTTAAGAGTATATTTCGTTTCGCATTTTAAAAACATTCATTTGCAGATTTCAAAGAAAATCTGTCATAGAATTGGCTTGCAAATATGGTCTCAGTCATTGCGTTGGGCAATCTAAAATTTATTATCAAGCTTGGGTTAATGAAACAGAGACGTTAAAGTAAGTTAGATCCAGAATAAGCAAAGTGCTTTTTGTTGTTGTCATAAATAAATTTATACTCGCTAAAAAAATGTAACTTTTCTCAACAGAGTTTATCGTTTAATAAGCAATTCAATTTAGTTTAAAAATCAAGAATTTTCAAATTATTATCAATAATGCATTATACTCATTTAAACAGGAAAAAAAAGGTTAATATAATTATATATGATGAAGTTAAACTAGAAAATCCAGTTGTTTAATTAGATCAGGTACAGCCAACGCGCACAATTGACCATGTGCGTGTAATAACGTATATCGTTTAGTCACTGTTTCCTATTTTGCAATCATTTTGTCAATAACAACTTCAAAAACGTAATACCCTAATTGCAAATAAAATCGAATTAAATTGAATTGAATTAAATTAATTGTTGTTTTTTTTAAATAGTCAATTTAAATTTTTAATAATTTTTATTTTGAAAAACTGAATTGTAAACTTTTTTAGTTTATTTGTAAACTATTTTAGAATTTTAGTATTTTAGAAAGAGTGTAAACTATTTTAGTTTAAACTGAATTGTAAACTTTTTTAGTTTATTTGTAAACTATTTTAGAATTTTAGTATTTTAGAAAGAGTGTATATTTTAGTTTAAACTGAATTGTAAACTTTTTTAGTTTATTTGGAAAAAACTGAAATTACAAAATAACAAAAACAAAATTCTTTTTTGGTGAATAGATCAGCAATCTTTTTTTGGTCACCAAACTAAAGTTTTCTTAATATCGCTGTTAAAACTAAGTTTTAGTTTAATAAACTACTTAAAAAATCTTTTTATCTTTTTATTCATTTTTTTTCAATGATTTATGAACATTTTTCGGCACACATACCCTAGATATGAAGCAGTAAGAGATAAGGCTAACTTGTTTGTAAATTGTAGCTCTAGAGTACAATCCGGATTATGTAATTGCAACAAAACTGCGAGAAAACTTATCACGTGACATTCAAATCACGACCAAAAAGCACTTTTTGCCAGCACTTATTTTTAAAATTTACCTACTTTAAAATGCAGATTTTTACTTCACAATTTGACAAGAAATTCTTAACGGATTATAACTTTTCTGAAGCAGATTGGTTATTTCTAAATCGGAAACAACTGTTTAGAAAAATAGCAGCGTTGGTATTTTTTAAACTTTTTAAAAGTTTTGTAGCGAACGGTACTTTTTCAATGGTCAACTAAAGAATAATTCATAATTGAACTAAGGTTACAACGGCGTAAGTTCAAGTCAGCGTCAAAGCTTGTTTCTAATTACGAATTGTACTAATACGCAACAGAAAAAAACCTATTATATTAATTGTTTATTCTAAATGATTTAGACAAAAAAAAAGCTTTTAATTTAAATAAAATAAATCTTTACAAACAGATCAAAATAATTGCTTTTTTATTAACAAAACTGATTTTCTTTTTTTATTACCTTAAAATTTATGAAAAAAATTTTTTCAAATCTTTGATTTCTCGATTTTTATCGCAAAATTTTAATGATCTCTAAAAAAAAGGTTTTCATTTAGAACTTGTCTCTTATTTCTCGTATTAGTGATCTCCAAAAGGAGGGCACTGTGCCATGCTTCCCCCCCTAAATACGCCACTCACAGCAGGGTTCCCAGCATTAAAATTTGCTGTGTTTCTGCACCCTTTACAAAAACAAGCTTTGATAATATTGTGACAAACTCTTTTAACTACTTAAATTTTGTACCAGTGTGCTTCAACAAACTTCACAAAAAATAGACGCTTGCAAAGCTTTTGGCATCAAAACATTATAAAACTTTAAAGTTTATATTCCATACTGTGCAATGCACATAATTATATTATGATTGTTTTAGAATTCCTGCCTTCTTGCGAGAAACTGTACTTTGTAATGGACTAAGATATGGAAATGAAAGAGAATGGAATTTGGCAATTGACAGATTAAAAAATTCTTCATTTGTCAATGATAAGAGAAGCATTGAAAATTCTTTAACTTGTACAAGAATTCCAGCTCTTGTAACAAAGTAATATTGAGAAATGTTACTAAAAATTTAGAATTACTGTATTAGGTAATTGTATGTGTATATGTTTGAATAGCCTGAAAGTGTACGTTTAATGCACGATTATATTCTATTTCATTGAATTTCTTTGTGTTTTTACTGATTCAATGATACAGCAAAGTATAAAACATTATTCTTCTCCAAGAATTTCTCGCTTCCTTCTAGCATCTTAAGGTTTATATTCAGGTTCTTGTTCTAATAACCAGACCTTTGATGAGCTACGTAGTTTGAAGCCGTAATAAAGCGGTGGATTATTTTTTATGTGCTTGCACCGTCTCAAAATTTTGTCTTTTTAAAATTAATGCAACCTATAGAAGTCACAATAAGCCTTGATCTTCTTATACTTAAATAGCAGATAGAACAATTGTATTTTTTTAATTATGACAAAACTCACATGGCATTTCGAACTTTAACAGATCGTGCGACAAACATGTCTTTTTACCACAGCCGTCAGAGAGCGCTAAGTCCAACACAACCAATATTAACTCTAGAAATAACTCCAGTCCTGTAAAGACCACATGTGCTTTTTGCTGCTTTATATACAATCTTTCTCTTCCTCCAATTGTTTTTCTCCCATTAAATTTGTCAGTGTTTATCATGCACATACTTTTGTGAAAGTAGTAAAAAACGAGTTTAGAATTTTAATATCAATTCAAGACCCTTTTAGTCATTGCTTTCAAGAAGCAGGTTTTCCCTCTAATCTTGTGTAGCTTATGCAGCTTTGGAAAACATTATCTTTTGCTCAGTGGCCCTTGTATTAGTTCTAAAAACTGTTGTTCATCTCTGCCGTAAAAAACTACAGATCACAATATTTGACGGTGCCCAATACATAGAGGTCTAAAAAGAGTCCAAGGGTTGACAATTATCGATGACAACACCTGCTTTTAATATTTTACTATCACGACCATCATCCTGGAATAGTAAAAGAGTAACCTTAGACCCAATATTGTTTTCACCGTGATCTAAAGCGAAAGCTTTTGTATTTGACGAGAACATTCAACCAGACCGCTGCATTAAAAAGATCGCAGTTTTTTAAGGTTATTAACATTTATAGAAATGCGTATAAAAGCCTACAGTAATTAATTACCTTTAATAAGTAACAGAAGAATTTTATTACGATAAATGATAGATTATCACGATACTGGCATTCATACAAGCTTGTCAACACGTTGTGGTAAGTTTCATGACTCATACGCAGGTCGTGGAAGTGTATAGAAGTTATTTACTTCTCTTCATCGTAAAGAGATTGAAAATAACATCTTCAAGTCGACCTTAAAAATTTTGAAATTTACATAAAAAGATCAGATTAGTAGCCAACTAGACTGAAGCAATAGGAAGCAACGATTATTTTTTCAAGGAAAACCTTAGGTAAACGTGCCAAATGCGAAAAGCTAAATGATCATTCATGTTAAATTTAGACACCTTAACGGAAGAGAAATATTGTTTTAACATTAGCTTACAAGAACTTCAAACAAGAAAATTTCAGTAGTCTGGAATAATTTTTAGCTTATACTGTAGATATACCTCGATCTTGTTTTTTACATGCCCAAATACGGTTTTTATTTCATGCATCCAAATAAAAAAATTACTAAAATTTACAGATATTAAGCAAGTGTATTCAATATTGTCCCTTTTTTAATTTTATAATATATAAGCAATTGTTTGTATGAAACATTTACAAGCATATTCTCAAATATTTTTGCGGATGTTTTTCATAAAAACTTGATGACAACACTCTTTTTTTGTAATTTTTTGTGTGTAAAGCTAATTGTATGTTTATAGATTCTTTAAAATGTGGAAAGTAAACAAAATATTTCAACTGTCGGATCCTAAGGCTCTTATTGAAAGACTTTGCTCTAATATGCATGTTCGCAATATCACATGGTTCCAATTAAAAACCAATATTAGTAGTTTCGGCCCCGAGTAAGTCTTCATATAACTTAATTTTTAAATCAAATCTATGTATGCTAAATGTTGTTTTACTTTTTTTATGAGAGTTTTGGGCAATTTATGCAGATATCAGTAGCTCAATTTGATATAGGCTAAAGAGATTGTAATTTGTCTGTTGAAGTTAATAAACTAATTTTACTCTCTAATTTGACAAAAATAATTAGTAATATGAAAAAGTAAACATAACTTTTCTACTTCTAAAGGAATATTGCAAAAATTACTTTTAGTGTTTGATACTTGCGATGAGTCTTTACTTTTGCACAGTGATGTTTTATTTCCTTATGTACGTATGTGATGATATTTACCATTCATGCTCATTTTTTAACGGTTGAACATACAGTCTAGTAGATACCCAAAGTGATTTTTGTGATATTTGACCAAGTTATGAATGATTCGTTGCTTCCCTTTTCATAGTAGCTTTTTACTTGCTACAAAAACTAACAATTAATTACTAATTCCTAGAAGCAATTTAGTCGTTATTGCTATCACTCATGTTATGTCATATTTGAGAAACGACCAAAAAAATGAATTGACACATTGCCAATTACATCTTTGCGGTAACCGTACATAAGTGGCTGCTTTACAAACCGCGATGTTGTCGAAATAATTCCTCAAAAAAGGTGACACGCTTGCAAGCACAAAATTATTTTTATGCAAATATGAAAAATATTTGAAAATTAAAAATTTTGAAAATACTTAAATTTTGGTACAGTTTTCTTTCTGACTAAACCAAGGCGTCGAACTAAATTTATATTAACCGCTTTATTTACTTTAAACACAAACCAAGCTTAAACCCGAATTTTAAAAATGCTTTGAACCGGAAACGAACATCTAAAAATAGATTTTGCTGAACCTGAGCCTGAACCGGAACATTATTTTGAAAATTTAGATTAGCTGGTTTATCCATTTTTATACGCCAATCTAACATTCCAGCAATTCAAGATCATTTTCCTTAATTTCAAACGTTAAAGAGAAAATCTTTTTTTGAGTGAACGTTCGAAGATGTTTTTAAAATTTGTTTTACAAGTTCTGGGCAGACAACATAAGCGATTGCAATCTGCGGAATTTTTTATTACGCAAACCGAATCTGATCTCACTGGCTAGCCGTGCTTTCGAGCTTTGAACTCTCTTCAGAGATAGTCTACTTGCTCAGATTATGTTCGCAGAGCTGGTTATGTCATGAGAGAAAAATCCTAAAATTTGTAGATTACGTAGATCAATCATTTGTTCATCATTTCATTCTTGATAGTCAAAATAACCAACACAAATAAGCAAAGATAAAGATAATAAAGTAGATACATATAACCTATTGGAAGTTAAAACATGCAGAAAGTAAGTTGAAAAGCATAAGGAAACAATATGATACAAGACATAACCGTAATACATTTTTTGGGTAAAATTGAGAAAAATGTACTAAATATTTAGAAATACTAGATATTGACATGTAATTGTTATAGCATCAGTAAATTACTGGCAGCGTGGATAGTCGAAAACGTAATTTTCGTAAACTAAATAAATGTAATCTTTAAACCAGTCGTTCTCGAAGTGGTTGATGTCGACCCTCAGGGGTCTAATAGAGGTCGATACATAAAAGTTTGGTTTACCGGAACAACAAAGCAACAATGCCAAAATTTTTTTTTAATTTTAATGCATAGGTGTCAAAGTAAAGATTTTTTTGGTATGTATTCAGTTTTGTCCGGCACTTCTAATGCGAAAAAAACAAAAATGCGTGAAAGAGAAGACCAAAAAAATATATGTATCCTTTACTTCAATTAGCTAAAAGTGTCGATCAGGTCGATAAGATATTTTTAAAAACATATAGTAAGAATGGTCAAGTCAATCAACAAGCAAGTGCCGACAGACCTGTTTCGTCCTTATTAGGACTCGTCAGGACACTACAGCTTGTTGTTTAGCCCAGCTGAAAAAGTTGAAAACTTAAACAGCTGGCACAACTTTCTGTTTGTGGTTTTTACACCTCAAACATCCAGTTGTGGACCTGAACGCTGGGTAGGTAGTACAATGAAAACAATGTTCCACCAGCGCAACTGCAAAAGACACCGCTAAACCGCAAGAGTATACTGGCGGCGGTTCCGATATGCTAACCACATCGAGTTAGCTAACACGGATTTTTTTATTCGTTCTTGGGTCGATGTGCAGAAAAGTTTGAGAAACCCTGCTTTAAACCATGATTACCCTTTCATATGAGACCAGGAATAGTAATTAATGCTGCCACATTTTCACTGCTTAAAACTGTTTTTTAATTACGCTTTTAATTTCCTTAAATATCGTGATTGCTATATTAATCTCAAAATTAGTAAGAACCATTGTTTAGAGCTAGGGCGTTCCAACCAATTTGCGTAAAAGAAATGCGGTAATCCTTTTGATACCCATAAACACTTTTCAAAAATGGGTTTTGCAAACTAATGAATGCTTTCTCATCACTTTTCTAGTTCCTTGAGTAAGTTAATCTTTGCTGCATTGCTGCACCGGAAAAAGCTGCAACACGCACGCCGATGCTAAAAAATACTTGTAAACAGATAGCATTTGAAAGTGCCATCTACGCAATGAGCATCGCGCACGCCGAATACAAGTGTTGATTTTTTTTTGAAGTATGACATATTAATTGCTTTTGAGAAATTACTTGTATGTACATGCACTATTAAAAAACTGCTGCTAGTTATTTGATCATTGCAATCGGGGTTTTGATGTTTCCGAATTTTCAAAATTTCTTTGGTTTTGCTGCACGTTTCTTAACGGTGTAATAATTGAATAGCACAACCTAGCCATCGGTGGCACATCCCAGTGTTTCCCGATGTGGGTCCCATGCCCGGACACATGGAGAGGGTTGCGGCAGGAAGGGCATTTGGCGTAAAAATTCTTTGCCAAATCATACAAATGCTTTATAATGATGAATCCATGCCGGATCGATTGAGGCCCGGGTTACCAGCGACCGCCTCAGGTGTCGCTCGGCAGGGCACCTATGAAAATTATGCTACTGCTGGGTTTAGTAAAAACAAGAGAAGGAAGGCGTGTGAAGAGGCAGCTGGAACTGTCGAAGAGGAGATGCACACTCATAAGGGTTGGTACCTTAAATATACAAACAATGACTGCAAGGGTAAGAGGGCTGGCAGACACGATGGAGGGAAGGAATAGAGATGTACTGTGCCTACAGGAAACAAAGTGGAAAGGGAGTAAAGCGAGGAGCATTGGAGGTGGCTAAAAACTATTCTACAACTAAGCTGGTGGAAGAAAAAATGGGATAAGGATAGTGGTGAGGGCGGACCTGATTAAAAGTGTCTTGAAGGTTAAGCGGGTGTCATACAGACTAATGGCCATGAAACTGTGGGTAAAAGGGTCAATGCTAAACATAGTAGGCGCTATGCTTCACAGGTTAGCACTACCACGGAGGAGAAAAATGATTTTTTGGCAAGACTTGAAAGGGTTGACAGAAAGTTTATCGAAACAGGAGACTATAGTTCTAGGTGCGGACCTAAATATACATGTGGGCGAAGGAAACATAGGGGATGAGGAAGTAATGGGGAGGTGCGATGCTGAAACGAGAAAAAAGGAAAGATTGATGGTTGTGGATTGTGTCGTTTTGGATGGTGTTGACAACCCGCCAAATCCATAATATTCATAATATTTATATGGATAATATTCATAATATGGAAATACAGCTGAAACTGTACTTGGAGTGAAATTTAGGAAGCAAAAACGAAATAGGGAGACATGGTGGTGTAATGAGGAAGTGAAGGAGAGCATAAAAGAAAAGAAAGAGGCAAAGAAAACATGGGATAAAATAAGAGATAAAAATACTAAAAAGATCTACAAAGAAAAGAAGAGTAAGGCAAAGAAGGCAGTTGCAATGGCAAAGGGACGTGCGTATGAAGATTTATATGCTAGATTGGAAACAAAAGAAGGTGAAAAGGAGTTGTACAGATTGGCTAGGAGAGAAACAGAACAGGGAAAGATGTACAGCACGTGAGGGTTATGAAGGATGAATACGTAAATGTGATTGTAAGTTCGGAGGCAGTGTTAAAAAGATGAATAGAGTACTTTGAGAAACTGATGAACGAGGAAAATGACAGAGAACCTAGAACAGAGGAAGCAGAAGTGATTAACGAAGAGGTAAATTGCGTCAGTAGAGAAGAAGTGAAGAACGCACTGAGAAGGAGGAAAAAAGGTAAAACAATTAAGCCAGACCAGTTGCCAGTAGAAGTTTGGAAGCGCATGGGAAAGATGGGGATAGACTTTTGACCAGGCTTTTCAACGAACAATTAGTGGGTGAATGGATGCCAGAAGAAGTGTGCTTATTCCAAAATAAAAGAAGGGTGCTTATTCCAAAATAAAAATAAAGCGGACACACAGTGTTGTCGAAGCTACGTGTGGTTGGAACAAACATGATGAGCTATACAATGAAAATATGGCAAAGAATAATTGAAGCCAGGCTAAGGGTTAGAGTACAGATCAGTAAGCAGCATCATGGATTCATGTTAGAAAAGATAACTACCGATGCCATGTTTGTCTTAAGAATGTTGGTGGAAAAGTACAGGGAAGGTCAAAGAGAGCTTCATTGTGTATTCGTGGACCTAAAGAAAGCTTACGACAGGATCCCGAGAGAAGAGCTGTGGTACTTTATGAGAAAATGAGGAATGGTGAAAAGTATTTTCGACTTGTACAGGATATGTACAAGGGAAGCAAAACAGTAATGAGGTGTGCAGTAGGAACTACAGAAAGCTTCAAGGTCAAGTTTGGACTGTACCAGGGATCAGCGTTAAGTCCGTTTCTGTTTGCTGCGGTTATGGATGCGCTAACGGACAAAGTAAGGAGAGAACCACCGTGGACGATGCTGTTTGCTGATGATATTGTGATTTGCGAAGAGATCAGGGAAGAAGTGGAGCGGAGACTAGAATGCTGGAGGTATGCGTTGGAAAGAAAAGGGATGAAAGTATCAAGGTCAAAGACCGAATATCTGTGTGTAAATGGAGGAAATGACGAAGAAACAGTAAAAATGGAGAACAAAAAAGTGCCAAGAGTAAAGGAATTTAAGTATTTGGGATCAACGGTGCAAGAAAGTGGTTGTTGTGAGAGGGAGGTAAAGAGGAGAGTGCAGGCAGGATGAAACGGATACAGAAAATTATTCGAAGCAATCTGTGACAAGAGGTTACTAGCTAGAGTAAAAGTGTACAGTTTAATGGTGAGACCAGCAATGGTGTATGGACTTGAGACAATGGCGGTCACAAAGAAACAAGTAAAAGATATGGAATTTGCAGAGATGAAATTTTGAGGTTTGCTAGGGGAGTGACAAGAAACGATAAGATTAGAAATGAGTACATTAGTGGTACAGTCAAGGTAAAATGGTTAGGAATGAAAATGAGGGAGATCAGGTTGAGATGGTATGGACATGACATAAGGAGAGACCAGGAATATGTTGGTAGAAGCGTGATGGAAATGGAGTTACCGGGAAAGTGGAAAAGAGAGAGGCCGAAGAGAAGATTTCTGAATGTACCGAAGGAGAACACGAGGGAAATTGGTTGGTGCGAGGGAGAAGGACATTGAAAACAGGACGCTGTGGAGGAACATAATACGCTGTGGCAACCCCTGATTAAAGGGAAAGATCGAAAGAAGAAAAAGAAGTGATTGAATAGCACAAAAATTTTTCAAATTCTGTTTAATCAATAAATAATAACAGGGTATATTCTTTATTTATTTTGTCATTTTCGTATAGCTGGATGACAAACCACTGACCCGTAAGTGAAAAAGTGACTCACTACCACATTTTAGTGATCTTTTAGTCCTTTCAAAATTTCTACGTTTTCCTCTGGTCGAGTCAACAATATAAACCTCATATTTAGTCTTCAACAATAGATATTAAAAAACCAAACACTGTCAAAAAGATAGCTTTTGATTTCCGCTTTTAAACAGAGATCTTCTTAATTTTGAGTTAAAAGCGTTTTTGTCACCCCAATTATTTTTTAAAGCAAATTTTAAAAACGTCTTTGCGATAACGAAATACGAGTGGCCGATCGCATTATTTTTAGGAAATTATAAATTAATCTCAAGAATCTTCTATGAAATCTATGATCTAGGTTGGACATATCAAACTCGTAAGCTTATGCGGGCCGCATCGGTGGCATAAATGAGATCGTGGGCCCCAAATCTAGGGCCGCTAAACCATTTTTTAAGTTGTTAGTAGGTATAATAAAGTGTCGAATGTTTGCTTTAGTGTCAAAACTATACTAAAAACTTACACTCCTTTGCAATTATGATTTTTTAAAATCAAAATTTATTTTATTCTATCTCTGTATTTATCCTCCTGACGCGCAGGAAAGCGACGTAGGCGCTAATACATAGGGTAGGCAATTACCCCGACCTGCTTCCGGAGAAGCTAAGATATTGCTGTCCGCTTGTAATTTAATAGAGATATGACTATAATTTAGAACTGCTTGCCAGCACCATCAAGCAGGGAATATGCGGTAAAGTGTCTTTCCCAAGGACATAACAGAATGGCTCGAGTGGGTTTTGAACCGTGACCGTGTCGGTCACGAGCTTGGCGCTTTAACCACTCGACCACGCTGCCGACAAAATAAACCATTTAATACATTTTTAAAAATAAAATCTTTACAAATCAGAAATTAATCGGTTATAAATAATCATAAAAGATTGTTAGTTTGGTATTTAATGCTTTTATTAGTACAAATGCTTTGTTCTCAACACTTTTTTTTGCTTACTATGTTTTCAATGCTTGGTTTTGCAATCCAGACTTTGATCAACCAAAATGAATATCAGTCACCTGCTTTTCTGACCAGTTCAAACAATTTTTTATTAGAAATAATTGTTTAAAAAGAAGATTATTATTGCTGTTTTGCGAATGCTATTGTAATATCTATTGTTTGCAGATAAAAATAAAACATAGATATTTGAGCATCATTATACTTTTAGCACAGAACTGGACTCGATTTTCAGCACTATTTGATTAAATACATTTGCTTGGGCAGCATCATAAGCAAAGGAAAATGAAAATGACGCAAATTGGTACTCAATCAATAAAAAATCAAAAAATCTTTTGACTTTTAAAAGGATTTAAATAAAATTGGTATATTTCTTAACGTTTAACGAAGATTCTGAATTGATAGATTTACTGTATTCAACTTGTTTTAATTGAGAAAAATGCGCCGAAGTGGCGTAATTCTGTGGAAACTTAACGTACTTCGTTTAGTCGCTGCTTCCTTATTCACAATCTTTATTTCTACATGCACTATGATTAATTTCAAGTTGATTGTGAGTAAAAATGAAATAAATACAAATAAATACAAAAACCTTATTGTATTGATTGTCTTGCGAACTTTGCAAGATATTTTAAAACATAAAAAACTCATAAAAAATGACAGTTGCGCGGGCCGTAACAATTACCACCGAGGGCCACAAATTTGACGTGTCTGCCCTACATTATACAGTAATTTTGATGAAGCTTTCATTTTTATCTTGTTTAACGAAATCGTCATTCCATACCTCTATATCATTAGACCCCTGTTGCGTACATGAGTTCTATCAAAAACATATTTGGAAGCATTATGATTTATGATGAACGTGTTCGTGGTCTTAAGCGACAAAGTTAGAATCGCATGTTAAACGTTTTGATTCCAAAATATAGCAAGAAAAATAACATCACTACGTAATTGAAATAATGATTGTAAACTGAGGCAATTAAAAGTATTTGGCACGTAATTAGCTCTTTATTTGTAAGGTTTGATCACGTTCATTAGACAGATTCAACAAAACATTAGTTTAAATATACGTTTTGCCTCCTCTCAAAAAAAGCAGCAGCCATTCATACAATATCCTGCTCCATGAATGCCTAATAGCTGTTTTCAATCACCTATATATTTGTTTGCCGGTTTCTTTAAAATTCTACCTTAATTTTATTAAAGATAACTAAGTGCTGGGCAAGGAACACAGTGAAAGTAGCAACAAGTAAAAAAATGAATCATCTCGAATTTACAAGATTCAAGCGAATTTTTAAAAATGCTTGATTGGTCAATTAATGCATTAATAAGCTGATTGTCTCATCATGGTGTCACAAATCTAGCTATCATTTTTTGCTTCGTAGATGTTTCATACAAAATATAAGTATCACTTTTATCTTGTGTGAATTTCAACGCTCTAACAGTAAATTGCAAGTTTACAAAAATCGGTAGTTCATTTTAGCCTTTTTTTATTTCTACTTTAATTTAACTTTAAACAAATAATATTTAGCGATGTACGTTTTTCAGGTTGATCGCTTCATGTGCGGCTTCGTTTAATTTAAGATCAGAATTGGAGGAGGTAGGTCCGTGATTTAGAGAACATAAAAGTTTAGTGTACGGTTATTTACTCAATACCTTCATTCCGTAAATTTTCATTAGAACCATTGCATTTTATTCTTAAATTATCACAAACTTTTTATTGTTTAATATATATGAAACTAAATAACACTTAAAATAAGAAGTACCAGACTCAAGTTTTACTCTTGTTAGAGATCGTCAGTGATGCTTATATATCTCACTGAAATTAAATGTCTATTGTTTGTAAGCCATAGGACCCACAGAGAAAAATAAATATAAACAAAGAAAAAAAATTTTTTCCTAAAAGAAAAACTGCAGAAAATTAAGTGGGCAAGAAAAGATGTTCTGCACACTAATATTGTGGCAATTTATTGCCAGCACTAAAGTGGGCAAAATGGGCAACGGTCCAGTGAACTTTGGAGAAAAACTTAGAAAAATAAGTCAATAAATCAATCTTATTTAAATTAAGTGTACTTTTTATGCTTGCCTTTGCTTTTGTGATATTGTCACACTTAATTTATAATTCTAATCTTAACCTTATAACTCTATATTTGATTTTCAGTCTTTTACAGTAATTTTTAAGCTTTTACTTATGACGTCAACTTTTCCATTGTTAAGAATCGGCACATTAACTCCTCCATTTAGTTCACTTATTTGCAAGTTGTTCTTATAAGTGTATTTTACAGATTCGTTTTATTGTTTTAATGAAGGGCAATGATTGACTAAAGTTTAAAGTATTATGTCGTTTTGCAATAGTATTACGTAATTTTTCCTGCTGTAAACTATTCAATAATAGATTTGTATCATCTACTATTTTTGAGCTAATTAGATATTATAACTTATGTAACTTTTGCCATTGCATCTTCTCATTGTATTGTGAAATTATAAACTGCTTTGTCCGATTGCTAAGCCTATATAATAATTAATCTAAAAATTTTTTCTCCATCTAGCATCTTTGATTTTAATCTGGTAACTTTGGCTGACTTTTATATATACGCATATAGCGTCGTAAATTGTTTATTATTTCCAGTTGAAAAGTGCTTAGGAATCGTTTTTGCTACTGTCGCCTGTGTGACAGCGTTTAAGAGTTTAGGAAGATAAGAGTCAGGGTTAACACCTTGAAAGTTAATTCTATGGTGAAATAAAATTGTTTTAGATTGAGTGGAGGACAAGCTATTCAGTTTAATACATAAGCCATCAGGGTGCTAGTTTACTCTCCTAGTTAAACAGTACGACGTTGTTTAGTGATTATTCGCAGCTGTTGGTCCTGCAAATTGCTTTGAACTTTGGTGAAGCTTAAGAATCAATTTTTACGAAAATTAATCAAGTTCGTTTGAAAATAATATATTCTTTATAGTTAGAAACCGTGATTTCTTTGCAACCTCTCTTCTGTACATCAAATCTTTGTAAGCTACCTATTTAAGTGTCCTTTAATTTCACTAAATCTTTTTACTTTAAACTAAAACTTCTTTTTACAAGTAAAGAATAATTTTAATCGGTGTTTAAAAATAGCTTAAATCAATTTTTAATATAAGAACCTAAGTTGCATGTTGGAAATAATTATATGTTTACCAAAAAAAGTCACATTTGCTTACTTTGCAATTTTTGTAAAACATTATATTAGATGATTGCCATTTAAAAACGTAAAACTGAAAATATAAGATAACTTAAAAAAAGGAACAAAAAATTTGACTTAAATGAGAATAGAGTACAAATTTTGCAAAGGTGTTTTTAAAGTATTTTTCCCGACTGAAAAAAAATTTCGACTCCGCTATTTCCAGCAGCGTTAGAAAGATTTTCTTAAAAGATTAAAATTGCAGAACAAAAAACGTTTTCGCATAGAATTTATTAAAACTCAACGGTCTTGTTGTGGTTGGAAATCTCATTAGAAGAATGACTGATTGCCTCGAAACAATATTGTATGATGGCTCTAAAGCAAGCAAAATCAGGCCATAATTGTAGAATTTATTTGACTTCTTAGGTACATTCCAATTAATAACTAGTAATATTGCATTGTTACTAGTTTCCTGACATATATACTGTATATACAAAGAGAAGTGTTTTCAATATAGCTGTGACAGTGACAGTGCTTAATAATGAGAATCACAGCAAAATTTATTTATTTATTTAGATTAAAACAATACACATAAAAAATTGTTAAAAAATTCTATTTGAATAAATAATCGCCTGATGAGCCATTTTTATTGAGAAACAGACTGTTGCGGTTTTTAAAAAAATTTTTATGTGTGGTGTTTTAATCTTGTATAAATTTTGTGTAATAAATAAATTTTGCTTTGATTCTCCACATTGAGCATTGTTACAGCTATATTGAAAGCACTTATCTTTGTACATACAGTAGACCTCGGTTAATCCCGATTGGATTAATGCGGGATTTCGCTGAACTCGGATAAAACTGAAAGAACAAATGATATCCTATGTTCTGTAATTCTTAATAAAAAACTTCGAATTATCTGGATCATCGCCTAATTTGAATGATTTTTCTGTCAAATCGAATCCGAATTAACAGAGGTCTACTGTATATATAAAAACATTCTATTTAACACCATAAAACAGCTGGTTACAGAAATCTTTTTAGTTGAAGAAACTGGAAAACAGTGCAACTGACGGGAATATCGCATGGGCGTTAAAAAAAGTGAAATCTTCTGTGATCTGGTTGGAAAAATATCAAGATGATATCGCGTACTGGCTTGATGAAAAGCTATCTGAATTAGGATTGTTGAGTTAAACTATTCTACGTTTTTGTTTCGGCGAAAAAGGTTCTTTATGTTAACAAAGAGCGGTAAAAATTTCGAGGGTTGATCGGGTGTTTTTGATTATGTTATTGACGTATTTAAGAATAGAAAAACAGTAGTTTACCCTAATAAATCACATAAAAAATGTAAATTGTGAGACTATTTATTTAAAAATGCCTGCTCCCTTTATAGTAAGGTAAATGTAGCACTCAAAAATTTAAACAAATAAATCAAGAAATGCTCTCAAAAACAAGCTACAAAAAGTCTTTTAAGTAGGTAAATCGAGAGATTTTTTCCAGTTAAATTTTCAAATAACTTTTTTAAGTAATTATTGAGTTTTGCGTTTTATTATATTGAAAATAGATACTTAAAAAAGATTATTTTTAACTTCGACTTTTTCCTAAAATGATTAAATTCGTTTTTTACATAGAAAGGAATGATTATTGTGATAGACATTTTTATCCGCCAAATTGACCTTCTTTTTTTTGTTTGAAAAGCAACGGCCAAAGATGAACTCAACAAAACACACATTTTTAGTACACTATTAAAGTAAGGCTTATTCTTATATTTTCTTTAAACTTGAATTATGATTTTTTTTTGTGAAATGTTGCCAAATGTGTTAATTCAAATATATAAATGAGGCAAAAAAATATGATTTTAATTATAATGATGACGCAAACCAAAATAGTTTAGGTTTAAAGCACGAAAATGTGTTGACGAATTTACTGGAAAGTTTTAACTTTATTCGAACAACCTAATTATATTTTGTAAACAATAAAAGTAAGTTGAGACCGTTAGAGCAAAACAAACAATAATTTTTTTGGTTTTTGCTGTTGCAAAAAAGTTGTGATTGATAATCCTATGAATCGAATGCATTCTTTCAAAATTATTCCTTTATTAAAAACTGAACCTGAAAAAAAGTAAATTTTTGTGAACTTAGTTTATGATTATATGTAAAAAATGTCGATTGTAACTTGTACAGCTGTCTTGCTCAAGGTGAATGTTCACTGATCTAGTTAACTCTGTCACTTTCAATGTCATATCGCCTAAAGCAAATTCTTTATCACTTTTATTCAAAATGCAGAAACCTAAGAAAACAGAAAATTTTGAATAACCAAAACAGTAAACTCAATCTTGTTTTGTGTGTGTGTTACAATGTTTTTCGATGTACATTAGTCCTCTACCGATCAATTTTAATCATGTGTTGATCAATTTTAGTCACTACCGATCAAATTTAGTTCTGTGTCTACCAATTTCAGTCATGTACCAATCAAATTTAATCTTGTGTTGATTAATTTTAGTCGTGTACCGACCAAAAATAGTTGTGTCGATCAACTTTATAAAAAAAAGCAAGATAGGGTAGGAATTCTTTAAAAATTCTTACAAACTATTTTCAGTCATTAACCCCTCCTTTGGCTGGAGATTGACAAATGTGCGTCACGGGCCGCAAAATCCGTTTTTACAGGCCGGGTGTTTAAGATCCTTGCTCTAAATTCAGACGTCTTTTAGTTGGATTTCTATAGCAGTTAATAAACTTAGACATGTTATGGCCGTTTATCCGGACCGTCAGTCAAACAATAAGTCTCTGTATAAAACGCCTGATCAACTTTTTTTGGAAAAAAAGTAGCGTTTTATGAGTCTTCTGACTATCAGATTTTTTTTAAATCACATGCTTTATTTTGTGTTTCATAGTATATTGACAAAATTTTAACAAAAATTTTACAACATTTTAATTAATAATTGATAATAACAAAACGTTATCTTCGATAAACACGCTTGTAAACAAATCGTTCTACAAATATATTATTCAAATATGTAGAATACGCATAATGTTTAAAAACATTTCAAATTCATCTATCACGTTATTTTGTCCACTGTCTGCCCACATTCTTTCAAAATAATCCAAATTTGAATTTCTGTCCCGAGATTCTGTACAATTTTTTTTTTAATTTACAGGGCATCCCGGGTTGTTTTACTCCTTTTTTTTATAATAAATAAATTATGATATTTGCAGCAATCGACATATACCATTGAATTCAATGTCTGTAACATAATTTTGTTCCGTGTCAAATTAAAATTTAACTTATCTCTGACGTCTTATTAAACTAAAGATACAATACTGTACACAAAAGTTACCTGTGCCATTAATGCTGATATTTTAACATAGGGTACAATTTTTTTTTATAACTCTTTTGTTGAAAGCCACACACAGTGGCTGGTTAATGTGTATGCCCTATTTTAGCTGGGTATATTACTTTTCGGTCCAAAATGTTTGAAACGCGCACTGCAAAATATTGTTTAGAACAATAACTATTGCTCTTATTGTCTTAACAAGTAAATTTTGTTTTATTCCAAATTGTCCTTTTAAATTTAAAGTCTGTCAGATTAAGGGTAATTGGCAACAGTGACGAAACAACCGAACTTTTAAACAATTTCTTTATTACAGTACACTAGCTCTTGAAGTAAAGGCAGAAAGTCTATTTTGTGGGTAACCGGAGAATTTGTCGCAGATGAATTTGTCGCAGTTTTTTTGACAGGTCTATTTCGACGCACAATAAATTTGTCTTAAGTTCCATTTGGCGCGGCTAGTTTGTCGTTAATTTCCTCGGGTAAAGTTTACTATTTCGGGGACTTTTAATACCCGCGACAAATTCATCCGCGACGAATTGTCCTAGAACCATTTTGTGCACTAGGTTTATTATCAAAAAATTATGATTCAGCTTTGCAGACAAAACTATTAATCCATTTGATTTTTTTAATTTTTAGGAAAACATAGGATTTAAAAAAGAGTAAACAAAGAAAAGCTTTGTCTTAGTGGACAAGAAATTGTGATTACTTTTAAATAAAACTAATTTCAATATTTTTCTGCAAATTTTTTTTAATTGGTAATAAAAAAGTTTTTATATCTTTAAAAAAAACTGTTTTGTTGAATATAATTTTAAAATAGTTTTTTAGGTTTAGGTTACATATATCTTTTTTAAAATATGCCCAATGTAAATTTAGCCTACAATCATATCTAAACCTGATGTAATATTGATGAAAGTACAGAATATATAAACGGTGCGCTAGATTTTTAATTTTGAAACTTTCTTGAAACTTGAAACAGTTTGTTTGAAAATCTCGCAATGACAAAATGTCGGGAAAATTGAATACCGTAGTCATAATGCCTAATTTAAGTAAAATATCTACGTAAACATAACTCATAACGGAAGAATAAAATAGTGCGTGATCATGGTGTGACCAATTTTGACCTTTCGCTTCTTTCCGTTTGCCAGGCGTTTCGTTTCTTTCGTATGCTTAAATCGAGCAATGAATGAGTCACAATCTATAATTTGTATAAGTCGTCAATGGTCACAATCGATTCATTAAAGTTGAACTATCAACTTTAAAAAATTTAAAATCATGAAAGACGCCTATAACTTATTAAATTTCAACAATGCCTCTAAAGCATAGGTTCTCAGCTTTTTTAAGCTCATTTACTCCTTAAAAACTCATTTACCCCTAAAAAAACTTTTCGTCCCAAAAACATAGTAATCTCTAAAAAAAAATCATTAATTAGATTCTGTCGCTGATTTTTTAAGTTTTGTCACAAAACACATAGTGAACTCTTTAAAAAAATTTACCCCCAAGTCATATCAAATTTACCCGAAAGTGGTAAATTTACTCCTGATTGAAAATCCATGCTCCAAAGTTTGAACATATCGTAAACAATTACTCAAATATCCAAGATTTATGATTTAAACTTGACAGCTATTTTAAAAGATTATTTGTATTTTGCACCTTCAATTGACAATATCTTTAACAATTGCAAATATGCGTACAAAACGATGTAGGAGCCAATAAATAAATAAGGTATACTTTATAACTTTACGTAATAATCGTTCAAAAAGATAACAAACTCTTTATGGCTAGCGTAAATCCTAGCAACTATTGCTATTCTTTGTCAATAAACACTAAAAACCAGATTTTTAAAGTTTAGCAAAACTAATAAATGCTTTGTACACTTGGTGCAGAAATTAATAAAGAATTGAGAAAACAGCTAAATTAAAATGTAACGACTAACTTTTTGTAATAATTAATTTGAACCGAGGCACATGATTTATTTTAATTATGCACTGCACAAAAGCTTAGCGAATTTTAACAGTTTTTTTTTTTGCTAGTACTGGTAATAGAAACGACACGATTGATATTTTAGTTAAAACCCGTATAAAGGTGGGCAGAGAATCTGACGTACAGCTTTGACAGTGAAACTGACAAGATTTAATTTAAATGCCTTATACAAGATGTTGTGTTTTTTAAGATCTTAAGCTTATAAATCCATTCGGACATAAAAGATTTAGTTTTTAAAAGCAATTATATCAATTTTTGTAAGCTTAATAATCCAACTGACATAAAGTTTAAAGATAACATTGTTTGAAATTAACAAAAATTTTTTACAAATGTCACGTAGAAAAAATCTACCTAATTTGTTTATCCATATCAAATTAATTCTAGGCAACAAGTTTTTTAGCGATTGTAAAACTGATGTTGTAAACTAAGAGCTAGTTTTTTAAGATTACGGCCAACGCAGACACACCCACATTACACAAAAACCTTTAATGATGACAACATCTTATGATCTCAAAAAAAGCACATTGATTTGAACCGTTCTTTCCTGACCTTTATTCGTTCAAGAATTTAAGTGAAATTCAGGCGAAAATAATGTGAAAAGTAATGATGTCTTTCCGAGACGTGATAAGAATTAAAAACAAAACAATCGAGAGGTAATGAGAATATTTTTTAAAAATTCCCATTCGTTTGTGGAAAAGTTTTAATTAAAAAGTATGAGTCGCTCAATTCTAAAAATAAGTTTTTCAAGAGAAAATGTAAATTCATAATCGTGAAATAGCTCAGAAAAAATCAAATTTCTAACGATAACTGGTAAGTTTAAAATAGTGATTCCTAATTTAAAGCAAGACTTAATGATGTCGTTGAAAAGTAAGCTCAGTAAAGAAATAGGTTGATTTCAATAAATTTATAAAGTCTTGAGTAAAGATAACTTGTGCATATATTACAGTTTTTTGTAAATTCTGGAAGGTTTTTTTTTAAATTGAAACTTCAAATCTGAACAAAGAAAGCTTTGAAATTAGCAAAAAAATATGTTATGATTTTTTAAAGTTTTTGATATTTTTACATTTAATATGTTTTTTAATCTTAGGTAAATTGACATCGTTAGGTAAGCATTTTCTGATTTATAACTCGCAGAAAAATCAGACGCAAACGCAAATTTGAAAATAAATTTATTTTGGGTTGCTTAAAGTTGCTTAATAAACTGCTTTTCTGCCTACTTGACATACAAACGATTTTTATGACTTCATAAATTCGTTTTTTTGTGTAATATAAGTTTTGCTTTTTCACCAGGCAACTAAAAACCATACAAAGTTTTACAAAGTTTTCTATACCGGCTACTAACAGTCATCATTCATTTTTTATTGATTAAATTCATAATTGAACAAAAATTAGTAATTTTGACCTGGAGTTAAAAAGTTTGTTTTCATTTAAAAGTATTTTTTATGAAGATTTTTAAAAAAGAATAAATATATTTTGAAAAATGGAAATTTTTTGTGAAATTTACTGTAAAAACATTATCTGACACGTAATTATTTCTGCTTGTAGTTTTTTCAAAATCTCAATTTTTAGGTTGTCAGCGTAAACTACTTCATCGATACCAATAAAAAAATAAAAATTTTTTTGAGAATGGCAATGAAAGATGTTTTTGTATGTTGAATATGACTTGTTTGGTAAATACAATATATATATACTGTACTTAAATGAAGTATTTACAGAAAAAGCCAATAACAGTTTAATTAAAGAGCACAGAAAAATCATTTTTTTTATGCAGAATATGATAATTAAAAGTTAGAAAACGCAATAAGGCATTAAATTAGCAAATGTCAAAATGTGTTGACAGAAAAGGAATAAAGAAAGCAATGGACAACAGAATAGCAGATCTCACAGAGAAATTACTTCGCTTGTTGAAAAACAACTGAAACATACCCTGAGGGAAACTCATCAGTTGACCAACGAATAAAGTTCCATCATTGAATAAAGGTAGACAGAAAGGATATAGACGATTACAATTTAGAACCAGAATTTAATTATAATTTTTTTGTAAATTTGAAAGGTTTAATTAAGATGATAGTAACTTTTGTCATTTTAAGCGAAAAGTTAAGAATGAATGTTTAAACGCTTTCTAACATAAGTCAGTTTCTATTTTGATTTAAAATCGGAATTAGATCAAAGTGTCAGCGCATGTTAGCATCTTTGTGGTCATCTTTGTGGTTTAGCACCTTTGTGATTGCAAGATGCTGCATTTAAAAGCTTTACTATATCACTAAAAACAAATACATGTTTAATTCGGAAGCAAGGTAGCATTAGTTTGTATATATGCCATTCCCTTGAGAGCAACGTGTTTGGTTAATTCGGGTTTTTGTTTTTATTTGATAGTTTTTGTTTGTTTGCTTTGCATGACCTTTTCAAGTTTTCCTTATTTTTCTCATTATCATCAAACTCACTTCATTTTTGTTATCTTTTGGAACCAAGTGAAATAAAAAATTAACATTTAAAACATTTTCAACTTGAGGCAACATCTTTAAGGAATCTTTTTCTTTAATTCCTGCTCCAAATTTCTGCCCCAATTTTTATAAAATATGAACATGGTTCAATTACAAAATTGTTTTCTTAAATTAATAAAAATAGATATAAATATGCTTCACTTAAAATTTTTAAAAATTCTAATTTTAGGATTTGACGAAAGTTTGATTAAGTTGAAAAAATTCAAATTAAAAAGCTTTTTAGCATGTACAAAGAAAGCTTGTTGTGATTTTGAACAGACAAAAACATTTTGACGACTTAGCGTGATCTTAGGTATTTATCACGCGAATCAAGAATGGTAATCACAACACCAACAAAGCAGTCTCGAAAACAATAATCAAAAAATGCTGTTGATCATAACATTGAAATACACAATGACATCGTATTGGGTATCTATACTCTTGCACAGGAGTGCTTTGAAGTCTTTATCTTTAGTGCTCAAACAACTTCCAACATAATTTTTGTAAAGCAAAGGTTTCCAACTTCTACAAATTCACAAGTAGGCCTACAAGAACAACTTCTTACTTTGAAAAAAAGTCGTACTTGACGTTTTAGGCATTAAATTTATTTTGAAAAGAGTTTAATGACCTTTGCTCTATTATGTTTATCTACTGTTCTATATTGCGACGCCCTCGTAGTTTTAAAATGACGAACCAGTTGAGAACCTCTGCTATAAACTAAAGCCGACCATATTCATATTTACATTAAACAAAAAAATGGTAAAGTTGAGAAAATTGTGCAATTTTTTTGGAACATGAACAAAAGCTTTGCAAAATTTTCGGTTAAGGCCAATCTTGGTTTTAAAAAATTGCAGAGTGGATATCTGGAGATACGTTTTTTGAAGTCTTGATCTCGTCTCCGTCTCCTAACCCCAAAGTTTCGTCTCGGTTTCGGTCTCATACAACTGTGTCTCAAATCCATGTCGAGACATTGCAACGATGTGGGCAAAGTTCACAGGTGATGTGAATATGTCATAGTTATTGGTAAAAATAGGTTATTGTACGTGCTTTAATCATTTGGGCGTCAGGGCCCTCTTTCACTCAGCCATTAGTCACAATAGAATTGAACCATGGCAATCTTTATGTATGGCAATCAAGAAGCCTGGACACCGTATAAGATGTTTGAGAAATTTGTTTTTATTAACATTTAATCGTCTTGAATTTCATGTTTTTTATAACAAAATTTGGTATCTGGAAATGCGGCTATATCACGATGCTTTTAATTGCAGTCAATTATGTTCTATGACATTATAATAGATTACATGTGTGAGAATTAAACAATTGACACGATTGTTCAAAGCCTAGTCGCTTGTTTCTGTTGTGTCCTTGTGGGAAGATACTTTACGCACTGTTTTTTGCTTTAAATTTCAGACGTGTTACAAAATAAAAATTAAAGAAATAAACATCGCGTTATAGGACATATGGCACTAAGAGTGCAATCTATGGCATTGTGTATTACGCATGCTGAACCCGAGCTCACTGCTCAATCAAAGTGTCGAGTTTTAAACTCTCATCAGGGACAGCCTGCTTACCCGAGTTTTGCCGTTTCTATCAGTGCAGAAATGCATCTGGTAGAAGCCTACAAATCTTAGACTATAGGTTATAACTCACACTTAGCAACCACAGAGGATCCAGCAGATTAGAAGCGATACCTCCTTAGAATTTTCAAAAATACAACATTGAAAATAGCTTTTAGCAATTGCTGCAGAGTTTACATTTTAAAAAGCCTTTTCTTGTCTGTAATTAAGCATAGACTAAATTGAAAATTTTTTATTATTACTCTGCTTACACTCAACCGCTGACAAAAACACTTTTTTTCTGTTAAGTTAAAACATACTATAGGTATTGGGAATGGTAAGAGATTACAAGCGGTAGCTTTAGACAAGTGCCCACAATTCTTAAAGAATCCCGCATATTAGGGAAGGCTGAATTCGAATAAAAACTTTTTGCCTATTTGTCACTTGACTTTCAAAAGCGAATAGCTATTAAGCACATTTCGAGGCATTTTTTTCCTATAAAAACCTTTTTTTAATCTTTAGTTGATTTTTGCTAAATAACCCCAAAACAGAAACTTAAGTTTAATTTTGCAAACAAAACGCCAAATTTGGCCGTCAATATAAAGCTAAAATCGTTTTTTGATGCCCTTCAAATTAAAGTTCAAAAGGTGACCAGTCTAAGTACTTGCCTTATTTTTGCTTGCTTGTTTTTGAATCATTCAGATGATAAACACGTATGACTATCACTTCCAGCAATTAACTGAAAATCGGAGTCGGAGTGACCAAAGGAATATACAAATCCCATACCAACTCAAGCACATATAAAAAAGCGACGCCGGCTTCAGCATATTTAAAAGAATTACTTCGGTTCCGACTCCATTCAAAAACATGCGACTCCGACTTCCGACTCTGACTTCACAACCCTGGTTTAAACTAAAACAACTTATGTAAAGTCTCGTGTCCCGTCTCAGTCTCGGTAGTCCAAAGTCTCGTCTCGGTCTAGAAGCACCGAGTCTCGACTCCACCTCTGGAAAATTAGCAGAAAACGCTCTCCAGTAAGTTTTTTACACAATCTTTTTTTTAAACCCATGTCAGAAATAAACACAAACGTGATCTGAGCTTTAAAACCATACTTTTTTGTTATTTTTAAAACTAAATTTTTATACACTGAAGTTTTTAAATATAAAATATGTAAATAAAAACAGAAGCTTCCCGGCTTCAACTTCTTGAAAAGATACGTTTTTTTTGTTTGTAGCAGATTTTTTGTGAAGAATAAATTGCTAAAATTTCTTTATGGTTGGACAATATTTTTACTTTTATAACAATTGATTAATTCGGATAAAGTTTTCAAAGATTATGGTGTTGCGATTGTTTCATTTATTCCAAATAATAATTTTGGTTTAAAAAGTTTTAAGTTTTTTTATTGTTTTTGCTTATTTTCTTATAAAGGAAAAGAAATTATATAACAAAGTTAAATAACTCTTCGCAATTACTTCCAAAAAAAGCAGACAAGAAATTCTTCTGTTGCCTGTATTAAAAGTTCGTCTTGAACATAGATAACATGATTTTTCGCGGTAAAACTGTTTACAAAAAAACTTCTTAACTGCTGTGCCGCTACAGCAAAAAACAAAACAGCTTACAGCTAGGTTTTCGTAACAAGTTTAACACTTAAGCCGTTACATTTTTGAAGACACAAAAACGCCTAAACCTATAAAACTTCAAAGATTAGCAAATAGTGTGGTTGCGGTTGAAAAGCTAACCATATAGAGGAAGTCCAAGAGTTCATTATTCTTTTAAAATACAAAGCAAGTCTTATCAACTAATGTATTTATTTTAACTATAATGATAAAAAAATTGTATCTTTTATCATTGATTTAAATACTTTATTTAAACAAAGATTCAGTGCTTTCAAATCTTATTTTAAATTTCGGCTATTGTAATCAAATTGAATCGATTGCTCTTTGGAGCTATTCAGCTTTTATTTAATTACCTTTTTTTTTTATTTAAGCTGCTAAAAAATTTCCCAATACTATTATCTAGTCGTTAGTGTAATTTTTGTCGCTCAATCCCATAAATTACTTAGTTTTCCTCTTGCTGTTCTTTTTCAAGCCGAAATTCTTTTTCCCATTAAATGTTAATATTTTAACTTGTTACCACAAAGCAGTTTGAGTGATGCATTTTATCTTTTCTGTTCTAGTTATTTGTTATGAAGTACAAAATTCTCCAATGCTCCAACATGTTTGGAAAGAGGACTGGTCCAGAAACATCTGACGACTGCATTCTTCCATTCCTGAAGTAGGTTCAATTTCAACAGGACACGAGCTCAGTCGCTTAGCTCTGGGTACAGCTGAATTGCTTCCGCACTGGCGTCAGACGATTGGGTTCCTTGATGTATAAATGGGGACTGATAACATCAGCAGCTTAGAAATGTGGTGCAGAAAAACAAACCACGGACCATATCCTATATTATTGTCCCATCTACTCATTTCCTGGAGCAGTCGTACTATCATCCCTGACCCTGAATGACAACAACATCAAACGACTGCTCGAAGATTGTCCAGACATCTGACCCCAAAGGTGAAAAAGTAACATCCCAAACAAAAGAAGAAGAAGTAACAAAATAAATTTAAAAAATGTAATAAAAATTAGAATGAAGATTTCGACCTAATTATAGTCATTGCAAAAGCTGATTATTTAAATTCTTTCGATTTGGCTAGCCCTAGGCAAGTTCCAAGTCAAAATTCTTGCAAACAAGCAAAAGCTGTGTTAGTTGATCCAGAGTTTGTTTGTTTTGGCTTTGTTAATTTGTTTTTTGGATTTTATAGATTTGCACTTAGGCTCATGTAAGTAAAATAAACTGTGCAGCAAAAAGTAAATTCAATTTCTTAGTGCCTTGCACATCGAGCCCGAAAGGAAAGAACCTCTGCTTGTGAACGACGACGTCTCGTTCTGGTTTATCGGATAATGATTAGGAATTGATCGAAAAACCACAGAAATATAATTACACAATGATAGATGATAACCTTTAATCTTGATCCTATCTATCAGAAAAACTGTCTAGAGCAAAAGTTGTCGATTTCTTAAACACAAGAGCCACCTGTGGATATGTTAATGTCTATTTAAAGCCGTACAAAGCTTTTACTTCCAGCAAAGCAGATTTATCCTTAAAATCCCAATAAAAATTTAAAAAAGTTTTTAGTTCTATCGTAGGCCAAAACATTGTCTTTTAAAATCAATAGTAAAAAAAAATCTGGCTGGCATTACATATTTGGAAGAATTACTTGAAGAAAAAGAAGCCACACAGAAAATGAGAAGGAAGGCCCCTTAGTATAGAGAAATGGAAAAATTAAACTTATTTCATGCAAAAACACAACAATGAGAGGTGTTTTGCATTTACACTACAGAATTGACAATTATAATATCCTACATGCAGTTTCTTGTCAATCAAGACCATGTTAACATATCCCATGATTTTGAATGTTAATTATTATTTTAAAAATTGTAAAATTTGAATAGAAAATTCTCAAAAATATTAAACAAAATTAGAAAATTGAAAATCCTTGCTGAATTAAGAAAAAAATCTACTTTCCTTTCTTCAGTAGATGTTTTGCAATTTTATCTTTTTGTATAATTTAGTTTGATATAAATAGAGCAGTAACTTTTCAAAAATTGGGGCTAACTTTTACAAATTTTTTCAAAACGCTAATTAACTTTCACAAAATACGTGAATTGACAATTTATGAAATTACCGCATAGAATTCTGAGACTTAACCAAACCACATCTTTTTGGTTGCATGGTTTTGAAAATAAAGAAGATAATCCGATTTAAGAGGTGAGTAGTTTGAATATTTTTGCTTTATTAAAAAGTAGAGAGGAGTAAACAAACAGCTAAGCAAACTTTCAGAAATAATCAAACAAGCAAGCAAGCAAATTTTCGTTGCACACGTTTCATACTCCAAACCGTGTAACGAGACCGTCTTACGTGACATTGTCGCAACGGTAACACAAATCGTTGAAAAACCAGATTGAATTTGTGCAGCAAGGAATCGAACACAGACTAACTGCATTTATTTGCAAATAATAGCCATGACAAAAACTGCTTTTCGAATTTATATAAAAAGTTAAGAAACGCTTTTAACTGACTGCTAAAAGTTGTATGAACAACAACATGCAGTAGGTGTACCAAACGATAATATATTTTTTGAAGGGTGAGAAACAAATTTTATGCCCAGATTACCCGACTCGTGATTTTGCATGATTCTCCGAAGGAGCTCAAATATAACTACGCAGAGCATAATAGCTTCTTTATTTGCCTAAAAAATCAATTTATAAGCAAGTTTTATGCTTTGAAATAATAATCTCTGCACAAAAAAAACTCTTAACTTAGTGAAATTACGTACTATTAGTGACAAAAAATTAAGTTTTTTTTAAATTAAAGCCGGAATCGAAACTGGCGCTATGCTAAATTTAAAACAAAAATTGCCTATAAAACAAACGTTGCATAAATACATTGTAATATAAAGATGCAACAAAAAAAATGAAATTGTTTTAACCCCTTCTGCCCGAAGCTTTTGGAGTGGCTGTTAGTGCTATATCCCAGTTTTTTAATTTGCATGAGAAAGGGAGATAAGGCGTGTCACAGATAATAGAGAGTGTACGTTTATGTTCGAGAGAAATGTGGTATGTTTTAATTTTAATTCGTACCATGGTAATTGTTATTTTTAAACGCATTTTTTAAGCATCTTTTTACCGTATTTTCCAGTGCAATCTATTTAATCAAGATTTTAACGCTTTTTTAATGCATACTTTTTTAATTTACCCATTATTTTCAAACAATTGAGCAAGCTACGTAAAAAACTTTTTCTTTGGCAATAAAATTCATTCATCGATCAGTTTTTCTTTTGTTGTTGTTTTACGTTTTTCGCCGGCATTCAAGCGCTTTGTTTAAACTGTATTTTTATTCAATCTTTTTGTTTTTTCAGATTTCTAACCGCCCCCTGACGAGCGCAGGCAGGCGAAACAGTCTGTTGGGGCAAATAACATTAATGTTAGATTTTAAAAAATTTTGCGATTTGAAATTTAATTATTTAACCTCTCTGACTTGACGTCATTGAACACTTTTTTGATGAGCTCCGACCAAAAATTTTGAAAAACTTCTAAATATATTTATATTAGGTCGTTACAAAAATAATGGCCACTTGAAGTATTGTGTTTTGCAAAACTATTTTAACATTGTATCTGTTGTTTATTTTAAGTCAATTTTGGTATACATAATAATTGATGTGTACTCTTAAATATTTTTCAACTTACTTTCAGGCAAAAATATTTTTAAATAATACGCTCGTATAAACTCTTAATGATGAATACAAAAAAACATGACCTTCGCTTACTTATGTTGCATGAGTTCAAATTCAGTTATAATGCCTTCTAAACTGTTGCCAATATCAACAGAGCATGGGGAGATGGGTATACAAGTGATTGGACAATACGAAGGTGCTTCCAGAAATTCCGTAGTGTAGATCAGAGCCTTGAAGATGAAAAAGGCAGAGGCGGGTATGCAGTCTTGATAATGAACAATTGCAAGCAATTGTAAGCAAATTGTTGAGCAAAATCCTCGACAAAATGCCAAAGACCGTCTGTGACTGAGACTGAGACCCTTGCTGTCAGCACTGCAACAGCACTGCAACAGCTTCATTTACAGGGTATTTGAAAGGAATCTCAAACATTTCTTTGTCACTTTGTTGTGCATTTTGCTCAACAATCGCTTGCAATTGTTCATTATCAAGACTGCATACCGTCCTCCGCCTTTTTCATCTTCAGGGCTCTGATCTACACTATGGAATTTCTGGAAGCACTTTCGTACTATCCGATCACTTGTATACCCATCTCCCCATGCTCTGTTGATATTGGCAACAGTTTAGAAGGCATTGTGACTGAGATTGAACTCATGCAACATAAGTAAGCGAGGTTCATGTTTTTTGTGTTTATAATTAAGGGCTATATGCTTTTAAAATATTTTTGCCTGAAATTAAGTTGAAAAATATTTAAGAGTACACGTCAATTATTATGTATACCAAAATTGACCTAAAATAAACAACAAATACAATGTCAAAATAGTTTTGCAAAACACAATACTTCAAGTGGCCATTATTTTTGTAACGACCTAATATATATATATTTTATGAGCCCCTGACAAGCCCAGGCAGACAAAACATATTAGTTAAAGATTATCGCATCATAAAATACGTTTTTTTTTCTTTACAGAATTTGAAGTAAAAACTGTGTGTTATTAAGCTAAAAATATCGGTAAAATGATGTTGAAAATATTTTTACAGGTGATTGTATTATATGGTAAGTAAAATGGCATCAAATTTTTTCATTGTCATTATCAAAATAATAATTAAAACTGGTTTCTTTACCAAAATGTGTGACAAGTCCGGTGTTTATCTATGCAACGTTGCACTTGGGAAACACAGCCGCGTACGTAAAAAGTATGTCGAAGTGTTTTTTAATGAATACAATGTCGAATTTGCAATACAGTGTCAAATTTAATTTGTCCAAGGTATATACCCAACTTTTACGCAACGGATTTGGAAATGGAACAAATAAATAAACTGGGGCGGGGGTTATGCACTAAAAAATTAGTTTAAATTTCTCGTCAATGACGATTTACCAAATTTTTTATCATTTCATTTCATTAAAAAACACTTTCATGCACTTAATAAATACCCGTATATCTGCATAAACCTACAAACCATCGAAATTTAAAAAGTTGTAAAAGCATGATCATCTACTCTATAAATACACATAATAATAATTATCGCTTACCAATTTGTTTTAATAAGCACCCAAAAAGGCAAGCTTAAAAAAGCTTGAACTAAATAATGTGTGCTTGGCTACTAGAATTATAAAAAATAGTTATCCCATCCTCTCTCTTGCAAGCCAGGTAGATCGATGCTATAACGTTTTGGTAAGTCGTAGCATAAGACCTTGCGTCACAAATTGAATATTTTGAACTATAAAATTTTTAAAATAAGATTAAAATCTTTTTAGATTGAAAAATGAATATTAATTGCAATATGTCTAAGCGACTCGCAAGATTGTTGAAACAACGCGGAAAATATTGTTGCAAACGCTTCTCGACGCTCAATTTACACCAATTACATAAGAAAAAATGATAATTTTGTTAAAATTAATTTTTTATTATTTTAAGGTGTTTTAAGAAAATTGAAAGCTGCTGCTAAATGGGGCTATGAAGGCAAATATAGTGAGTATGCGATTTGTTCTCTATGTTTTGATGCATCAGCACAGTCAGAGGTTAAATGAGACCGCTTTAAATATGAGTTAAAACCACAATTTTGACATTAATCTAGGTCTAGATAAAGAATGCTGAAGCATTTGCCAAACCTTCAAATCGATCCAAAAGAATTTCTGTTTTCTTCATATAATGGTAAATGGCAACAACAATTAGCCAAGTTCTTGACTATTTTGTTCGAATTAATAAAGTTAACTATTTTGCAAACTGGTGATCAAAATACAACTACCCTTACTTTTCGGCGCCATTGAAATAACTACTTTTGAGGTTTTTGCAAGCTAAATTTTTTTTTTTTTTTCTTTTTATTTGGGTAAGGACTTGATAAAATATCTTTACCCAGTTTCATAAGAAAAACCGATTTTCCAAAAACTTAAAATGAAAACATTTTAATAAAAAAATTACTCTCACGTGACCCAATGTATTGATCTCATGGCACAGCGTTGGGTCGCGACTCATTATTTGCGGATACATGGTTTAGCATGCTACTGGATACCATTCAAAAAACTATTTTCTTGGAGGTATTCCGTCGGTGTTGCAAAATACCAACACCACCAAGGCAAGTTCGTTATAAATGAATACAATTGTAATAAATCAAAAGAAGCTACTTTTTTATGAATATGAAAGTTGCATTAATCTTTATTTCAGGACCCTCTGGTTGGGGCTTGGTTAATCCAAATTGCGATGGAAGAAGACAATCACCTATAGCGATAACGACAGAAAATACTTCGGTCAATTACAGCTTAGCGGCTTTTCCTCGTTCTATATTTGATACACACGCCAGAGCCTTGCTTATCAAGAACAACGGGCATTCGCGTAAATAACTAAAATAAACATAATGATTTTATATTGTAAACACTTTAATGAAGTCCTATTTCAATTGCTCGTTCTATCCTGTTGCGACAGTTAAGTGCTTTATGAAATACTGTACAAAATAGAAACTCACACGAAATGTAACTTTCTGATGTAAAGCATTTAAAATTTTGTGTCGATATGATGTAATAACTGTTTCTGTAATTCTGTTTTATGCTTCGCATAAACGTGTTATACTGTTGGTTTCAAAGTGTTGCATCAATAGCAATATTTTTTATTTTCAGTTCAAGTTGATATAACTGATGGATACACAATTGACAATTCCAATCTTCTTCCCGGCAGCTTTAAGGTAGTTGCTTTTTTTTCAGAATAGGCTGCTTTTATTATTCACATATTATAATATACTGTATATTAAAAAAAATATAAATCATAGAGCAACTATAAATTACACAATGAGAGTGTAAAACATATTTATTGCGCGACAAGGCCCTGTTTCGCCCTTATGGGGCTCATCAGGTGCAAGCAAATACATCTCACAAATCAAAGTATCATTTAAAACAGCAAAATTTAATTATACAAAATAATAATTACGTTGGGGAACAAAAGCGAAAGCTTTTCTCACTCCACGGCGGTGAACTTCACATTCGTTGTCCAGGTCGTCTTCTTCGAGTCATAATAGTGTGGTCTTGGTATCTTGTCACCAAGGTGGCCGATCGCACACTATTATTGAAGTGAGAAAACTTGTCGCTTT